>VHKM01000042.1:5327500-5335000 GCA_007210695.1 Neogobius melanostomus | reverse complement strand
CGGGTCTAAAACAATAAGACAATATTACATGTTAGTTTGATGTAAAAACAATATGACAAACAACAATGAAACGATTGTTTAGTTCACACTTATGTCTCCATGTGGTCTTAACCTCTTAACCCCCACATGAACTGAGCACATTTTCCTCCAGTTTGGCTTTACCCAAATCTAAAAGCAAAAAAGTATCAAAAGAGCGACAAAAACGCACCGGAAAAGCAACAGTAACACAATAAAAAAGTGACCAAAACACCAAACAAACACAACAACAAACCTTCAACTGTATTTACAAGAAAATAACATCTATTTAAGGCATTTCTAGTTTAA
Organism: Neogobius melanostomus; assembly: GCA_007210695.1. Taxonomy (NCBI): domain Eukaryota; kingdom Metazoa; phylum Chordata; class Actinopteri; order Gobiiformes; family Gobiidae; genus Neogobius; species Neogobius melanostomus. Next base: position 5,334,676 of record VHKM01000042.1, on the reverse strand, counting down.
ATGTGCCTGTAAGAGCTGTTTCTTTTCCGATTTGACCAGTACAGAGTCAACTCGGTCTAAAACCGTTAAACAAACTTTTGTCTGACACTTACCTCGTAAGACCACGGTGAAGCCATCACAGGTGTCGATCATCTTCTGTGCCATTGTCTCGAAATGGACAAAAGTGGTGAAAAAACTCGAAAAAGTGCTGGAAATGCAGTTAAAACTGTCGATCGGTTCACTCACTGAGTGTAAAGTGAAGGAAAGACTGGACTGTTTGCCTTTGCAAACTGTGTAGAATGTTGCGGTGTCCCGGCAACGGTCAATGTCATATGATGTCATTTTGTTTTACATCAAAATTTGAAAATAAACAAATAAATGCATAAACAAATATATAAGAAACTGTGATTTTACATAAAGTATTACTACTTTAGTTAATATGGAAGTGCCACAGCATGCAGAATACTAACATACAATGGATTTGCTCAAACATGTCAATTTAACCAGGTGGAAAATCCACAAATGATGCAGGTTTTCACCATTCTGATAATACTTTGAAATGGGATCTGTCTTTTCTTATCAAAATAGGTGCATGACATTTTCCTAAAGCTAAACAGCCAAAAAAAAATGTATGAGTCAGAAAAAGTGTCTACCAATAAAAATGTCTTCAAAGTGCTGAAGTACTGAAAACCTCATTATACAAAATCCAGATCTACAAGTGCAATACTTTAAGCCATGCCAAACTGAACACAACAATGACCTCCTAAAACAGATGTGTTGGATTTTTTCATTTGCACTCCTTACCTTACATTGCTTACAAACGGCAGAGAGAAGAAGAAGCAATGGATCAGAAAGCCTGTTTTGTTTTGTTCTGTTTCTATGTCTTTCTGATGCTTTCGCTCACGGTAAAACAGTAGATACAAGATGCATTTGTGGATTGTACATGTGAGATTTTGCGGCACCAAGGCATTGATATTTATTTTTTTATTTTATTTTTTAACTTTAAGTTTATTTAAATCAGGTGTGAATGTAGACATGTTTAAATACAACTTTGACAGAAGGTTTTACATTCATATTTTCAAATAATGTGTCACTGGGGTCCATCTTTGTGAAAACAAGTCCATTTTCAATTGGAGTTTTGCGGTCAGCTGTTCCATTATGTAGACTTGCTTAAGTCTCTGTGTCCATTCCGTCGTTGTTGGAGGAGAAGGTTTCCTCCAGTTAACAGTAATCATCTTCCGTGCGATCAGCAAGAGGACGCGGAGTATGTACCGGTGGTCTTTATCATGAATATTTGCAGGTGGAATTCCAAGAAGAAGAATCATTGGGTCCATTGGGATTTTGATAGTCAAGATATTTTCTATCTCCAGTTGAATATCCTGCCAATATTTAACAAGTACCGGGCAGTCCCAGAATATATGTGAGTGATCAGCCACTTTGCCACAGTTTCTCCAGCATAACGGGGATATGTTTTTGTAAAATTTAGAAATGATTAGAGGGGTTCTGAAATACCTAATTTTATTTTTCCAGTCAAATTCTTTCCATAAATTGCTATTGATACCTTTATGGCTGATCCCACACATATCCTTCCATGCTCCATCATCAATAATAATATTCAGTTCCAGCTCGAACATCAAATGTGTTATCTCCCAGGTTTCCCATCAGCATTTTGTACATGAGGGACACACGATTCTTGGTCGGCAGGTGTTTTTCTCTTACAGTAATGAAGTATTGCTCTATACCTGTGGGATTTGCTTTTACTTTGTCCCAGTCGGCATGATTTTGGATATAGTGTCTTATCTGCAGATATCGAAAATGATCTTTTGGGGGTAAGAAAAACTGGTTTTGTAGTTGAGAGAAAGACTTTAAGTGATTACCTTCAAATAATTGATTAATTGTACGCAGACCACTGCTTTCCCATCTTTTAAAGCCACTATCCCACAATGACGGCTGGAATTCAATATTACCACCTATAGACATGGCCCGTGATAGGTTCATTGCACCTCCTAGTTTATTCCTTACGTAGTTCCATATTCTTAGCGTATGTTTCACCCATACATTATTCAGTTTGAGTTTCTTCCAGAGTTTTTCATTCAGAAACGGTAGGACTTATAGGCGTACGCCTGATATTGCATTCTGTTCTATTTGGATCCAACCCGCCTCCTGGTCATTATTTATCCATTGTGTTATAGCAAGTAATTGAGCAGCCCAATAATAATATGTAATGTTTGGGAGAGAGACTCCACCCAGGTCCTTTGGTGAGCATAAAACTTTCAATCTAATTCTCGGACTCTTATTTTGCCACACAAATTTGGAGAGCGTTTTGTCTAGCTGGGTAAATGTGGACATAGGAACCCATACCGGTAAAGATTGAAATACGTATAGGAGCCTCGGTAGAATGTTCATCTTGACCGTCTCTACTCTTCCAAATAGAGACAGGGGTAGAACCTCCCACCTCAACAAGTCTGCCTTTATTTGTGTTATTCATTTATTATAATTAGATTTAAAAAGTTGCATTGGATTTGGTGTTAGAGTAATCCCCAGATACCTAAAGCCTTGATGGCATTGTCTAAATGATGTTATTGTATTTACTTGGGTAGGCCATGTTCCAGATAACATCATTGACTCGGACTTATTCTCATTGACCTTGAATCCTGAAATGTAGCCATAGTCATGTAAGCATCGAAGAAGTGTTGGAATAGAGGAATTTGGATTCTTCACGTATAACAACACATCATCGGCAAATAATGCAATTTTGTGCTCTGCTCCGCTCTCGTCTCTCATGCCCTGTATGTTTTGATTTTGTCTCACTGATTCTGCAAGTGGCTCGATACTCAAGGCGAACAGGACTGGACTGAGCCCATCGCCCTGTCTTGTTCCTCTACCCAGGCTAAAAAAATCAGAACAGTGTCCATTAGCCCTGACTCTTGATCTTGGATTTTTATAAAACATCATTATCCAGCCAACAAATTTGTCGCCAAAACCCATATTTAGTAGTACATGCTGTAAATATTGCCAGTCCACTCGATCAAATGCCTTCTCAGCATCTAAGCTGAGAAGCATTGATGGTTCTTTTTTTGAGATGGCAAGTGATTGCAGGTTTAGGGTCTTTCTGATATTATTTGAACCGTGACGGCCATTAATAAAGCCTGTTTGATCAGGCTTTACCAGTTTATTAATATATTTTTGTATGCGTTTGGCAAGGATACTTGTTAAGATCTTAAGGTCGACACACAGAAGACTAATAGGTCTGTATCCAGTACACAGCGTGGGATCTTTTCCCTCTTTCTTGATCACCGTTATTATAGCTTCTGACCAGGAGGCAGGTGGGTCTTTGCTGTTCAGAGCATCATTATATATTCTTGTCAAAACTGGAGACAGTTCATTTATAAACGTCTTGTAATATTCCCCAGGGAATCCGTCGATTCCCGGTGACTTGTTATTTTTCAAGTTACTAATAGTCTCTCTGACCTCAGCTATTGTTATAGGCTTTACCAACCAACCATTAGTTAATTTAACCATGTTAAGTGGCTCCAAGAATCTTGTAATTTTTCTTGTATCTTTTCCGTTTTATCAATTTGATTTTGGCCTTCATATAGCGAAGTGTAGTAGGCTGCAAATGCTCCTGTTATGTCTTTAGGTTGTGTTACTATGTCATTAGTTATTGGATGTTTAATTTTTGTCACAATTCGGCCTGATTGAGCTTTTTGTAGTTGGAAGGCAAGTAGTCTGCTTGCTTTGTTACCGATTTCATAATATTTTCTATTTACAAATCTAAGTGCCCCTTCTGCCTTGTAGGTGAGTAATTCGTCCAATTTTTGCTTAGTTTCTTTTAGTAAGGGGAGTATTTTTTTGTCTTGTGTTTTCTTATGTTCATTTTGTAACTTCCTAATATTGGCTTCTAATTTCCCCAGTTCATTTAGTCTTTGTCTCTTTATCCTAGAGGATACAGCTATTATCTTCCCTCGCATTACAGCTTTGCATCCTTCCCATAGAACAGAGGGGGAAATACTATCAATATCATTGAAATTTAAGTATTCAGCCAAATCATTTTTTAACTCTTGGCACACATTATGATCAGTTAGAAGAGAAACATTAAGCCTCCAATACCTAAAGCTATGTTATGGGTTCGATTTTGCTCTCTATAGCTCTATATGACTCTTTTTTTGATATAGCAAAGAAGTCTATTCTCGAATAGGACCCATGTACATGAGACATGAACGTGAAGTCCCGTTCTCTTGGATGAAGAGAGCGCCAAATATCCACCAGACCCAATTCTTCCAACATACCTTGCAATGCCACCATCTTTTTAGGTCTTGGCCCAACATCTGTAGGTAACCGATCCTGTGTCCTATTTAGTATACAGTTAAAATCGCCCCCTACAATAATTATTTCTCTTCCTTTATCGGCCAAGATAGAAGCAATTTTCTGAAAAAAATGTGGGCAGTCTTCGTTAGGGGCATACAGATTCAGTACTGTCACTTTTACATCATCAATCTTGCCCACTGCCATGACATAGCGACCCTCATCATCCTGTATTAGTTCTTCATTATGAAAATTTACTGATCTATGAAAGAGAATGGCAACTCCTCTTTTTTTTACCACTTTTACACGATGCACTGTATACCTGATCTACCCATTCGCGCTTTAATTTCAAGTGTTCTTTGTCCGACAGGTGCGTTTCTTGGATAAGTGCAATAGAGCAACACAATTGTTTTAGCTGACTATACAGTTTTTTCCTCTTGATGGGATTATTGATACCTTTTATATCATAGCTGACCAAGTTAACCACAGACACATTTGACTAAAAAACGCTTCAACAGAAAATGGTTATCTTTACAATTTTTTGCAGTGACAAAAAGAGATGTTTTATGATCGTTTAAACCCAGAACATCTGTCAAAAAAACAAGGAACACAGAACCTTGGCAGAACTGATGCCATAACATATTCAACTTCCAAGTAACCAGCTGGTCTTAAAGTGATCAGCTCCCGTTGGTATAAGGGCAGAGATAGGTGACGAGCTATCTCTGGGAAAAATGCCAGTGCAGTCACCTTTGCGTAGAGACTGCTTTGTGAGTGCATTACACTCGGGGGTCACTCCTAATCGTCCAAATTGAGACTATGTAGTAAAAGTATACAGCGTTTTTTTTGTTTTTTTTGAATACAGTATATAAACTCTTCACAATTCTTATTAAAAATAAAATAAAACATCCTCAGCATCTTATTATTGTAAACTTAGTGCAACTTTTCTTTGTAAGGCAATACTTTTCTTTATAAGTAGGTGAGTGGCGGCCTCCATCAGTGTCGTGTAGGTTTTCTCTCCTGTCTCCAGATGAATCTTGAGTTGAGCTGGGTACAGACATTTCGCACTGATACCCTTCATTTTAAGTTGCTTGATTACGTTCCGGACTCGCCCTCTCTGCAAATCAGGGGAGTAGTCATGATAGAAATAAATCAGTTTTCCCTCAAAGAAGGTTTTCTTTTGGCCCCCATGCAAGTTGAAGCACATTTTCTTTAACTGTGAAGTCTAGAAATCTTACAATTATGGACCTTGGGGGGCTTCGGTATCTCTTCAGCTCCATGTCCGGTTTATTTAGGACTTGGCGAATGAGATCTTGTATGAAGCTCATCATGTCTCGTTTTTCGCTGCCCTCTGGGACCTGGTAAATTCGAAGATTGTTGCGTCTTAGCCGGTTTTGCAGGTCCTCACAGCGCGATGTGAGATCAAGTTCCCGGTGAAGCAGGTACCTTAATGTACGTTCATGCCGCATTCCCCGGTCCTCATTTTCGCCGTTTCTCTTTACCGCCTCATTTAGTCTGTCTTCGTGCTTCAAGATTTTCGTGTTGAGCTCTTGTACTGAGAATTCAAGTCGATCGAGCGAGGCTTTGGTTCGTGTGTGACCCTCCTGGTTTTCAGCTCTCACTTTCTTCAACTCTGCCATTAGCTCTGCGATGCTATCTTGTTGCACACCTGTAGCCGCATTGCTAGCTTTAGCGTGGTTAAAACTTTTGGACAAGAGCCCCCTCTTCAAGCTGCAGTTGCAGGCATGACGTCAGCGGAAGTCTTCAAGGCATTGATATTGATATTGATATTTTCTAGAACGGAAAATATGCTATATCTGTTGTAAAGTTCAGCTCTCTCTACACGCAGCAGTGGGAATTTGAGTCATTTTTTACTTTACTAAATTACAGAAACGCTGTTCGCTATCGGGCCTGTTTGAATTGAGCATTCTACCCCTGTTTAAATGAATATTAAAGTTTGACATTTATGTAATTTATGTGATTTCTGCATCATTAACATATTACAGTACATGTTGATATTTATTGGCTATTGTATGTGTTTCCAAGCCCACACAAAACAGAAAGAAAACCAAAATGTAACTGAATATGATTCAGCATTTAGCTCAGATGCCACTTGTATGCGGTAATTCTATCTTAAAGGGATATTTCAGGATTTTTGACATAGGGCCTCATTTCCTAGTTATCCAGAGTGTTGTTGATGTCTGGAGATATTTTTTTCTTAAATTCATGCCGTTCTTATATTTGAAGAGTCTAGTGGTGCCAGGCTACTGCAAGGCTAAAGCATTTCTATGGTATCAGTTAGCCTGCATTAAAAACAGTCTGACCCACTCCACAGTGCACCTGAGGCAAATCACTTATAACGCCAGACTAACCATATAAATGTCTGTGTCGATAGAATAATTTTAACCATTTTCTTCTGTTGTTGAAGTCATTTTTGGAGCAACTCTTCTGAGCTTTTATACTGTTTCCTCTTGTATTGATGATGGGAGACTGTGACCGCTGCTCAAAGCCTTCTCCAGCACATCCCAAAGATTCTCAACAGGGTTCAGATCTGGAGCCCGATGAATCCTGGCATTGTCATCTTGGAATACGCCCGTGCCATCAGGGAAGAATAAATCCATTGATGCAGTAACCTGGTCATTCAGGATGTTCAGGTCGATAGCTGATCTCATATGCAATTATACATATACTGTACATTTAAGAGCAATAAAAACTACAGTTTATTGAAAGTATCAGCAATACAGTTGAATAACCACAGAAGAAGAAGCCCAGCAACCATTACAGGAAGTGAACAACTATTTAAAGAATGTGGCTATGGCCTGGATGAAAGATGATTTCATGACTGTGTTTTAATCCTTCTCAATCAAAGGTTGGTTATCAAAGGTTACATAAAAA
>VHKM01000042.1:0-437500 GCA_007210695.1 Neogobius melanostomus | reverse complement strand
CTCCAGAACAGTACGTGGCGCTGTGCAGATGTATTGTCAATGCCATAGACTAGAGAAAGTTTGTCCCTGTTGGGTTGCCGTACAGAGGCTGAATGTGGACACCCTTTGTTAAAACGGATTTGTACTTTCCACTTCCATCCATCCATCCATTTTCTTCCACTTGTCCGTTGCCAGGTCGAAATCACATTGCATCAGCCCCTATGGCTCCTCCTGCAGGTGGTGGGTCCACAGAAGGCCGGCCTCATGGTTCTCACTGGGCCTGTTGGTCTCTCATAAGGGGCTTCTGAACCGCTCTTTGTCTGACCCGTCACCTAGGACCTGTTTGACCTGGGAGACCCTACCAGGGGCACGAAGCCCCCGACAACATAGCCCCCAGGATTATTTGGGTGCTCAAACCCCTCCACCACATTAAGGTGGCGGTTCCAGGAGGGACTTTCTACTTTGAATACTTAAATATAGCAAATACTTCAGCAGTTTCACTTGAATAAAAACTTGACAGAGCAATTTTTACTTATATTTGACCAGTAGTATCTGTACTTTTTCTCAAGTAATGAAATCAATCATCTCCACACATTGAGCTACAGTAGTTTCAGAAAAACACAACTGGAGGGTTGATGGAGGAAACCAAACCCACACAAATCGGGCAATGAAACCCAAGACGTTGTTGCTGTGAGGAAGGCCACTCAGCCACTGAAAGTTAAAGTGAGGATTTGTCCTGCCCACAAAAGAGCAAATTAAAAGGATCATTAAAATGGACACACTGAAACCGGTCTTGTCCAATGACATTAATCTAGACAATTCCCTTTTGAAACTTCCGTAAAGAAGAACTCCGTCAGCGTCCACTCATGAGAAAGCCTTCGTGTTGGCTCCAGATATGGCACTTTTGAGAAGGCTCGCGCCTCAAAGGCAATGGCTGAGCCTTTGTGTGCTAATAGTATTGAAGGTATTATGGCCGAGGTTAAGTGAAAATTGCAGGTAGGGAGTGTGCGTGGGATGGCAAAGCGGAGGCAGGGTGAGGCGATGCTGCGGCTGGCAGCAAAGGCACTGAACAGGGCAGCGGCAAAGGCAGAGAGGTGGGCAGCCAAAGCACTCTGGCTCTTTCTGATTCAATTACCCACACCAGGAAGGCCAAAGTTGTGTCTTTACTTTACTTTTACTCCACTACATTTGAAAGATAAATGTAATGAGTTCTACTCTACTACATTTCTATAAAGGCTCCAAAGTAAAAAGTACATTTGTCCATGTGCTTGGTTCATTTTAAAAGCCTTGTAATGCACAATTCAAACAGTAGGTGGAGCAATGAAGAAGGTGTGTCCCTATCGAGTTGCCGTACAGAGTTTAGGCACAATTTCCTTGTTTTAGAAGCTGCAAAGCTATTTTTCACAACACTTATTTAAACAGATTTGACTGATCAACTTCTACTTTATTGTTGGAGTAATATTTGAACTTCAGCACTGTAACTGTACTTTTTTTTTCAAGTAATGAAATCATGCCATTTGCCCACCTCTGGTTGCAAATTGCAAAGATAACAATCATTTAGGTGAATGGTTCACAAACTGTGGCACGTGTACTTGTGCTGCGACCCCAGATCAGAACAGTCAGTTAAATTCAGATCAGGTAGTGTATGCGATTCACAACTTAATGCCTCTGAAGTTATTTGGAGTACATTGTGAAGGTGTGAGGTTATTTTCCAAACGTGCATGAATGCGCCAGTGTGATTTTTGCCACCCTGTTCTGCTCCAGCAACAGAAGGCGAGGTGAAAATTAAACAGAGCTTAAAATGCATTTCACAGCACTGCATACACTAATGTGTATGCTGGAGTGAAGGAGTTGCATGTCAAAGAAGCTTATTCAAATCGTACTGGAGCTTTTTTGCAATGTTCTCTCCATGTTTCATTCGGGTGGTGTGCCAGATCGCGTCCGTTTTTTTTTTTTTTTGCACATACAGCGTGGATGAGGGGAAACAGAATTTCGATACAACTTGCTCCAAATGTGCTACCGGCCTGGCACGTTTTAAGATTTTTATACCGCCTCAGGCTTTGCTCGTGCAAACCAAGCAGCTAGATCCTCACGGTCTAAACCAATTCTCCAGACATAGGTCGATAAAAGCACTGTTAATTGCTATTTTGTCCTCATCTTCATGATCTAGACATCGGCTAACATGGAACACGATAGCTGACTTTTACATTTCAGCTTTAAATGCGACCCTTCGATATCTTTAAGACTGTGGTGGTAATATTTCATAGCCACGCTGCAAGAAAGCTCCAGATTTGCTCAAGTGTTTGGCTTTGGTTCGAAAATTACCCGACAGAGTGTGTTTATTTTAGCGACGCATCCAAATATCAATGGGGAAAAGCGGAGTACTTCATGTCAAGAGGGTTCATTACGTATGTTTGGGATCATTCAGATTTTAGGATGCGCCTCTTCACAGGCTTCTCAAGTTTCGTAGCCAAAGTGTCACAACAACAACGCTATGGATTGGCAAGAGCAGGCTAACGTTACAATTAACTTCAAACAACTAGGATTATCAGAATATGGAGCTTAACCATATCACTGTTTTTGTTGTTGTGCAGCCAGACTGTTTTGATAAATCTAGGACCATGATTGACCATTTGGCTGGCCTAAATCCTTATAAAACAAAAAAGTAAAACTGTTCCATTGTTTTTAAGGACAAAAATCCCGAATGCCGGAATGTCTACAATACATGCCACAATGAATGACAATACCGTAGACTTGAAAAAAAATACTTTAACTTTTGTTTACTTTATCAGCACTTGTAGTGTCACGCTTCCAAATGTCCATCTTTCCTCCAATATTTAAAAGCCAAACCTCCTGTACGGCTCAAACAAAGGCCTGGTTCTCACTTTCTAAACCGAGAAACGCTGAGACAATGTTTTTCCCATAATCCCACCTCCGGCTCTGTGCACTTCCGTAACATTTTGGAGTGGCTTTTTTTTTCTTTTCTGCTGATCTCCTCCTGCAGATTTGTGCGTAGGGAAATCCGATGGGCTCAGCACACACCATTAGTCTTCGTGAAGCCAGTTCTGTTGACTACTGTCTCGGGGAGTTTGGGGGTATTATGCGGACTACAGGTGGGCTGACTCTGCAACACTGCAGAATATTGGCAATGCAACAAAGTGCATCGAATTTGATGCGAGGCCAGGCATAGATTTGTACTTGTAATGGTGTTTATCTTTGCTTTTCATTTCGCTGCAGGAAATTGTTTCATATCAGATCGTTGCGAGAGTTGTCTTTGGAATATAATTTCAGGGTGGGATGTTGTTACATAGTCGGAAAAGTGCTATGGCCAATCGCGGGAGCTTCCTTTTGTTTCATTCTGCATGCTAAGGCTGTGTCCCCTTCAAAATGCTGTTATCAACCACATCATATCATCCAGGAAGTGCTTCACCTGCTACAATGATGACAAATAACTCTTTCACAGACAAGTGCACTTGCTTAGGGTGGCTAAGAAGCTTGCACAAGTACATTTGGTAACTACAGCAGTTTATGTAGCAAGAGCTGTCACAAAGATGCAACTTAAACTGGGGTTGTCTTAAGCTGTATAGACGCAAGCACATGGACATACTGTATCATACCCCAAGAACTTAGACATGATTGATCCTCAAGGGATAGTGCACTGTCACAGTAGCTCACATGCTAATTTCAGAAACAAAAGATTGACATGGAACAATACAATGTACTCATGCACATGAAACTGAAAATCTGGGAATAAGTATGATACTGTATTAGCAATTGAATCTGGTAGCGCAAAGTTTAAGGCATCCACTTTCTGATTGAAAAACATCATGATTTTTATCCAAATCATCAACAAGAATCTCAAAATCAGTCCAAAATCCAACTGTATGTGTGGTCCGTCTCGCCCTTCTATCTGGCCCGCAAACATGGCCCAGCCCCCAATGAATCGATCAACTCAAGACACGCGATAACTGACGGAACCATATCGAATGCAAGTCATGTGACGCCGATCTTAGCCTATCGATGCACATGGCCTCTCCAGTCTCCGATTGGCAAACTTAAAGAAATGTACGTGTGTTACTGCTGCGTTTGTGTTGCTTTTGCATGACTTTGGGCGAGGATAACTTGATTGAGGAAATGTACATGTACAAACCAGGACCAGCCCAGCCCTGTTGGCAAGTTCAAAAACCCAAAGCGGCCCTTGTGTTAAAAGGTTTGCCCTTACCTGTTTTAGAGCGTGTGTTTTTCCTAAAAATTTACAATCTTATGTTCTCTACAGTCTTTTAATTAAAGGCAAACAGGGTGAAATGACTTGAACATCATGTCTTACGACTTGTTTCCACACAGACCACATTGTTATGCAGGATTTGTCTCTATACGTGTCTGCATGCCTGACTTCTCCCTGCTCCCATGCTGGCCGTGTACACTCCTTGTTAGCCTCCGTGTCGGCCCATGCAGCTCATTAGGGCTTGAGGGCACATCCTGACTCCGCTTTCTCCATGGTAACAACTCGAATTATACATCTCAGCTTATTTGAGCCGCCTCGCCTCCAGAGCTCTTACAGGAAATCGCCACAGAACATTTGGACTGACCTGCAAAGAATAAATACTGTATGACATGGAATGCACTGAAGGATCAGGTTCACTTCGATCACTTTTTTGCCATACAAAGATGGCAATTTTTTGAGTTTTTGTCAACCGAAAGGTTGGAGTTATTTTTAGTCTTTTTTTAGTCTTGCAACATACAGTTGATGTCATGGTTATTTCGATGTTGTTTTATATGCTCGCAGAAATTGCTATAACTTCAATTTAGGGCTGCATGATTTTAGATTCTGATTTTAGATTTTGTTCATTGTATGTCAGCTAACTAAGTGCTGTCTTTACTGCTTGCTACCATGCAAAACAAACTTTATGGAGCTTTTAACCATGCGGTATACCCTCATTAAAAACATACCTGGATACGAGTATTCTACATCATTCTTGCAGGTTTGAGTAATCCTGTTTACTTCGGCCATTTTTTCTTCAACTTCCACTTCTTCTACTTCTACTTCTTATATTTCTACTTCCTCTACTTCTTCTACTCCATCACTATCTTACAGTTTGTTGGTTAGAAAATGCAATATTGATCTAAAACAGCTGAAACAAAATATCCAGTAGTATCACTTCTTGATATTCACACGGAATCCCTATAAGCCCCTCCCATCCTCCTCCATCTTGATCCCCTTTGCTACGCAGCTGTTTTAATAAATAAGGGCCAAAAAAACTGTAGTGAAGCTATGGCGACTGTTTTCACTCTTGCAATGAAAAGATTAAGCTTAGCTGTCAGCGCAATGCTAAGAATACTGGTGAAGATTCAAAAATTACTCCAGGATGCACTCGCAGCTTGAACGCAACTCCGAGCATGTTTTTGAAAGAAGAAGTAAGTAAGTGCTTTATTTGTCATTTGTACAACCATTCAGCATAATTGTGTTCAGTTGTTAGTCCTGAGCCGCTGCGACTGAGTCGCGCCGCCATTGTGGGCAAACTGAGCAGCATGATTTTGGAGGTCGGGGAAACTATAGCACCTAGAAGAAACCTGGCTGGCTGCCTTCAGTGCTCCTCTGATCCTCTGAAACTGTGCAGTGCGTTCTGGGTTTGTCCTCGCTCTTTCAGAGCGTGGTGTCCTGCACTGGTCAGCTCCACCTCCTCCTTCCTCTTCCTCCGGCGCAGCTCCCTTTCGCTCCAGAAGTCTTTTACAATCTTCTGGGAAGAGCTTAGCAGTTAATCAGTTTTATTCTCTGTTTATTCTAAACGTCCATTAGCCAGAACAATAGAAGCCATGTGTGACTTAGCTGTGAGTCTTGCTTTTTGTTTCCTGTAGCGCCTCTTCTGACGCCTCCACTGTGCTGCAGGTGTGGGGGGCTCTTGGTGCCTCTTCTAGTGTTGCCACCTGTCCCGGTTTTACCTGATTGTCCTTCTTTTTAATGGTCTGTCCCGGGGAAATAAAATATTCTCCCGGGACACTACTACAGCGCAGTCCTCCACCGTCTCTCTCTCTTCTCCGCTGATCGCCCCACACAGAGCAGCTCCCTGCTCTGATTGGCCAGAGCTCAAAGAGAGCGAGGCTGACATTGGCTGTTCTGGCGCACGTCCCCGCCTCCTCCCCTCGCTCTTTGGCCGTGCGCACGTGCGTCCGCTTCTATGACTCAGCGTGGCTCTGTTTGTTTTTACCGCGGGGAAAGAGAGACTGTACTATCGAAAACGCGAGGAGACGGTCTTACAAACACTAGGACACATATGCGTCAGTAATCAGGCACAGAACATATATGGAGGAGTTTACAGGAGCTAGCTCTCCCCACGTGGGTAACATTAGCATCTCAATATAACAACGCATTTTCACCTCATTCTACAGTATGTATTTTTGAATTAATCTGTGCAATGATATTCTTGTTAGAGATAAACAATTTTCCAGTTGAATGAAGAGTGAAGTTTCTAATACTTCACTCTTGTAATTGAGTAAAATGTCAGCCATGTAATTGTACTTTTACGTAAGTACAAATTTTCTGTCCTCTTTCCACCACTGGACATTAACCACAAAGTAAATACTTAAAGCAAAACCAATATAGCTCCATCACAAGGTTATGTCCAATTTCGCTTTCGAAGGGTCATTTTTGTCTTGGGTTAGGTGTGAAGGGCGCCACTGCTTGTAAGCAAAATGGTTGATTGGGTTGCCGAAATGTCCAGGTTTTCTGTCAGACATAGGTGGCAACCCTAGCCTCTTCAGTGTTCTCAGATGAAGAAATGTGTAGGTCTCAAATGTCTTTAGCCCATTAGCTAGCTGTTTGTGTACTTTTAAAAGCTGCTTTCAAGCTGCCGAACCCCACAACAACACGGCCAAGATGTACAAAAGCATCCAGCAAAAATGTGGAGCACAGAAACCACAAATGCAGCTCTCAGAAAAAGGCAAAACACGCAGCCATACCCAGAGAGAGGGAAGTTGCTGCTTATGTCTCCCATCTCAACAAAAAGAACATTGTAACATGGTAAAATATTCTAGCACCTGCGCTCAGAGAGAAAAACAGCAACAGAATCAACCAACTGTTTGATTGCACACTGCAGGACTTTGTTTGGTCAACCTTTTCCTACAAAGATCTAAAGCTTCATTGGCCACAGAACTTAAGACCAAATCGGAGTTCCAAATGTTCGCCTCTAGGGTTAAGTCTTGGCTGAAAACAAACTAAAGCTTGTACTCCCTTGTAAATAGCGTCTGTGTGAATGAAATAATGTGTTGTTGACTGTGTGTGATTGAAAAAGTTTTATATATACGTTTTCTAACTGGATTTTACTCTCGTAAATTGAGTAGAAAGGCCCAAACTTGGAGCAAGAGCTGCAAACCTCATGCACCGCATCAGCTTTAAACCTGAATTGTAACCATGTTGATTGCATCGTCCCTGATTAATAATGAATGATTTCATAAATTACAATATGTCCACTTTGAAATGGTTGTTTTAATTCAATCGCGGTTCATTTCGCAACCCCACTGTGACCTGCAAACCACCTCTTTAACAAAGTTCCTCCACTATATTCCGAGCCGTCTCATCCTCCATGATAGGCTGATGGGGTTAGTGCACGCCGGAGCTGTCATTTGTATGCGCAGACACTCGCGGGCTGTCACGATCTGGGCTCACCCTGGAGATGAAGAGCCCGCAGAGGCCGCCAAGAGGGCTGGTGCGAGGGGTATGGAGCTGGGGAAGTGAGATCATGATGAACAGGAGGCTGCACGGAGGAGCTCAGGCCGATTTGAATACTGAGAGGAGGTAATGCACTTGGAGAAGGAAGATGTCTGAGTGGGAAAGAATGACGGGGATGAATGTGACGTCACAGCATTGGGAGTAAATGCCAAAAGGAAAGGATGAAACGTACCGCACAACAACGCTTCATCGATAGCAATATGGAACATTGAAGTGGAAGGAAGTTTGATTTGTTTAGCCTTTTATACAGAAACGTTAGTGCTTCATAGGGGAACACATTTTGAACAAATCAATCATTGTTAAGCTAGTTTTCTCCTTTAACATCTTAGTTTTAATGTCGGAGTAAAACATTAAACCAAACTCACCCTTTACGGTGCTTATTTTGTTTCTACCGCATTTTCTTTTTTTTCAGAGGGCTATTAACTATCTACTTCATAGTCTGATATTGAGTTTTGAACACAAATAACAAGGCACAATTTGAATGTTTATAGATTTGTTTCCATTAATAACTTATTCAATAAAAGATATCCAAAATCCAAAATGTTTGGATCCAAAAAGCCCATTAGGAAGCGGCACAAAAGGCATTTAAATATATACATTATAATACAGTAAAAGAAAGATCATTCACTGTCAGTATCCCATGGCTTTGTCAATGCTTGAGGCTTTTGTTGCAATATATTATGTCTGATGGGATTTGCATAGATCATTTTGTCAAGTATGGCTGTTGCTTACTCCTTACAGCGTCTGGAAACGGCTCTGTTTGCGATTCGCTTCAAATAGGGCCGTTTCCTTTCACAGCTTTGAAAATGTAAAGGATTTTTTTTTTTTTAACTAGAAAGCCGGAATGAACCAGTCTGACTTCTTGACTCGGAAGCATACTTTATACCCACCTTTGCCTGTTTGATTTGCCGACTTGTCAATACTCCGCCATCTTGTAAAGGCCCTCTTTCCGTGCGGGCATTTTCGACCCTGTTAACTTTAACAACGTGAGTGCCAATATGAGGCGGCCCCGCTTTGGCAACTTCCCTCTGGGCTTTTAACAGACCAGGGCAGCGCAAGACTAGGAGATATAAATAAAAAGGAAAACGCTTAGAGCCAGAAAACAGCTTTATAGTTTGGGGAAATATATCTTGATTTGCAGTTTTTAGTTTTTTTTTTTTTTTTTTTTTTTTTTCCGGCTGGGATTGCTTTTAACATATATGCATAGTGAATAATATGAATCGGAGAAACGCTGCAGGTGAACATGGAAAAACAATAATGCATGTAAAGATATCCAATGTAGATCATTTTGCTGGGAGAAAAATAGTTTTTACAGTAGTAGTTACAGTAGTTTTTTAGGGAAGCTTTTAAGTGAAAATGTCTGTACAATTTTAAGTTTTTGCATTGTTTTTTTTAAAATCCTGTTTTTTGCATTATAACCTTGAATATGTGTTCTTGCAAAGACACTGATCTTGTCGAAGTTGGTACCTCGCGGTCAAACAGCAGTGTGCCAGTTCTTTCGCCAGTAGCCTAAACGGGGGGGGAAAACGGCCATGGGAGTCTGTCCAGCCCCTGCACAGCCCTTTTACTGTGCCATGTATGAAGCTGAAGATTTCACATAGCATCACACGTCAGCGCAAAAGTCTAGTCTACAGCCTGCATTTAGGAACACAAGATCGGACCCTTGATGTGCAAGGACTTATGTTTTCAACAGCATTTGGAGCGCCCTCCGCTGGCAGCAGGGGGAAGTAACCATGCTAAAAAAACAACATGCAAAAGGAGGGGAGTAACGATCAGGTGTGGTGTTTGTGCTTTGAAAATACGGTACTTTTGTGTTATATCTATTACGCTGCACAATCCACGAAATGCAGTAGAAAGAAGAATATGAAATAAATGTGAACATGTATCCAGATTTTCTTCCACTACAGAATTAGCCGGATTCAAACACAAATAGGAGATGGAAGTGTTGTTATGTGCAGAGGACAAGAGATTGCCTGCCTATTTGGAGCATTTGTGAGTCTTCTTACTGCACCCATTCAAAGTGTACGTCTTCTTTGATTTTCTATCAAATTGGCGGAAATCTCGTACATTTGTGCATATTCTTTTCTTAGCCTGCGGGGGATGCATGTAAGCAGGTTTTATCCGTGATTCCATACAGGGAAGCGCTTTGCCGGAAAAGGGATCACGGGTCCAGCAGACGCTAATCCGCGCAACGTTCTCTTTTTTTTTTTTAGTCAAATAACATAACATGCGTTGCGTTTTGAGCCTATACCTCGTCTGACGTGCAGCCCATTTAGGTGGATAAGTGCATGCAGAGAGGGGGTCCAATTTGAGTCGCTATTTACGGAAATTATCCGCAGCGCAGGCTTGGAATGAGACAAAACAACGTACACGGCGGATTATGCCTAATGCCGCCGCACGTATATATTTGCTTTCTGGGCAGAGATGGAGAGGGATGTTTTGAGCTTTCAGAAATATGGGTCAGTGGAGTAATAATTATGGGTGGTGTACACAAAGATGGCGGAAGAAAAGTGCTGGGTTTGCTTTAGCGTGCGCTCGATGGCGGGTTGATAAGCAATGAATTGAAATGAAGAATGGGGTGTGTAAATATTAAGGCGAGACACGGCAGGTTAATGTATTGATTTTCTTTAGTAGCTCCTATACGGACTCCAAACTCTCTTGGGCTTAACAAGATTTTTAAAGGAACAGGCCACCGTTTTTGCATACTGAGATATGTTCTTAGCTTAGCTTAGATGAGTCGATGCGTACCTGTCTGGTCGTTGTGCGTGCCCTCAGTCACGCAAAAAGATCAAAGATGTTGTTAGCATTTAGCCGCTCCTCCTCTCCTCTATGGGGCCAAACGGGGTGAAGTCAGAAGCGACCAAGCTCTTCCCCGTTTTCCCTATTTAAATACAGTTACATGAGTAGTTACACAATCCAAGTCTAGTTACACAACATTAAACATGTAAATTTTCTAAGCAGATAAAAAGGGGAACTATATTGTAAGGCGTAATAACACCTTAGGAGCACTTCGACGTCCGCGCAGTAACATCTTCACTTTACTGTTTGGACGTCGAAGTCCTTTAGGAGTTTTTCACGTGTTTTTCTTTTTATATCTAATTCCTAGCCTGATTTATTCAGCTTTGAATCCCAAAAACCAAGGCAAAATTTGAGTTTTTACAGATTAGCTTATTCAAAAATCCCCTCTGAAAAAATCTTTGATACTAATAGGGCAATAAAATAAAACCATACATTTAAATCTAGGTCTATCCATTATTTAGATTTTGCCACTGAAAATATCGGCAATTTTGGCCATTTTATGCACAAAATGCCCATATGAAAACATGAAAATACATGTAATACAGTAATGTTCAGCAAATTCCATCCATCCATCCATTTTCTTCCACTTGTCCGTTGCTGGGTCGTGGGGGCAGCTGTTGGAGCTGCCCAAATCACATTGCACCAGCCCCTATGGCTCCTCGTGTAGGTGGTGGGTCCACAGAAGGACGGCCTCATGGTTCTAACCGGGCCTGTTGGTCTCTCATAAGGGGCTTCTGAACCACTCTTTGTCTGACCCGTCGCTTAGGACCTGTTTGCCATGGGAGACCCTATCAGGGGCCCCCAACAACAGAGCTCCCAGGATCATTCGGATCATGATTTTATTATTGGTCATGCATTTAGCAGATAATAATATGAAAACAAGGCTTCAAAATGCTTTTCTAGTTGTCTTTTACTATTAACATTCATCTTCTTGCATTGCCGTCACTGTGCCATGAAGTACGACCAAATCTAGGAAAAAAGGTAAAATAAAACAGCCTGCTCGTAACACACCTCCAACACCTCGATTTGCGCACAATCCAACTAAACACGTTTGGCCTACTCTGCCGTGGGATCTCGTTTTGTTTAGTTTTTTCCAATCACGTACATATAAGTTGTTCAGCTCCAGCGTCTAAGTCGGCGGTACTGCGCTGGGGAGATTTAAGAAAATGAAACAGCAGGATAATGACTCGCTCATGTCAGGACGAAGACGAATCAAGAAAAATGGCGGTCGGGGGCGCGCCTCAGCCGGGGCGGCCGTAATGGATGCCAACTTAATCAGCAATCAGCTCTAATGTTGATGTAGCTGTGTTTATTCAAATGAATCACGGAGGACAGGACACATTCCGCCACCATCCACCCCACAGCCCAACGCCACCACCTCCCCCTACCGAGTCAAGAAGCGGGGCGTTCGTCTCCGGAGCAACGCGGCGCCACGGAAATTGATGATAAATGAGTTCGTTTATCAAGTCGGCCCCACATTAACGAGTTCGCTGATGGCGCCGTCGACTCCCCGGCACACATTAGCTTTGGCGCCGGTTGGCGGTAATTTAGGAAAGGATGGGAGAAAGTTGGAGGAGAAGCTACACACTGAGGTAGGGAAGTTTGGGGCGACTTTTTCTGGCATTCGCTTGTGGGGGGCTCTTTTTGTTAAATAGGATATAAAGCCAGTAACAATTCTGGGTTTATTTGTTGAAGCTGTTTTAGTTTAATTGTGTTGAAACATCATCTTGGCCACTAACTCTCTAGGGTGTACTGCACTCAAGTCGTAAAGTATCTTTGAAGCATAAGTTGCTCACTGACAATGTTCTTACGTCAAAGTAGCTCTAACGGTAACAGTGATTTAAGATTCAAAGGGCCAGATCTTGTGCCTGGACCAAGGACAGCGCAAACTCGATGGCTATTTTCTGAGCGGCGCTGCTGTTGTGTTATGTGCATTTAGAAACAAAGGATTGGGCCCAAAGAGTGTAATTTACCATAATGTGCAAAACCAGTAGCACGGGCAAAAGCTAGGTACATTGCATTTTTGTCCGATACCTGTACTTTAACGATACTCTGTTTACTATACCAATACATAACCTTCTTTCAAGATTTGGGCTGCATCTAAAAAGTTTAAATGAGCTTAGGAACCTCCTTTTCCTGATCGTTGACCTACACGTGCGTCATCGTCAGCCATGGCAAGGAGCATCCACATGTGTCAGTGCAGTTAGCAGGGGGTTAGGAAAGGAGCTTTATGCTTCCTATAATACCTTCTATAGCAGGGGTGTCCAAAGTGCGGCCCAGGGTCCAAATGAGGCCCTCAGACCAAGCCCCTCTGCCTTCTTGTTGAATCGGCACACATCCCCAAGTTGAATAATTCTACACAATTCTTACCAAACAACTAACAGTTAGAGAAATAACAATGGTGCTCGAGAGGATTGATGAAGAATAGGCAGCAGTCAGGATGTCTTATGCAGGAGAAGTTTATTTACCATCGTTACGGGACCCGGAGACATGAACTCGAGACATTGCGCTAGTCCTACCATACCAAATCCGTCTATGCTTCCACAGAAGAGGGATAAATACCGTCTAAGAGCGTCATACTGATACGCAAGCAAAACATTCAGTGGCTGATAGTGGGCGCCTGAGCCCCACAGTCAAGGCTATGACAGAGATAGTACGACTTTACAGCTTGACCCAGTATGATAAATGGCGATTTAATTTTATCTTCTAACACTAACATTTTATTGTGACACAGAGGTGGCATTAAGGTTTTAAGCATAAATAAAGGTGGGGACCAATTTAAACCTCTGCTAAATACGCCTAGTCGACGGTTTTGTGGTATCACTGAGATCAATGATACCAATATCAATATGTCGCCCCGTTGAAAAGAGTTTGGACACCCCTGTCCTATAGCATAGGAACCTCGGGATGTTCCTCATCAGCCCTTAAGGAGAAAAGAACAATCCCACAATCCACTGTGTTGCAGCCCGAAGGTTTCCAAACACTGCACCAGTGTGAAATGATTGACAGTTTTGCTGTGTGACATTTCATTAAATAATATGTGAAAGTATAAAGCAGGTCATGCAGTGTTAGAGCCACAGCAGCATCTGGAAGTTTATTATGGGAAATATATGAACTTATGGCAACATTACGCTCTTTTACGAGAACAAATTTAAGCCCACATGGCTAATTTCCATAAGATCTGCTGTTTATTTATTTATTTTGTTTAACCTTTATTTAACCAGGAGATTAAAAACCTCTTTTTCAAGGGAGTCCTGGCCAAGAGGCAGCAAAAGATACAGTTACAGAATTACATACATATTACATACTCATTATAAAAAACATTTACAAGAGGTCGACTCAAGTGCTCTCACTCTGGACTTAAATTCGTTCAATGGAATAAGATCAATATGTGTTTATTTGACACATCTGACATTTGTGCAGTTGCTCAGATTATATTTGCGCTTTTGGTAATAACATTAAATTGATTGCACTGCAGGAGGATATGGAGCGTATATTGTCTGACGTAACTTCCTGGTTGTTCCCTCCACTGGCTTAGGAAGGTTCAGATTGTCCTGACGGGCAGAAGGAGCAGCTGAAGGTAAAGGAACAGGAGGAAGGAGAAAGGAACTATCTTGTCACTTTTTAGATGCAGCCCTATACTTAAATACTGTAAGCTTACGGTTAAGGTCAGGCCTAGGTTCAGCTGACTTCCTGAATAAAAAAAATAAAAAAAATCTCTCAGTCTTCCATGCATTTTCTCTTCACGTCTTACCGGCGGGATACGCGGTTGCGCGGAGGGGGAGAGCGCGCCTAAATCCCCGGACATCTTGCCTGGCAGCGCGGGGTAAACAGAGATTAATGCGTGTCGACTGGTGCATCAGTGGGAGATGGGTTCTGATGCAAAGCTACTTAGCAACGCCATGCGGAGGAATTCTTGTCAAGGCTTCAGCCATCCGGAGCAAATGAGAGGAGAAACAGTGGCGTATGTAAAGAGAGCAAGGTTAATGCGTAAAGTAGATAAATCAATAGTCGGATGAAGATGGCTAAGAGTCTGGGGCTGCTTTAGTCGAGATAGGAGTTAGTCATTAGGAAAAGTAAGCACAATCTGAAAGCATTAACAGAAAGGTAAGTAGATGGAAACTAGCTAAAGAAAATCTGATTTAAGGCATAATTTCTTAATATTTTTATGGCGGTTCCTGCTAGACAATCTGGAAACATGCTTGTACTGGTTAGATCAATCTGGGTCGCATTAAGCTGCCGAAAATGAGCACAGTTTGTGAAAATGTCTTCTGTTGAAAGCCAAGAACCTGAAGAACTCAGTGAATTAGGCATGCACATTTGTTTGCTATAGGATGGCAGGGGAGCAAAATGCAATATTACACTTTAACCGGAGTATTATCCAATCACACCTCATAGCAACCGCTGCATTCACAGATATCATCCCATAGAAACAAATGGAGCAGAGCCTGTTTCTCCCCCTTTGAAAGCCGATAAACGCCTTTTAAGTTAAGCTAATCGTTTACCATCCGTCTTGTTGTTTGGTAAGAGTTTCATGAGCTGTCGTTATTGCTGCTGCTGGAATATCCGGCAGGTTTACTTTTTGCCACCCCCGAAAGGACGAATGTCTGTTTATTTCACTCATCGACATTGAGTTTCAGCTCCGATTCAAGCGCAGCACAAGGGAAAGAAGCGATCTAAATACAAGCCTATTGACAAATAAAAATCCAGTAGCAGAGAAACCAAACTTGGACAGAGGATCATACAGCCGCTTGTAAAGACCCAGGCGAGTGAGAGGAGGCGGGGAGCAGAAACAGCAGCCCTCGCTTCAGTCTGAATGACTTAAACCCGTGGAGGCGCTGGACAGTGGACACCATTTCCTACACACTACTTACTATTACAAGTAAAATTGATTTAACTGATCAGAAACTCACTTTAGTTGCGCATAAGTTGCTGAGTTAAAGAATAGTGTGGAAGGAAATTGCGGATTATTGGAATAGTCTTTTGGAAAAGTTGCAATGCTGCACTGATTTTGTGGAGTTTGCTTGATTTGACTAGTCCATACAACACTGCTGGTTACATTTAAGGCAGCTCCAGGGATGTTTTCTGATTACCCATCACACTGGTGCTTAAAGCCTCAATAGTTGAAGAGTCCTCTTTGCATATTTTATTCCTCCACTGCACATTGCAAACCATTTTGTTTCAATCTGATTTGCCAATAATGCTGGTGCTGCACCAAAAAGAGTCACTAACACGTCATTCTCCCCCATTATGACATAACGCTAAACAGTCAACTAACTAGGTTGACTGTTTGACATAACTAGTTTGACATAATGCCAATCAGTCTGCTGACGAAGCCTTTTGGATGAGAGGCGAAACGTTCAAAGACTTCAACTACTGAGTACAGAAGATGACTCAAGTACCTTCATTGAATAATGCTAAACACCACTTCTTGCTGGAGCTAGCTAACAAATGCTAAGGGGGCGGGGCTTTTGCAAAAGATCAATTCTGCGACCTAAATTAACACTCATTAGGACTTACCTCGGATTGGAGGTAGTGAGCATTTAGCTCAGGAGAGTCCTTTCGGCTTAAAGGAATAGGCCACCGTTTTTACATACTGAGATATGTTCTTACCTTAGCTTAGACGAGTTCATTTGTACCTGTCTGGTCTTCACGTGTGCCTTCCGTAATGTAAACACAGCACAGAAGGCGTTAGCATTTAGCCTCTCTCTTCTCCTCTATAGCTCCAAACGAGGTGAAGATAGAAGCTACCAAACTCTTCCACGTTTTCCCTATATATGGTTACATGAAGTGTTACACTACAAAGTATAATTACACAAAATTAAACAATGTGGATTTCTAAAAAAATGGTGGCCTATTCCTTTAATACAAACTGCTCATTCTGCAAATGTATCATGTGACATGTTTTTGTAATGTGTATAAATCAACATCAGCATGTTTACGTCATACCTGCGGACACTGATAAGTTTCCGTTTTTCCCAAGTTCATTTCAGTATTTATTATTCATTTGAGACCGAACTGCAACATCACCTCATCATCAGTAGAGTACAGTGGAAAAAATGCTAATTACGGCGACTTGTACGGCTACTGAACCGCTAACCCACAAAATGTCGCACCCTTAATTAGTCTATATACAGCATTTAGTTGCGTTCAGAAGTTCAGTTCAGTATCAAGAGTTTGTCAAAACCATGCTAATTTGTATTAAATATAGACATGTTGTTGTTGCGAGTCTTACAGTAGGAGCAGCTTTGGATAGTGCCTACGATTCTCAATTTGGACACATTCTTGCCAAGTTTTAGCCGCCCCAAAAGAGCTGATAAGAGCGTAGATGATAAAGACAAACTAAGACAGGGATGCCAGCAGAGACGAATCGATCTGCGAGTTAGCGCTGAACAAAGCTAACTTTCCGATCCTCGACAGCTGGCCGGGGCGGAGGGCGAAAGAAAGAATGAAAAAGCCATATGTCTATTAACTGGCAGATGAATCGCTGAGAATGGCAACAAAATAATGGTGAGGAAAAGCCTGTGGAAAGAAAGAGAGGGTGGCAAGGGGGGGGAAAAAATGGTGGGATATTAGCGCACGCATTCCACGAGTCAGCCATTTTTCACGTCGAGGGGATGGATGCATGAGCGGAGAGGAGCGAGGAGAAGGCCACGGAGTGATGGAGAGTTGGCCTAGCCCATCAGCGAGGCCTTCTAACCTGTGTAGCATGGAGGGGGAAATCCATCACGGAGCGCGGGCACGGAGCTACGCTAATGTAAAAGGGGTAAAGGAAACATGCTGTGGGCTGGAGGAAGAAGAAGAAAAACTATATCAGTGAGCAAACATACAGCCGTTTGTTTGATGTAACAATGTAACACTTCAAAAATGTATGTCTACACTGTTAAGCATTTGCCAAAGCACTGATAAAGCTTTTACAAAAGAGTTTGGACTCGTTCTTTAATGCCTTTGTAAACGCTAATCAAATCAAATGTATGGCAAAACAATGAAAACTGAATATTGATTTATGATAGTCTGTAAGTTTCAATGTTTTACAAATTCAAAAGACTGCGTATACATGACCCAGGGTTTCCGCGTGGCATTAAAAAGTCATTAAATGAATTGTGCCAAAATCAAGGCCTTAAATGTCATTAAACACATTCAATTGGATTCAAACTGGCATTAAATCAAAATTTCTTTCTGTACAAGTTCATCAAAAAAGCCAAACTCACTGTCTGAAACATATTCAGTTGCAGTTTTGGCTGAAATTGACCACATGTTTTTGCCCTGTCCAATTCTCTTTCCTCTGTTTGATGATTTTTTTTTTCTTTCTGCATTTGTGGGCTTTAAAATGACATTAAATGTGACTTGCTTCTGCCTGTATAAACCCTAATTACCGTTTTTGCTGACTTCAGCTACTAATCAGAATCCCCGATGCCATAACTTTGACCAATGAGACGAGCTTTCCTGGGGACCGCCGGTAAGGTCCAATCAGGAGGGAGGTCGCAGGGGGCTAGTTTACTTTTGAAAATTCAGTCTCTCCCACCTCATTTTGCAAATCCTACAGACTGTCACTTTAAATATACTTTCGTTTTGCTCTCATCCCGTGTTTGTGGCTTCTTCTTTGTACCTTATGGCGTCCCCGAATGTCAGACGGCACAGTGGTTGGGTGTAACTACAGATGCAAAACACAAAGCAAGTACAAAATCACGGCAGCTATTAAAATTGGTTTTGTAGAATTGCCTACAGTAACTTGATAAGATGCGTAACAGATGTGCTAATTATACTGGGAAACTGCTCAGACCAGAGTCCACATGCTCACAATTGGTTTATTTCGGTAAACATGCTCCTGACATGGCTTTGACGACGACAGCGCAGGTGGAGAAGGCAGACATTACAAGTGTGCGACTGTGGCACCTGTATCCCCTCTAGCATGTTTCTTTTTCTTTTTTTTTCCTGACCAGACTCCTGTCAACCCAGCCTAACACCTGTCCAGCTGTGGCGTACCACCCCACACATGTGCAAATGTCCCCACTCGTGTCCAACCAGTGCGGCTTCATCTGTAAAAAGGAAAAAAAAAACTCTACACACGTCGCTGCGGGCTCAGCAGATGTTAGCATTACGACCGGCCCGATGTTCACTACAAATCATTTGGGCACACACTGGACACTCCCTTCTGGCTGTGGAGGCCGGCTTGAAGATGAGGTTTTCTGCACGTTGGGGGAAAATCTAATGAATGCAGAGTGGATCAAAAGGTATTCAAAGTTAAATCTGGGATTCTCAGCTTTTCTTTTTTTCTCCTTTGGTGACCCCTATTTTACTTGTGAGAACATCCGGAACATCACTGATACAAACATACTTTTCCATTCTAACAAACTGTTGTATTCTAAGGGGGGAAAAGTATTTGCTTTACTGTACATGTGCCCTGTGTGCTCTGCCTTTATTAAACTGCGACTTCAAGGTAAAGAATGGATGTTGTCGATGGATCGCATTTGTTGGGAAATGTGAAAGTTAAGCATATACCTGGGCGTTCTGTGCGATGCGTAGAATTTAAAGGGGGGGGGTATTATGCTTTTTTCAATCACATAGCACCAGTCTATAGCATACTACAATGATGGCGTAACCTTCTGTTGGTCTGTATATGCAGTAAATTAAAATAACTGCCTTGAATAAAATTGCTCTCTCAAAATGGCTGTACTGAACGTCTTGAAATAGGCCTCTGTCTCTTTAAGAAGCTTTCCGACACGCCCCCTTCAGCACACTGCTGTGGCATCTAAACAACACTACTGTGCGGGGAGGGGGCTCTGCTGAGCTGAGGAGCAGTGGTTGGTGGCTTGGCTGGTGACAAAAGGTCCAGAGGCGTCTCCAGGAGGTGGGGGCGTTCCTAGGAGGACTGAGGCATAGCTACACCTAAAATGGCTGCCGTCTAAGTTTTTACTGATTACTCAAAAATATGTGAATGAGCCAAGGCAACACTCCAGGCATGTGTTTAATGAGGGAACGACATAATAACATGATATAAAGCTTGAAAAAGTCGATTTTACATAATACCCCCCTTTAACAAGGATAAGTGTGGCAAAAGCTGTATAAATAATGATGCACACACAAGCAATAATAATAGTTGAGTTTATTCATTTATTTCAACAGGGACAATGTGCAAACACAATAATTAAAGATGCTTTCCACCAGATTTAGCTTGAGCTAGTTTCAATCTGTAGTTCCTGAGCAGGTGAGTTACAAAATGTACAATATAAAATATATTTAACCACTCAAATACAAATATTCATTCATTCATTCACCCATTAGTCCACATAGAATCATGCTAAAATGACTACATAAAACATCACTAAAGGTCATATTTACATTTACAGCTATCGGTGCTGACATGACTGGTAATAATGGCGGCTTACACTTGTATTGTGCTTTACAAGCCTGTATGACCAAGTTTCTCAAAGCCTTTCCCCGCCGACTGTCATTTACCGCTTAGTTTTCTCATAAAGTCTGGACTTGGGGACAGTGGCTCCACAGACGGGTGCCTGCTCAGCCACTCAGCCGCACAGCTGTAGGAGTGAGCGGCTCGTGTTGTTTGACAATTATTGGGATCTGCGTGAAGTCCTTATTCCTTCCCTGTCTTGTTTAGTTCTGTAGTTGACCTGTTTTTGGCCTGGTTCACTGTGCATGTGGTTTTGGCCTAGTTCAGAATCAAAAAGTATAATATAGTGCAACTTACAATCGGATAAAGTTGAGCAGAATAAGTCCAAGTTATTGTTGGTGCGGCCCCCTGACTCAGTTCAGGTTTCTACATGTATTGCCCACCCCTGGTCTATAAAGGTTACTTTTGATACATGTCCAGGAATGTCATTCATTTTCTCTGCGGTTTGGCTTTGATGAGGCTCGTGTAAATAGGAGGCAAGTTCAAGCTTAAACCACCGGGTCTTGAGGCCTGGATCCTGTGCATGTTTTAAAAATAGACTGCCCTGTTCCAAATAAACATACCACTCTGGAAGCTGGGTTTTGATACTTACTGATACTACTGAAGCTGTGTGACTGTCCAAGTATCCCCCTTTTTTCTACGGTTATGGATTCAGTCTCTCCACTCCACCGACTCCCGGAGTGGCTGCAGGCTGGGGGAAGGCCGATAAAAGACAACCAGGTGCGAGTTGCCAGCTTCCATGACTGGAGCCTCTTTTATTGAGCGCCCAATCAACATGCCGAGTCACAGCGAGCGTAGTGAGGGATAGCTTGTTAAGCAGAGATGTACTGTTCACATGCCCCCCCTCCCCACAGTAAAGCAACAGGGTAGTCCGCGGGAGAGTAGGTCGGGGGTGGCCGTGTTAAATGTCAGCATGAGCTCAGTGAGATCCAGGCAAGGCTATGTATACACAGTGCAATATGACGGTTGGAAATGGGTCGCTCTTTTTGCGCCTTTTTGGAGTTAATCTAATGTTATTAATGAAAACTATCCAACACTGGTGACTACTTGAAAACCTTGATTGCAATAAGAATGAAGCTATCCCACTGTCATTTGTAGGTAGTTTTAGTGTTGAGCAATTGGTGAGGGCCTGATGGGTATTTGGCACAGACTTATCCCGTTGGAGCGCTCCAACACTATTTACTCCAAAGTTAGTTAAGTCCGTGTTCACACGCGCTCGCACAAAACATCGCAACATCAGCCACGTAACAACGATCAGCTGTTCAACAAACTTATTCCCATGACAACGGCATCGACCTGTCAATGTGCCGACACTGACACGTGCGCACGTACAGGCACACTTCCCCGATGTTACGCAGTGGTCACTCCTCTCCCTCGTGGTTAAATACACTGAGGCTTATAGACGCGCAGCGCAGAGAAATGTACTTAATCAGCACAAGGAGAGGAAAGTTTCACTGCAGCAGGAAGGGAAAGACAGGAAAGAGTACCTTGATGATTTAAAGTTAATCCATTTTGCCTCGTCAGAGTAATCCAAACGTCCTCATGCAGCGCGTAGTCATTCTTTCTTCGTGCAAAGAAGAGGCATCAAAGCGAGAATAGTTCACCAGAGGCCAGCCGCCACAGAGAGCGAGATGCGCCGCTTCGAGACCACCTGTTTCAGCCGCAGTCGGAGCGGCTGTTTAGACCGGCTTAAAGTGCTGCGGTTAGATTCACAGAATTAGATTGACCCTAAAGTGCCGCTTTTGGGCCGAAAGTCCCTTTAAGTCGACCTAACTAGAGCCTGTGTGAAAACACCCTAAGAGCTATATTGTTGCTTACAGCACCGAGCATGGAGGGAATTAAAAATGGACTGAATAAAAATAGATAGCAGTGGGATTTCTCTGGCCAAAAAACATGAAAACAGCTTTTTTTTCCTTTCTCTGTAATAATCTGATCTTTTGTCCTGTTACAACAACAAAACTTCAAACACGTCTTGCCCTTTCTTCCTTACTTCTGTAAGTCTAGAGCTGAGAGATGCCTGGGCTGTCTTGCACACAATGCTCTTTATCCACAGATCTGTGATGTTTAGGTCAGGACACTGTGAAGGCCATTGTGGATTTTGATGTGTGTCTACAATCATTACTCATTTCAAGAAGCCATTTTGTTTTGTAACTTTTTCACAGATGGTGTTGATGTTTTCCATCAGAATCTGTTGGATCAGGCATTTTGGACACACAAAAACCCCTTACGATTAAACTAACTTTTTGGCAGCAATGAGCGAAGGTTCATTGCGTTGGTTGGTCGCCACATTTCCATCCATCTCCTCGCTTTCCAGATTTCTGAACCAATTCCCGCCTCATCGAAGATTCACCCGTTCTCAATCAAAGTCATTTTACCGTCTTATGTTTTCATCAAATCTCCCAAACAACTCTTCAGAGTGCTCCGGGAAGCCCTTTTAATTCGTCGTTACACAAGCGTAAAAGTGGAGATGAGAGCCCCTTCGTTAACCATTATTACCATTGACTGACAGGATCACTTGTATTGTATTTTTAACATCTAAATGAGAGTTAATGAGTTGAATTGGAGAGACGGGGACTTTGTTGCCATGGAGATCAGCGGGGAGGCCATTGTGCGCGTGCGGATGGCGTCTGAATAGCGGATGCATAATTGATTCAAGTCACCGACAGTGTGGTTATGGCGGCGTAAGTAAGAAGAAGAAGAAGAAGGAGTAATTGTTTAGAGTTGAGAGCAAATAGAACGCAGGTATAGAGTATGCTACAAGGCAGTGCAAAGGTAAATAAGTCGATAAGGAACTGGAGCTGTCATAATGTGTCAAAGAAAAACGGTTTGAAAGTGTACAAACAAAATGTAATTGAATTAGGAAAGTAGAGCTGGGGAGGCAACGTGGACAAATTGATTTACTTTTAGGAATCGAGGCCAAACTGTGTTTCAAAACCTTTCTGGCAAAAACTGTATTTATTCCGTTTCTTTATGGAAATTGGCAAAACAATGAAGTTTCTGACTCGCAAAGGTACCTGAATTGCTAATCTACTAACAAAGCACACACGGAAAAGCCATTAATCCAGCTAGCTTCTTCGGCTACAGTACCGTCTTTGCAAAGGGCTCGGCATACAGGGCATTTCACAAATCGGCGTGTTTGTATTTCACGCGCACACATGTAATCATCTCCTTTTCTGTTTTTTTTTTATGACCTCGAGGGCCCCAAAGTACTAAAAACAACTTCCCTTCCTTCTCCCCAAAGCCTCTCTCCTTCGACAATACTTTTATTTTTTTGTTTCTTTCCATTTTTTCTCCTCCACCTAATTCTTCTTTCTCTCTTTTTCTCTCTCCGGCGCGAAGCCTGTCTGCGGAGCCTGCTCATTTTTTTATGGTCCAAAAACTCATTGACAGCTCTCAGTTTTTGCAGTTACAGCAGGGTTTTGTTTACCGGGCTCCTTGACCTTCATTTGACCGAACTGCAGCTCCAGGGAATAGTTTTCTAGTATAGCCCCTCGCCTGGCAAAATTCTAAAAGTGGTAAAACAATCACTGCATGCACCTAAGGGGGGAAAAAAGTATATATTGGAATGGCCCAATGGAAAATGTATTACTTTCATTCAAAATTTAGCATATAGTGAGCAGAGAAAAGTGCAGGTATAGGGCAAGGATGTTAACACTACAGTATATAGGCTCAGATGGAAAAATGCTTCCAGATAATAGTCGCGGTCGAGCCTGATCAAATGGCAACATCTGTGCTGTCCCCCGTGTTGTCCCAAGTCTAAAGGTACTGTGTGTTTGTCCGATGAAATAAATGCCTTGCAGAGCCCAGGTATTCCGATCAGAGGAATCATTTGCTTCAATAAACTTATGAACACAAAAGACACAGACACAGTAAATATTGAATGACTTTTATGTACGGATGAAAGCAGCAAGACTGGATCATTGTAAGGATTGGAAATAAAAGGGCCAACAGCACAGCACACCACATGTCCCGTCACCTACCCGTCAAAATGTCTCCAGCGCACCACCGTGGGAATCATCTCCAGATCCTGAGCTAGCTTATGGCAAGAACATCTGGAGGATTAGCCGTGCATGTTGTGGCTTCTTGGGTGAAGTCGAAGCACCTAGCAAAACTCCACACAGAAAGTCCCGCATAGTCCGGAAATCACACAATTTCCAGGTTATTTCACCTCCACCTAAACATCCACAAAGCAAACCACGTTCTTCTGTCAACAAATGCTCATCTTGTTTTTAACAGTGTAAAAATGTGCCTTGTCGCAGTGTTAGCCACCTCCCCCAGGCACTTCCCGGTCTCCATGGTGATGGGGTGTCCGTGCCACCGCCTGGAATTGGCGCTCCCGAGATTTACCGCTCTCCGGGCACGCCGCCAACATCGCCTGTGTGCAGGTGTTAGCGCGCGAGAAGTTAAAGGGTTATTTCAGGATTTTTGACATAATGCCTCATTTCCTAGTTATCCAGAGTGTTGTTGATGTCTGGAGATATTTTTTTCTTAAATTCATGCAGTTCTTATATTTGAAGAGTCTAGTTGCGCTAGGCTAGGGCAAGGCTAAAGCATTTCTATGGTATCTGTTAGCCTGCATTAAAAACAGTCTGGCCCGCTCCACAGTGCACCTGAGGTAAATCACTTATAATGCCAGACTAACCATATAAATGTCTGGGTCGTATATAACTGACCTTGTATCACATGAATTACCGCATTTTGAGGAACTATTTTCTCGCAGATCACTCCGCCGCTGCGTTAGCTTACAGCCACGAAGCGGATGCTGCTCAAATATAAGTTATTTTAAATGCAAAATGGTTACAATTATTCTATCGACACAGACATTTATATGGTTAGTCTGGTGTTATTAGTGATTTACCTCAGGTGCACTGTGGAGTGGGTCAGACTGTTTTTAATGCAGGCTAACTGATACCATAGAAATGCTTTAGCCTTGCCCTAGCCTAGCGCCACTAGACTCTTCAAATATAAGAACTGCATGAATTTAAGAAAAAAATATCTCCAGACATCAACAACACACTGGATAACTAGGAAATTAGGCCCTATGTCAAAAATCCTGAAATATCCCTTTAAACCCATGACAGCAGGATTCTTATGCCCGCAGGGAATAGCAATCTCTTCCTCACATTTTCTCGTTTCTTTTTTTTTCTTGCATCCTCTGGGCACGCAATGCTTGGAATTTATTCACATTTCTACAACTTCAAATGCCCGGATAGTCCTTGTGTTTTTCTATACTAATTATTGGACTTCAAACCGCGCGCCGGATCATGGATAATAGAGGGATGCACTCAGGGTGTTCGTTCTGTGTGGGCTTATCAAGAGGACTTTCATCTCGTGCATTCTTTTTGTGTGCCAACTTCATATACAGCCCGAGATATAATGATTTCAATACATACAAGGATACACAGCCTGCGTGGGAGGCTACAGTATAGGTCAATATTTACCTAATATCGTGACACGAGAAAATAATAACGCTAGAAAGCAACGACGAGGGTGGAATGTTCAGAAAGTTGATAGGGAGGAAGTGTTGGGGAACATAAATTGATAGTTAGTCACTTGAACATCTTGCATCGCGCAGCAACACGGGTTTGTAGCCTCCTGCCCCGGACTGTGAGGAGAATTCACCAGTTTAAACTACAGTATAAAAACAAACCCTGAACAAACACTATTTCATTAGGTCTGCCCAAATAATACAGGGTTGATCGATCACGCCATGTCAAAATCCAGCACCTTTTCACTGATCATGAATTCGCCGGCCGGGTGTCATTGTTACCATTACCGTGACAGTGTAAGGTAAGAATATGTTTGAAACTCATCCCTGTGAAACATCGGGATGATATAGAAACGCAATAAGAAAGTTAGAAAGGAGTTAAGACCAAAACTAACAATCCAACATCATGCACTTCCTCTTTCATTGTTCGTAAACAAAACAAAATCTGGTATAGAGCCTTTGAAATTTGCTCCAAACATATCAAGGCCGAGCGAAAGCATACTGTACGTATGTATAGGTTCTAGTAGTAGGAAATACCAGGGGATTACCTCCATGTCGATCTGAAACACCTACTTGGTGCTGCGGTTGTAGTGGTAGCTGTATCGTCAGTGCCCGATGTTCGCCTAACAAGCAGATCAGCACATGCTAACACAGTGACAGGCCTGTACACCGTGTAGATAAAAGGGTGCGCTTGATATTGACTCCGGGAAAGCCCCCCCTCCATGTCCTCATTAACTCAGACACAACATGACGCGGACCCATCCGCTTCAGACTGGGAGCGCCGGGCTTTGAAGTCATCTCCCAGTCTTCTCCAGGGTTTCACCTGTATCATTAGAGTTCTCCGAGAAGACGGCCACGTCAGGGAGTCGTGTTGAAACCTGCACGGGCGGATATTGGTATTGTATTTGAAGTTGAGCACTTGGGAAAGCAGTGGTTGGCGTGGTCCAACAAGTATATCGCACGTGGAATTTGTCATTCCACATCTCGTTTCTAACTTGAATACCTTGGATGAACAATGCAACTTATTCCAATGAACTAGAAAAAAATGCTGCGATTTCTCAACGAATAACTGAAGAATTTTAACTACGATTGAGTGTGTGTAAGTGCTCATTCACACACATGTTTGTTTTTTAGGGTTACTGAAGAGGTCACAGCCGCGATTTGAACTTACAACAACCTTCAGGATCAGAGCACATGTTTTCTTATTGTACTGCACCAAATAACATTGATTTGATTAACATAAGCTGGACTTGACATATCGTTGTTGCTAGTGAAGGTACGGAGAATGTGAGTGGAGTTGCTGGTTGAGTTACAGGACAGTATGCTGTGCGTACAGCGTTACATATAAATCACAAGACAAGTTTCACTCGGCAGCACTGCCACTATCTTCTCTACAGAGCAGTAAGTATGATATGCTAGCCTGACATTGTTTGGATTCTTTTGGTCGCACTCCTGATAGGTATAAAAGAGCCGCTTATCAGATCGGGTCATGACGTTGGCTGGCTTGTTTGTTTTAAGCTGATGGTGCTTGGAGCCTCCATATTTGGATTCGGAGTCCAAGGGCTCCTTGTGGCACTACATTTCTTGCACTGAATGGCCAAGAATGGGTAGAGCATGTGACAAAGATCCCAAATGTCTTGGGTCCAAACCCATGTGTACCCGTGCTTAAATAGGGTGACCATGCGTCCCCATTTTCCAAGATATGTCCTCATTTTGGGGCCTAAAAAACAAAACAAAATTCCTCCCAAAACCGGGAGGAATTTCTAAATCAATGTGAAATGTCTCACTCCACAGGTTTAAGTGTGGACTGGAGTCACATCTGGTACTGTAGCTTAGCTCCTCTGTCAGTTGTTAGTTTTTCAATCAATCATTCAATCAATCAATCAATCAATCAATACCAGCACCTGCACAGCAGCCGCGTGTGGGTCTAAACAGTGAGAAGCGCAAACTCACCGGTAAAGTGAGGGCTGCAGAAAGTTGCAATAATAGGCACCAATACGTCGAATATGAAATAACATCTTCAAGATAATTCTTCGCTGTAAATGTCCAAGTCAAGGTAACGATTGCATAATACCCTACAAAGTTGTCCAAATGTTCAGAAATAGCCACTAGGATGCAAACAAAAAGCAAATGCACCCCTCTCTGCTTCATCATTAGATACTCAGGACGAAAGGAAAACGAACACGTGGAAATCAAGTGTTCAAACAAGTCCCGTCCCAGTTTATGTTCATCAAAACATTTGACAAAAAAATTACCGTAAGTGGGCCAGGCTAGCACTCATGATATCCTCATTTTTGGTCATCCCAACGTGATCACCCTATCTTATTCTCAACTGCTGGGAATGGTTTTCCTTCTTGATAAAGAAATGCCGTCCAATCACCCATTGCAGTAATCTTGCAATTGCACTCATTTAGTTCGATATAAACCTTGTACCTTACCTCTGAGTCTGCACACGCTGTTCCGTGTGGTTGGATACAGTCGAGACAGCAGGTGTTAAAAATGCATGGGTGTAAACAAACTGTCATCTCTGCTCATATAGACAGCTCCAACTGCGCGCAGTCCCCAATCCTCCAAACAATCCCCCCGACGCACCCATATTGCAGCACGTTTTGCATGCCCTATATGAAACGTACTATGCATGTTGGCTACACATGGACGCCGGCAGATTGTTAATAATGTCAAGGGAGAAGTGTTCCGTGTTGGTGTGAGGTTGGAAAAGATGCAGCAGTGTGTAGAGCGGAAGTAAATGTTGTCACTCAAAGAAAAAATACTCAAGGGTAAAATAGCCTATATGCTAAAAAATGCTTAGAGCCTCCTATTGGTTTAATACAGCGTTTTCAGCAACTTTAGAAAGGACTAAGACTGCATGTGTGCGCCAACATGATTTTTACGAACAATTCCACTCTCCAACATACAATTTCTCCAATGAAGGAGCTGTAACTGAGCAAATATAACGGGTTACTTCACACTTCTGGCGACTTGAAACGTGGGCGTCTAATGATCACGGCGTCGGGTGAGGGGAGAGAGGGCTAAGGCGGGGAGGGGGGGTTTCCGTCGCCATAAATCAAGTGTGTCAAATTACAAGATTGTGTTACATGATTACAATCTCCATAATGAGCGGCAGTTCATTAGCCGCCTCTTTATTAGGCCCTATTGGACTTTCTGGGAGCAAAGTGCTTCCTTCCGCCGCTCTCCTGTACATGTTGAATTATGTGACAGACGGCAAAAGCTGGTATCGACGGCTACCAAAGAGTGCATTCACAGTTTTCAAGCTGAAGCCACTAGAGAGACACTGCTCCACGCCAGTTAGTGTCAATTTGCACCTACGGTAGCAGTGACTAAATCACAAGGAGCACACCTTCCATGTTCTTTTCATGAGTTGAAGCGCTTTGTGGATTTTATTGGGTAATCAACGGATGATGGGTGTTTCCATAAGCCCCAAAAAAAACATCGGCCCATTCAGTATTCCACTGTTGTTTGTATCAGTGTTATTTTTGACAATATAGGCTACTGTATTTTAGACTTTCAGATAAAACTTTGATAGAGTCTCAGAGTCTTTTGTGTCAGAAACTAGAGATTTCAATCTTTCAATGATAGCACATGTTCTGATGCCTTATGCAAAGTGTAACGAAATGGACTGGTAGCCAAAAAAGACACCAAAATATCTCAGCAAAGCTCCGAATCAGCTAAGGCCACATCTAAAATAAATTGTCCAGATAGTCAACTTAATATTCCTCTGTTTTTTTCATTGTATCACACTTCTTGATGGACTTTTTCCCATTTAGACAGAGCTCTGGACATTGACTTGGACATTGATTTAGAATGTTTAGGGATCCTTTAGCGTGCCACTTTAGAGCGCCAGATCAAGTAACATAGGTACGGTGCGGAACAGATGCGGAGGATGCCTGCCTCCATTCTAAGTGATCTCCGGGGTTTCGGATCCTTCCTCTGAGGTGGGTTTCAAAAAGCATAGTCAGGTTTGGAGGGGGAACGAAAAAAGGCAAATGGCTCGGCGTGAAGCAAAGCGGCGAGGTGGCACAACATATGGACAAAGTGGATTTAGCATCGCCAGACTGTGGCGTCGTGCTGCGCAGGTGAGCACACACTCCAAAGCCAGCCAGATGCCTCCCAGTCGGGGGTGAGGAGGAGGCGGAGGAGGAGACGCTAACTTCTCTGCCTTGTAGTGCATCTGGGCATGTGTGGCAAAGTGCTTTTGTACTTCTTCACGGCAACGTTTGCATGGGTTATTTTTAACACTTAGCGTTGCTTCACTGATCTAGGTAGAGTTGTTAACTTGCTTTGGTGATTTAAGTGGCTTTCTACTGACACCGATGTTTAGTTATATAGCAGAACTTGGAATGGATTTTTAAAAATTTTGTTTTGGCCACTGGAACTTTTGGAGACTTGTTGGAACAATGGTCTTTTCAAAGTTCATGACCCAACACCAGAGGTTTTTTTTTTTTAGCAGTGGAATTAAATTTGTTTTGTCATTCCGTTTATTGTAAAAGCAGACATTTATGAAACAAGAACTTAATGCGCCTACCACTGCTGCCTGACCAAAAAAAAAGGTATCACAATAAGGTACAATATTTGATTACAGCACACATTCGCTGTGGCATTGTTTCAATAAGCTTCTGCAAGGTCAAAAGATCCAGCGTTCATTTTACACCAAGATCTTGTATGTATTGATGGTGGGAGAGCATGACCACAGCGCAAAGCCTTCTCCAGCACATCCCAAAGATTCTCAGTGGGATTAAGATCTGGACTCAGTGGCGGCCGATCCATGTGAGAAAAACAGGTCTCACGCTCCCTGAACACAATGTGAGCCCGATGAATCCTGGCATTGTCAACTTGGAATACACCCGTGCCATCAGGGAAGAAGAAATCCATGGATGGAATAACCTGGTGATTAAGGAGGATATTCAAGTACTCAGTTGCTCTCATTCATTGGGTGATGCTGAACCTAGACCAACTGCAGCAACCTCAGATCATAATTAGTTCAATCAAGGTTGCCACTGTATTGTTTTTGTTCAGGCAGTAGCAGACTACTTCTTTTTGTTTCAACTGAGAGTATTTCTTCATTCAAGTTGTAAAATAGGCATGATAACTCATTACTGTGAGGAACAGAGATATTAAAATGCTTTAGGAAAGGATTTGGACCCCAACAATCAAAACAAGTTAGGCTTTTAATTCATTAATTGCAATGCTTTAACAACAGAACACAGGACAGGACAAATAATACGTCATTCAGGCAATGTGATAAATATATCTCTGCAATGCTAGTATATATTTTTCCCCCACAAATGCTTTTAACGCACTTTTTACGTCCTTACAACGCCTCTAACCCTCATTAGTATAATTTACCGTCCTCCTGCAGGGAACCGTTCAGTCTTATCCATCTTCTCAGCCCTCGGGGACTTGCGTTGGCTTTCCAAAAAACTCCTGCAAACTCGCGGCATCTTTGACTTTTTGCTACATTTTGCAGAAAAAATGCATGCTGTGTTTCCTCGCTTCAACCCTTGACATGTTAATAGCCCACAGTTACTCATATTCCCAGAGTGCTCTTTGACCTGCCTTTATTTCCCTCCCTGCTTATGTTTTTCGTCTTTTCTGTCGACGACAGTGCAGAGCGGTGATGTAGAAGCTGTATGTAGCATGCCCCTATACCTGAATTGTCTTGCTGTTCTGGAAGTACTATTTGTTATTTTGTTATTTGATACTTACACTTTCCTTTAACATGAGTTTTAGTAGACAAAATAGGACCGATGAGGATGTTGAGGTGTTAAGCAGCATGCTCACTACTCCTTTTCTCTAGCATTGCTCACTCCTACGGGGGGCTCGTCCGGGGATTGGGGCTACGGCAGTTCCCTGGCGATACGGAGGTGGTAAATCTCCCGGGCTTGTCGGGGCTGTCAGAGGCTGATGGATGCCAAACAGATAGTACACAGGGAGGAGAGGACGTAAACAATGCTCTCTCTCTCTCTCATGGATTGCCTTTGTGCTGGCTCATATACTGTTATTGATGCGGCAGGCGGGCTATTTTAAGGAATATAGCTGTTGCAGAGTAAAAGTATGTCTAACTAGATATTTGACCTGCTTCATGAGGTTTTAGTAACACTGTTGACTTTAGCGGTTTCTTCCTCCGTTGTGGGTTTCTAAAAACAATGTTGGCTAAAAACGGTGGCTTGTTCTCAAACTTTGCTCCCTCATTAAATGTGGTATTTGGTGCCCGCTACACATTGCAATTGTTCGTTCTAATTTGTGTTTGTGTAGAGTGCATTGCCAGGTTCATGCATGATCTGTTGTGTAAGTTCCCAATTGAGTCAATCACCCTCCAGGTACCACCTCATTATTTGTCCTTCTAAGAACCACCAGATCTGGATCAAAATCAGGAGTAAACTGCGTCTAAAATAGATCAAAATTCGGCTGAATTAGTGTAAACTATGTCAAAACCATGGATCATACATGCTCCTAAAGACCAGTCAGACAGATTATGCTATTTTTGCAGTGGGTAATCAAAGAATGGATTTGGATGGGGACTAGGGCTGATTCATTGAAATTGAATCGAAATTGTAATCTTTGCTTTGGTCAGTCGTCATGGGAATTTATACTCATCAGGTTTACAGCCATTTCTTTGGCAGAAACTACGCCTAGTCTTGGAGTTTGGACAAGATAATGGAAGAATAGAAGAATCAGCTACATCAGAGGTCTATAAACAGCAGACCTTGGTCCGGATCCGGACAGGTTGGCGCGTGGGAAACTTTGGACCCAACTGTGAATCTCCTCAGGCGAGTGGCTGCACGTGCTCTCTCCCTCCCTCTCTGACAGCAGAGCAGTAAACTACAGTCCAGATGAACAGAAAGAGAAAGTCCTACCTCTGAGCTTCAAAACACTTTTTATATTTTGACTGAAATACGGCTCGCTAAAGTTTTAAAACTGAGGACACCCTAATTAAATATGCACAAGCGATTGTAATTGGCTGTTTCCCGATCGGCAACGAGCAGGTCAAAACCAGGACTTAAACCAGGACTAAACATGGACTAAACATGGACTAAACCAGGACTAATCAGGGCTCAGTGTGTTGAACTGACAGGGCTCAGCTTTTTATACTGAAATAATGAAATCGAATCAAGATTGATCAATATGAAAGAAAGTCGTGATGAAGGCAAACACACATGTAAAAAAATTTAAAGTATTTTTATGTATTAAAATAATATTATAAATGCTTTTATTTGATTTGGTTTACTGGGTGAAACGTTACGCAGTGTTTGACTTGGAATTTGCTCTTCACATACTACACTAAAACTAAGTAACTTTAAGTTTTAAGTAACTTTACATTTTAAGTAACCCTCCATGCACAACATCACACGTATGACCATCCCCGGTATCAGTCTCCTCAGCGCTGTTATTTACAACTCCGCCTTCTCCCGGAGGTCAACACGCCGCGTCTTTGAAATGTAATTATGTGGCGACTGGCCAAGTGTGGATGCGACGATTTATGAGCGGCCCAAACGGATGACAAGCGTGCCATTCCGTCAGGGCGCTCCAAGGCCCGGCCGGAGATTAGAATAACCGAGGGGGCGCGGCTCGGAGGAGGCTGAGGCCGCAGTTCGTCTGTCGTCCGGTGCAAGGAGAGGGCAGCCAGGGCGATTCCAGATTGGATTTGCGCACGGTTATCGCCTGATTCAGGGTTAACGTCGGCTAATCAAAAAGCCGTGATGCACCTGGGAACAGAGTTTCGGGGATTCATGTTCAGATCTCAGTGGAAGTAAGTCCAAAAATATAAACAGCGGGACTTCCCTGTGTTATTTCCCTGGACTGCCCGGTTTTACTTTTAGTCATTGAACATTCCTGTCTCTGTTTGTACCTACATTATCATCAGTTAAGTTTTGGCTAATTCCCTGATCACAAGATTTTATTTATTTATTTATTTATTTATTAGTTTATTTCACAGGGACAGTACACATTAATGAACATTTCTGTAAATGTGTCAGTATTAGCTGCAAAGCTAGTTTTCAACTGTTGTCCCTGGGCAAGGTGTATAATGCCAACAACAATTATAAAACATATAACAATTTAAAAGATGGCTGTATAACTTGGAGAAAATAAACCAAAAACAAGCCGTTTTATGCACTTTGTATTTGGTAGTACATCATTTGTGAAGTACTAAGGCGCAGAATCTTAAGCCCCATTCACATTTCTGTTATGCTTTTAAACATGTATTTATCAAATTGGCACAACTTTATTTCCTCATTAAAAAAGCTATTATTACCCTGAGTGGCTACTTTCTAAATGCAGAAAACAGAAGGCGCCTCCAGCCTTCTTCCTCTTCTTCACAAAGGCACAGTGGTGTGCAGCTTCAAGGTCAAAGCCCGTTGTTGTTCCTGTGGACGTAATTAACAGCACATAAAGATTAGGATTATTTCATTTAGGTAATCTGGGCCAGGAGACCACAGCCGGCAGCAGCGTTTGCAGATAGAGCAGGAGAAATGGGTAATGCGCCTTCAAATGAGCCGCATTGTGAACGTGCTTTGGACGCAGCCAGACAAAAAGGAAAGCTATTGCCTTCTGGTGCAATGCTTACAACATCGGAAATCCATTTTTATTTTCATTTTTTTCTCTGCACATGTCTGAAGTGATTGCTTCTACAGTGTGGCTGTAGTCATGCAGTGTTTTTCACCCCTACACAAAGGGGGGATTCCTTGATTTCATGTTAAAAAAAACAGAAATACTGTACGACCAAAGCTTGCTGCAGAAGGCTGTACAACCTGAAATATTTGTGACAGTAAATGGACATACATTTTTTCTGGCAGGGGTTTCGAGGGGTCGGGTGTGACTAGGGGTCGTACAGTCCACACATAATATAAAGCCCAGGAGGCCAATCAGATTCACTCAAAAGGGCAACAACAAGTTACATTTTCTTCAGAACACAGAATACATACATGAAGGTCCTACACTTTGTTTAGGCATTTACAACTTCCTTAGACACCTTAGCCTTGATTTTGAGTAGTATAGCTTAGAATAATGACAAATTAAGCATGTGTATACCCCCTTCCACAGACATGGTCACGAAGCACTTTACGTGGGATTATTTACATTCACGCCACACGTCGTGGTGCTAAGCTACATATGCATATAGCCATGGCTGTCCTTTAGTACACAGCAATCTGGTACTAAAATCTTACACGTTTATACTGCCCAACTAGAAAGGAAAGAGTCCACCTGGAGTCCTTGATTGAATGAAGTGTCATGACAATGCCAGGATCACAACAAAACGTGACAAAACACTTTCACACATGGATCGGCCGCCACAGAGTCCAGATCTTAACCCCATTGAGAATCTTTGGGATGTGCTTGAAAAGGCTTTGCGCAACGGTCACACTCTCCCATCATCAGTACAAGATCTTGGTGAAAAGTGAATGCCACGCTGGATCTTCTGATGTCGCAGAAGCTTATTGAAACAATACCACAGCGAATGAGGGCTGATATTGGAGAATGTGACTTTTTTGTCAGGAAAATAACATGGATTACCTTAAAATAAAATGTAACAAAATTAACAGTTTCATAAAGTGCGACCAAATAGGCAAAAATCTGTCCTTGTGACCACATCAAACATTTTCTCTCGACTTGCGCTCAGTCATAGCTACTTTTCAATTGAACATTCATAAACGTTTCGCTGAACTGTGAATTCCATTCATTGCTCGCTATTGACAGAAAGCCTGAATGTAGATTTGATTTTCACTTCTTGAACCCAATGTACTTTTCATGAATACGGTCTAGACAAGGATATGCATATATATTTTCAAACATTGTCAAAGTTATAGCAACTTCCACCATTTTTCTTTTCTTGACAAATAACAAAACAGAAGTAAAAAGTCTGTCTGCGCTTTTGAAAACAGGTACGCATAGTTAAAAAAAAAAAAAAGTTGTCATAAAAGATGCAACACTTTGATCTTTCTTCTGCTTGCATCATCTTTCTTTCTATTTCACAAAACCCCTTCCTCACAAGATCATTTAAAACCCCACATTTGAGATATCTTAGACGCTTTTGTGGCACGCTCGTACTTTTCAAGCCTTCAAATTCCAGGCTAAAAAGGCGCGCGCCGCTTTGAACTCCATCACGGTGCCAGACTTTCCAGCGCCAGCTAAACCTGTCTCTTTCTCTCCTGCATTCGAAACGGCGCTCTTTCAAAAGTATATGTTTTCCCTGCCGCAATCACAAACAAGTGCTTTCAGTCTCGCAAAACACCGGCTGCCGTGTGATTGTTTGGCCCTCTGAAGATTTTTGTTTACCTATTCCGACAAGCGCTGCTGGCATAGAGACTGGGGAGACTAATGAGGATCTCTCCTGTAATTTTGGGGGCAAAAAGTGTATCCATAAAGAGCGCGACAAGTGTTTGTTTTTTGCTGACAACAGATAAAATGACATTGTTACGGCGAAAACACTGCAGGTGGATAGGGAAAAAGTAAAAGATTGAAACTTTTTCTGTAGATTACTGATATAAATACGAGGGGAACTTCTGTAATTTTTTACGTCACCTTGTTTTTTGCCGTTCAAAGATCAATAAATCAGGTTAGGAATAATGATAATAAAAAATCCTTCCAAATATTCTTAAGTACTAGCTTGGAAAGTTTGGAGTCTGAAGGAGCTGTTAAAGTAGAGACATTGTATAACGTCTGCGCATGTGCCATCGCGGAACCCACGGCGTATGACTCAATGTTTCATACCCATACTGTGCTGCGGACTGGCCACAATCTCCAGCCCTCCGTCTCGGCGCCTATGGAACGGCTAGATGATGAAAGATGACTGTGACATTAGCCATCGATTGCACAGTAACGTATCGGGGCGGCGGCACCGGCCCAGACACATTGATGGTTTTGTTTTTGTTGTCGCTGGCGAGCGGCAAAAAGGTGACGCTCAGTTTGACTTAAAAAAATTAGATGAGGTGTCTTTTTTTTCAAAATGGACGCCGGCTCACGGGTCAATTTTTGGTTTTAAGATTAGGAAACGATACTGAAACATCACTTTTCTCTCTGCTTTTACTTTTGTTCAGAATCGCTCTCATTTACTCTTCACTGTACTCATTTCTTCCTTTATAAATACCATCTATCAAATTAAGACTTAGTTTCTCTTATTTTTAAATGGCTAGATATATGGCCTTGTCAAGTTCCCAACCATTCCTGCTAAATTGTATTGTAAAATCCATTGGTGAATGCTTTACAATAGGGTTCCCACACAGTTCTGAAACTTCTCGAACTCATAAGGCTATCAATCACTTTAGTTTTTACTGAAGTAATAAGTGTATTTGAATATGCTTTAAAACTAACCATAATATTTCAGCTTTTTGCTTTTATGGAAATTTGTTTTACTATGAACATATCCAGCACGCACAGATAAAGTCAAGTCAAAATCGTGTCCATATGTCTTGACAGGGCTAATTCAACCTGAAGAGACTCACAGCGACAGACTGCATTAGGAAGGTTTTATTGAACGAGAATCGTGATTGGGGCTCAGACCCCGGCTGAAGATTGCATTCATGATATGGAATACATGGCGTCAATGGATGATGGCCAGAATCTTCCCTGGAGCCCGGACACTGGTGATGGTAGGATGAGATCCGGGGCGGCCAGTCAACCCAATGAGGGCCTGAGGAGAGGCCGGGCGGAGGAGTGCCGCAGCACGGCTGGGAAATGGCCAAGTGATTGAT
Organism: Neogobius melanostomus; assembly: GCA_007210695.1. Classification (NCBI taxonomy): domain Eukaryota; kingdom Metazoa; phylum Chordata; class Actinopteri; order Gobiiformes; family Gobiidae; genus Neogobius; species Neogobius melanostomus. The sequence continues at coordinate 400,388 of VHKM01000042.1, read as the reverse complement.
CGGGGGCTTAAGAAGGGGATCCTGGGTGATGAATGGCTAAAGCAGGAATAAGCAGCTGCGATGATTGGCTGACGCGAAGGTGCGGCTTGCGCTGGGGCCGTGATTGGGTGATTAGTGAAGGCTGCCGTTGATAAGGCGATGAATGAAGGCTACAGGTACGTCTTCCAGGTCTAATTTGCGCTGAAGCTTCATTTGTCTGGTAGAAGTAAAGAGTGGAAGTCAAAGCTAACGTTAGCATGTAGCATTAAGCTAGCATTAGGCTTATGGTTAGCATGGATGGGAGCAACATTCGGGAACTTTTGCTGAGCCACGCCCCCTTTGGGGGAATCAAGAGTTAAAATTGCATTGGTGTGTATGTGGGAACAGGGATCATTTCTCGTTCTGAGGATAAAATATTCCAAACCAGTGATCAGAACCACAGGAAAATGGCAGATCTTGATTACGGACACATCAGCTCACTGTCAAAAGACGACTGGAAGATTTTTTATTTTTTTTGTGTGTAAAGTTTATCGATAGCTGCTATCTGTCAGGGCTCATTATTGAGGTAACAGCTCCACATTAGGCTTTGTACCAATCCGGTTTGGCGAACTTTTCCACAGCGGAGGCCAGGGTCAAACCAGTCTGACCAGGTATACGTTTTGGGACTGGCCTCTGACTGTGGCTAGCACATAGCTGGTTAGCCGCCGTCGTGCCATTAAACTCTTAATAGTTGACTTTTTCGAAAAGTCAATGCTAAAAATACATGGGATTTTTTATGTTGGACCCCGACACGTGACCGGGAGTGCGTGGTACTGTTGAGCTCTATATGGGCTGTTGAACCACTTTAGCCTTAGGACTGAACGATATGGCCAATAAAAAAATTTAAAAAAGTATTCAAATTTTCACCCGGATTTTCATTTTTTCATAATAAAAAACATTCAAGCAGCTGATTCATGAACTTAGACATATCTTTGAGAGTGACCAAAGTAGAGATAGCAATTTTCATTACGTTTCAATAAATGTTGCCCAGCCCTACTGTGTCTCTCTGCACCTTCATTTCAGCATTTCAGCATTCACTCTCATAGTTCAGCATTTGTTGGAGTAGTGTTGGAGTAATTGGTGAAAGAGTAGTTATCTATCCCCTTTGCCGTCTGTAGCCTGTCTATTGGAGAGATGAGTCCGATTCAGAGGTCGCAGTTCCCTATGAGACCATAAAACATCTTAGCTTGTAGCCTTGTGAAACATTGAATAAAACTAATTGCCTTTTCCATCCACCGCCTGTTGTTTGCCAGTGTAACCCACCCTATACATAATAACCATTATAGCACCCCGCTGCAGGAGATAAAACTCATCCCAGCGCCAAACTCTGTCAACTTTGGAATAGCGCTGCATTATCCATGTCCACTGGGCCGTAAAAGCGTTTTGCATATGCTGACATAATTAGCCAGCGCTATTTAAATGAGCTTCTATAGAGGGATTGTGTTTAGCGTCCGGACAGTCGCATGCATGGGGGATAATGTGGAATTGTGGCAGGTGGCGGTTTGTATTGGGCATTTGAAAAAGCAAGTGGATACGGGCCATACATACCAAATTGGCCAGGAACAAGCCATAGCCAGGTTGGTTATTGTTGTAGACTACTTTGGGTTCAGCGCGTACACTTTATTCAGCATGATCATTGTTTTGTTATTGTTTGTAGTGGATAAACAAAGCCTAATGAAACTGGTTTGGAGAAGTATATTTCCAGTATGTCCGCTACTAAGCTATCCATTGTCCAAACCATTTTTCCCACCATGCTACTTCAGAAGTCCCCTCATCTCAGCGGGTTTTTACAACTATTATACATTTTCATTCTTTTGTAATATGCTCAGAAATAGCAGACATGTCTAGAAAGTATACTGTACTGTAGTACTGTACTGTAGGCCCATTGTTGAAATTCCTTAAAGAGTATTACACTCTGTTTTTAGACATCTGACGTTAACTACAAACACATCTTGGACACTGTTTTACATTCCATTGATTGGAAAAAGGCTTCTGTTGACTTCCACATCAAATAACCTTTGCAGCCTCTCCATCTCGTGGATGAATTGGACAGTCAGAACATCGGTGCTTGCATCAAAACAGGGTAAAGCACATTGTTTTGTAATGCTGAGGTTCTGGTGGAGGTTTTTGCATCTCGCAAGGATTAACCACGGTTTAAGGGTACTACGAAGCTAAATCCCCTTAGCGCCTGCTCTGGACTAGGTTAAGTTTCCATATAAGATAAGAAGACTGTAATACGGCAAGAAGCTCTTCAAAGGAGAGGACTTTTGTAAGCTCTCTTGGGGTGTGTAGTGAAATGAGTGAGCAGTGGAGAGAGGGAAAGGTGGACGCACCAACATTCAACTTAAGAAATATCAATAAGTGCACGGATTGTATAAACTAGTGACATCATGTAGAAAGGTTTTCTACATGTTTGGTTGATGCTCGTATTAGTAGTAGGTGACTAAACTTTACCCGCTGTTTAGTTCAGACACTTCGCTTTATAGTTCCACCTATCCATAGACGCTTATGCCTCAGTCAATCCGGATAAGAGAAAGCTAGCTTTAAAGTATAGGGCCCAGGTATGCTTCGTAACATCCTAGAGAATCATAGAATCATCTGTTCCTTCTCTGATCTATTACCGACCTTTCTTGAGAATTAAACACCTCTTCGACTCGTATTCATCTTTGCTAATCTCTTTCGCACCTTGGTACATTTAAGTCAAACTAAACATTCCCATTTCCCCCTATTTTTTTTATTTTTTTTTTGGTGTTTTGTGATTTGCCTGTGGCTCCGAACTCTGCTTATGCACAGAGCTGGAGGCTGTTGGCAAACCGTACACACCTAATACCCGGGGCGGCAAAACAAGCTAGCAGTCAACACGTCATTTCCACATTGAAATTGACTTGGGCTAAATGTTTTGACAGGCTTCTTGTGCTTTCGCTCCCGCTTGGTGAATATTTTATAGACTTGTGGCAATATTATGAAAACTCATCCGCCATTGTCGTTGTCACTAAATGACACATGCATCAGTCTGGAAATCAGTCTGTTGGGGTAATTTGCGACAGTGTTTGGCTTTTATAGGCATGACATGTTTATTTTCTTTTTCCACTAAGTATTACGATTCTCAGCATCTGCTCATTTCAATAAAACAATCCTTTTTCTACTCAAAATTGTTTCCTCTTTGATGGATTTTCTTCTTTCTTCTTTCCATTTATTGCTGGTGAATTTAAGAGGCTCCCATTTAGCTAAATTGACTCTGAGTCTCGTTCACACAAGCTTGAGTATTCCTGCATATTCAGTCTCACCCAATTCTGCAGATCCACGAGTTGGTGCTCTTCTGTGTTTTGCAAAGTCCATACGGCATGTCACTTCAGATTGGACTGTCAAACGGCAGCCGCCCTTCTGCCTCGTGTTATATTCCCATGAGGGATTAGCAGAGTCTCGCGCAAATGACTAAATATTTCAAGATTATGTGGGCAACAGCGAAGTATTTATGGACAGTCACTGGCAATATGTCAAGAACATTGTTGTGTGTAATTACTTCACTGGAGGACTCCTTACAGTAAATAATGCAAAATGAACTTTTTTCTAGTGTTAAATAGTTTAATTAAGCTACATCCTCATCAAAAACTCAAACTCACTGGCGCTGCTGTACTTGCGATTGAGCCTGGTGACCGTGGCACCAACTGCATTTCCAAAGTGGTACATACACAAGCAACCAGGAAGCGGCGTAAACCAATCAGAGAAGGGCGGGAGTCTGCCATTGATGCGGTGTTAGCACTTCTGCGTTAATATTCACACAGGATTATGATCACGAAACTCCTCTACTGTCGAGATATTTTTGGTCATTTACCGCCAATTGGGGGAAAAAAAGCTCTCTCTCCCATGTGGCGCCCGTAGAGTGTTACTGAGGGGGCTTCCGCGTCCCGTGAGTGACGCTGCTCATGAACAACGCGTGACCTCAAATAAACAAATCTGATTGCACAGGCTCGTTTGAGTTTTCTACTGCCGCCAACGAGGGCGTGGGTATCCCTGATATCCCTCTCTTTATAAAAGCCTAGACACCTTCACCAAATTTGATCTGATTCTGTCCGTAGCCAAACACTCTCTTCCTGACACTGAATAGCATATGACAGAGGTACAAAAAAAGGATTTGCTCCCTCTAATGGCCTTTAGCTAACTGCATTTTACAATATCATCAATTATAAGGGTATTTTGTAGACACGTTATTTACGGTTATATTAGCAAAATGCTTGCTAACAAGATCTGCTATAGAATAAGTTTGTCTTTGCACCTACCATTATGAATGCAGACGTTTCCTACAGTGAAGCATGTACATACAACAAACACACGGCAGGTTCAACAAAAGTTTCAAATGAATGTTTTGCCCTATTCATCCAGCACATCTTAACGTTTCTCAATTGGGGTTAAGATCTGGACTCTGTATTGGCCGTTCCATGTGTAAGAATGATGTCTCATGCTCCCTGAATCACTCTTTCACAATGTGAGAACATTGTCATCTTGGAATAATGCCCATGTGTGACAAAGTAGGTTTTAGGTTACTTTGTCCCGTTAATTTCTGTTGACACTTACAAGTTTATGTATTCATTGTTTCAGTCATAATTTTTCCAATATCCAAATGTAACAGTTAAACATAACTATCCCGGGTTTGTTTTGTTTATTTGTTTACATTTCAGTTAAAGAAACACACAGTATTTATTTTAAATGCTTCATTTTGTTTAAAAGGTTTAGTTGATTGCAATACAATCAAAGTAATACTTACCACCTGGTCCAGAAAGAGGCGTGTCCTTGCAGGCAGCCATATTTAAAAACTTGGGTCTGCCCATGGATCAACCCATGTGCAAGGGGGAACTGGTTTAAAGTTTTGTATTTGTATTTTGTAGTGTATTTTTGTGTTTACTTATTGTTAAGTTGAAAAACATATTTGGAGGGTTGAAGTAACCTGAGCTGAAAGTGTTTGTAAGAAAAACCTACCTGTGAGTTGTACCTGATACTTACCTCCAAGAGATGGACTGATCCGGGGGAGGGTCTTCCTGCTGGGGAGTGTTTTAAAAAGGGGTTTTGCAATCAGTCTAGAGAGAACCATGTAGCTGGGTACATGTGGTACGTTTCCTGAGTTCAGTTATGGTCCGTTTGTTTGATTCTGTTAAGCATTTTTTGACAGTTATTTTGTATATTTGTAAAGTTTTGTTTTTGCCACATTTTATCACGGTGAAATAAATTTTTGGCTACTATGGGAATTTTTGAGTCTGCCTCCTACTTGACCACATTGGCCAGCTTCCCCACACCATGCCATCAAGAAATCCATTGATGGAATAACCTAGACATTCAGGATGTTCATGTCGTGGGCTGATCGTATTCTTTGGGCACATAGTGTTGTTGAACATAGACCTGACCAACACCAGATCAGAACAGATTCTTTTTTTTGGTCAAAGAATCAGAAAAGCAGGTGCACTAGATGGCTAGAGTCCTCCAAACTTGTAATTCTTCTTTGGAATCATGATTGTGATAGGAAGTGTTTGAGGCCAACTCGATGTCGGGCTGCAGCCGTATGAAAACCGACAAATCACGTAGAACACAGATGATGCGAAACGTATTCTGTCCCCTTGCATTATTGGATCTGAGAAAAATTCCGGAAGCAAAAGTTGGGGAATGAAAGAGAAAGAAGAAACAGCAGCGGTTTTGGCAGTGTGGCGGTGACGCATCTTGAGGCCAGCTGAGGGAGGAAGTGGCTTGTCGGAGCGTCTGTGTGTGTGTGTGTGTGCGTGTGTGTGTGGGTGAGGGTGAGGCGGGGGGGGGGACCAGGAAGACGGAGGCGCGAGAGGAAAATGTCGCTACAATTACTGAGGCTGCCAGAAAGAGGCTAATCAAATGGCACTTGGCACAGCGGGGTCCGAGCTCCGCGCAGCTGGTGGGGGTGCAGAGACAATGGGCTGTGACAGAGGAGAGGAGGCAGTCGGAACGCCGGAGGGAGGCGGGCGGGAACGGGGCCGGAAACACGCGGGAGAAAGTGCGACGTAGAGTTATAGTGTGAGGGCTGTAGAGGCAGATGTGTCGGATCAGAGAGAGAGAGAGAGAGCGGGACAAGAGGCTAGGTAGACATTATCTCAACTGTGGCAAAGAGAAACGTTGCCTGTAGGGTTACCTAGAAAACACTGTCAATTTGTAATTTCTTGTTTGATTCGTCAAGAGTTAAAGCTACACCAAGTAACATTTCACCCAATAAGTTGATTAAAGTACAAGCGTCAATTTTATTCCATATATTTTTATCGCTGAAATATACCTAAAAAAATGAACATGTGTGTTTGCTCTCCTCAGACTTGACCTCCAGCTCATTTCCATGGAGATTTTTGGCTAAAGGCAGCCAAATATCAGATTTATATAAGGTCAAGGTCCTCATCCAAATCCATTCTTTGATTAACCACGGCGATCAAAGTATAAGAATGGATTGAGTCTTGCTGATCATTAGAAGCATGTTTGATGGAAACAGGATAATCCAAAATAGTGCGCAGTGTGCCTTTTAAAGAAATTGATTATAAATGCTACTCGGATTGTATGGGATGTGATATGTCACATACACACAATCTACCATCAGACTCTTAAAATTGCCATTTACAGTCGATAATTGTCGGACCTCCCACAGCTGTATTTCATTTAATATATATTCAATTTCAGTATCCATAAAAATTAAATTAAAAAAAATCTTGTTAAAGGTGCTTATTATGCAGAACAAAAAGTTGATATCAGTTGATCCTATAGAGCGTCAACGACACCTGGACAGAGACTAAAGGCGCCATACTAACCACCCATACAGCCACTTAGTCACTGAAAGGTCAAATACGCATTAATATTAACTTTTTATTCTGCATAAAAAGTTACATAACGCATCTTTAAAGTGATAGCCTGTAAGATGAGGAGAGAGAGAGAGAGAGAGAGAGAAAGAGAGAGAGACTTCAAAAGTAAACAGTCAAGTCCCGCTCCCCTCCCAATGGCCGCTGGCTGCTCTGCTTTGTGACCGCATACACTGGAGGCCGCCATTGCTCCTCCATGGCTGTAGTACCTCCATTTGGCCGCTAGGCCCCCATTGAAAAGCATTGGACTTTAGACACGTTAAAAACAACTTTAATGCCTGGTTTCAATTTTTTCAACACTTAATATGGCTACATATTCCTCCTGAGATAACGCTGGGTTACTCACAAAAATAGAAACCAGGCTGGTTTTCAAACTAATTTTTTTTTAATCTCCTACTTAACGGAGGTCGGACTGTTGGCATTGGAGCTGCGCGAGCTACACGTCACGCAAGGGCCGAGTTTACAGTGAGATCCCGCCCTTTTGCCCTTATTAGGAACATGCTTCGTCAGAGCTGGGGAGGAGGAGTCTGTAAATCCGCCATGATTTCCCCCTCGAACGTGGTCATTGTGGTAAACGGGGAGGAGTGAGGAGGAGGAGTCTATTATTTTTAACAGTCTATGTCCCCTCCCCTCCTGATTGGACCTGAAAGCCCCTCCAAGTAAAAAAAAAAGTAAATGATCAAGCTTTCTCCCCTCACTCCTGATTGGACCTGACAGGCTGGTTCACAGGGAAGCTCGTCTCATTGGTCAAAGAGATGGCACCGGGATTTGGAGATCAGCAAAATGGTGGCACTTTGGAAAAATATGATTAAATAATATTACTTAGGTCACGTCCAATCGCAGGCCCAGGCGTCAATTACACACAATCCATTACATTTGTAAAACATTTAAACTTACTATCACTTTAAAAAACATCAACAATGTTTTAGAATCTGAATACACAAAAAGTGAAGTAAAAAATTACAGGAAAAAATATGATTATTCACTTTTTTTTTACCACTATTCTTACCTTCAGCAATGATGCAAACATTACTTTAAAGAAGAAAAAAAGACCTCCTCTAGGCACTAAAAGTACTGAATTTGTCATCATTACTTTCTTTGTGCATCCTTCTGCTTATTTATATATTTGTTTAATTAGTTGTGATTTTGCATATGAGTATTTTTAACAAACCACCCGGGTCCACACCTTTTTACACCGCGCGGCGTCATTTGCAATTCCCATATTTATTATTTTCAAAGTTTTCTGTGATTTGCCAGTGGTGTTAAAACTAAACTGAACAGAATGCTGGAGGGATGCAGATGGAAAGGGCCGGGAGCGTGGGGGGAAAGCAGCGTGGAGGGTTGGGAGGTCTACTGTCAGAAGTGCATGTTGGGAATGGTGAATCAGAGAAGGAGAGAGAGAGAGGGAGAGGCAGCGACGGAAGGATTTTGGAGAGCAGACCGAGAGAGGAAGAGGAGGAGGAGGAGGAGGAGGAAGGGGGACTGGCAGCATGGAGAGAGTGTGTGGGTGGGTAGAAACGAGGGGGTGGGCAGGGGAAGATGTCACACAGCTGGGTTACAGGCTTCTGCGATGGATAGGTGAGGGTTGTGTCTACCATGGAAAACAACAAGAAAAATAAGTATGCTAGCCAACATAATAATAACCAATATGTGTAAAAAGACAAAAAGTGACATCGGTATTCTATCTGGAACATATACATGTATATTCTTGCTGTTGCTGTTTCTTTGGGCAATAACGCTGCATAATGTGATGTAATACATGATTTTGTGATGTAGTTTCTGGAGATAATTAGGGATGTGACTATTCCGCTCCTCCAAGATTTAATCTGGATTTTGGTTCTCGGGTCACGGCTTTGATTCGTTTCAATACGCTAAGGAACAAAACGTACAGTTTCTTGTAGGTTTCTGGTTATTCTTAATCAACTGTAATAGTTTATATAACTCATGCGTTCCAATTTGCAGCTTTCTCCCTTGTTTTTCCCACGCGTATCCATTCACAAATGACTGTCGAGATGACGCTGTAATCCAAATATGGTCATTTCTTTTCTAGGAGAAATATATATAGGCGTATGCGTAGAGGTCACAAAAGACCTGTTTTCTTAAAATAAGAAACAACAAGGCTTGAACTAAGCAATACTTTGGGATTTTTAATATCTAATGGATAGCCTGATTTATCGAGCTTTTTAGAAGAAGAAGATCTTTATTTATATAGCGCCTTTCACAGACATCATTTCACAAAGCGCTTTACATGGGCATTTTACATTCACATACTCGGTGGTGGTAAACTACCTTAGTAACTTCAGTTTCCCCTGGGGGAGACTGACAGAAGCGCTGTCAGGACTACACACATCTGCGCCAACGGTCCCTCTGACCACCTCCATGCATTCACTCACACACATCATTCATCCTGGCCTATTGTACATGTTTTTAGTGGTAGGGGAAACCGGAGTACCCGGAGGAAACCTACACAGACACGGGGAGAACATGCAAACCCCACACAGAAAAGCCCTGTCCAGGTGGGAATCGAACCCGGGACCTTCTAGCTGTGAAGCGAGAGCGCTAACCACTGTACCGTGCCGCCAGTCTTTTTACTGCAAAAATCAAGGCAATCAGCAGCAAAGGTTTCAAATCAATGTCTTAAAGGAACAGACCACTGTTTTTTCCATACTGAGATATGTTCTTACCTGAGTTTAGACAAGTTGATGCGTACCCGTCTGGTCTTTGTGCCCGTGGAAGAGCGTGGTCGCTTCTAACTTCACCCCATTTGGAGCCATAGGAATATGCTGGGAGAGACCAAATGCTAACAACGTCTTTGGTCGTTTTGCGTGACTGAGGGCACGCGTAAAGACCAGACAGGTACGTATCAACTCAGGTAAGCTCAGGTCTAAGGTAATCTCAGTATGGAAAAACGGTGGCCTGTTCCTTTAATCTCACTTGTATATTTCCCCCCATTCACCTGCAGTGTCTCGCCTTCGTACTTATTTCAGATGAAGTTATTTGCCAATGGGGTGAGAAAACTGCTCTTGGGAAAATAGCATGAAACGCAATGCCTTAACAGTCGCCACACCCCTCCAAATGTGATAACAACTGGGTCCGTGCGTTTTCCCCCGATTAGCATGCGCACTGACGACTGCATTTCCGCCGCTCCGTTCCGCGGGCCAAAGTGATTACATTCTCTACACTCCGAGCCAGCTCTGTAGCGGCGCGTATTTATCTCCGTCGGAGTCAATCACGAGCGGAGTTTAATGGAATAAAGAGAAACCTTCAGCGATCAAAGCGGCGCGCGCGGATCTCGGCTGGCACCCCGGCAGAAACAAGATGGCCGCGCGGCGCTAATTTCAATAACTCCTTAATTATTGGTGTCAGCGCTCCTTTGGATCACTCGGAAGCGGGCGAGACGGGGGGGGGGAGAGGAGGAGGGAGGGAGCGAGCGAGAGATACTGTAGGAGGCTGCAGTTATGAAATATTAATGCGGCGTGATGAGTGACGGAAGGAGAGAGGCAGGAGGTTGCCATTGTTAGGGATGTAGTCACGGCGGAGAGGGGGCAAATGGAGACAACTCCTTTGGAAACGCCGTGCCGAGATTTGTAGAGCAGGGCAAACTTGAGAGAGACGGAAAGGGACGTTAAGATCTTTGTGAACTGATTTTTTTGCTGCATGACTAAAAAATCCAGCATTGACACAAATAAGTAAATGTATTCTTATTGTAGCTACATTGTCTCGGTAAGCTTCTGCTATGTCGAAAAACCCAGTGTTGCGTTCATTTCAAAATGATGACGGGGTTGAGATCTGGACTCTGTAGTAGTCATTTAGGATGTTCAGGTCGTCTACTGATCTCATTCTTTGGGGGCTGAACCTAGACCTGACCTACTGCAGCAACCCCAGATCAGAACAGTTAGTTAAATCACTTAAAAAGCTTCTCAAAATCACAATCCGTCCGTTCTAAACATGGAGGTGTTGAGCTGCAGTTGTAGCCACAGATGCCAAGGGGTCGACTGACCGAAGTGACACAGCCACAGCCACAATTTGTCATGTTTAGACAGTACGTCCAAAAGGTACATAAAATTAACCGTTTTTAATATTTTCTTCTTTGGGGATCACTGAACAGATCTACTGGGGAGTAGGCTACTATCTCGCAACATTATCTCCACTTTAGTAGCTCCTACAGACTGCAAATGTTCCAGTTTTGTACTTTTATATCCAAATCCTACATTTTACACTACAGATTATTTTCACTTCCTTATTCAAAAACGTACAAAATCTCAAAATCCCCTTCTTGAGAGATCTTTGCAACTAATAAATTAACAAAATGAAACCAATACATTTAAACCTGATTATATCCATTATTTAGATTTTATAGCCGTGATATGCAATTTTGGAAATTTTCTTTTGCATAAAATGACAGAAAACCTATTTAGCAATACATTTTGTCTCCTATTTTTTTCCCCATTTTTCTGTGTGGAGTTTGGAGTTTGATTCCTCCGAGCACTACAGGGCTTAAAACCAAAACACAACTGGCCACGCCCCCTGCCGCCCGGGTGGTCTCAGGGCGATAGGGGGTGTGATCTCTGGAGAAGGGTGTTCCAGGTGTGCGACAGGAGAAACACTCCTTCATCACGGTTGATGGTGTCGGTGCTCCGTTTCCTGATATCGATGAGAGAGACCACCGGGCGGCAGGGGGCGTGGTCAGTCTGATGGACCTGTCAGGACCGTCAGACTGGCCACGCCTTGGAAGGAAGAGCAGCCGATAAGTGACACTTCACTGCACACCGCGATACTTCTGATGACGGTCTGCAAATGGCGCCTGAAACATGTAAAGGTAAACTCTGAAAGTTATACTAGTAAAACAAGTAGACATAATGGACGTAATAACTCAAAACATGCACACTAGGCACACCCACCTGGTCTAACTCTATCCAACACAATAGCTCCTCTTTATTGTGGCACCTTGAAAACCTATTTGACACTTTACACATTCCCGTGCGAGGCCTGTGTAAGACATCGTGAAATGTATACGACCGCATACATTATCCTCACATGTAGTAATGGAGGAGACAGGCGGCCCATCAAATCCTATGGGCTTTCACCGCTCAGCCCGGTGTATCCAACTGGAGCACCAGACTCAAGGTTAACATACATGTTCTGGTAATAAATGTATACATAAAACGTACAGTACTGCTTCACGGGCAGTGAAGCAGTGGGTATTAAGAATAATTACAATGGAGGAGCTTTAATGACCACATTCGAGGGGGAAATCATGGCAGATTTACAGACTCCTCCTCCCCAGCTCTGACAAAGCATGTTCCTAATAAGGGCGGGATCTTCACTGTAGACTCGGCCCTTGCGTGACGTGTAGCTCGTGCAGCTCCAATGCTAACAGTCCGACCCTCATTAGTACGAGATTTCCAAAAAATCTCTTACGAAAACCAGCCCGGTTTCTTTAATTGTAACTAACCCAGCGTTATCTCAGGAGGAATATGTAGCCGTAGAAAGTGTTGAAAAAATAGAAACCAGGCGTTAAAGTTGTTTTTAACGTGTCTAAAGTCCAATGCTTTTCAATGGGAGACTAGCGGCTATATGGAGGTACTACAGCAATGGCGGAGCAATGGCGGCCTAGGACAACTACACAGCACAAATCTGGCCTTATGGCCGAGTGGCATTTAAAAAAAAAAAAAGAAGCCAGAAGCCACATGGAGGCCACATGGTGGCTTCTGGCAAACAGAAAATGGGGGGACTTATGGTTTTCTTTCAAAAATGGCTTCTTCTAGCCACTCTGCCATAAGGCCAGATTTGTGCAGTGTACGACTAATAGTAGTTCTGTGTACAGTTTCCGTCACCTGAGCTGTAGCTCTCTGCAGTTCATCCAGGGTCATCATAGGCTTCTTGGTAACAGCTGTGGTCAGTGCTGTCCTTGTTCGAGTTTAGAAGTTTAGAAGGACCGGCCAGGTCTTGGTAGGTTTGCAGTGATGTCATACTCTTTCTATTCCTGGATGATGTATTTAACTGTACTTTGAGAGATGTTCAAAGTTCTGGAAATCTTTTTATAACCTAACCCAGCTTTATACTCAATAACTTTATCTCAGACCTGTCTGGTGTGTTCTTGGACTTCATGATGCTGTCTGCTCCCAATAGTCTCTTAAACGACCTCTGAGACCATCACAGATCGGCTGTATTTGAACTTTGCCTGGCCTGCCAAACGACATGCCTCTTCATAGATATTTCAAAGACATATAGTCTGGGAGCGAGCGTGATCTCAACAATTTCCCGGTGGGCGTGATTGACAGACAGCATCAACCAATTAGAGCAACGCTACATACGTTGCAGTAACAAGCGGCAGAAAGCCTTTCCAAAAATGTCCTTTTTTACGAGGAACGCTTTGAACGCTGTTTCTTGCTCCGGTTTTAGGGATTTCATATTTTCCAAATGATTTAAAACAGACGAAAGAGCCGAAGAAAACAGTGTATCGGTCGCCATCTTTAATGTTTTGGAAGAGTGCGTGGTGGTGACAGGTGACGGCTTCCGTCTCTTGGTGCGTGATTGGACCGATGTGGGTCAAATCGTGAAATGATTGGCTGCGAGCAGCCGCCCAGACGGTTCTTCTTTTGAACAGAAAGGAGGAGTGTCTGGCAGGCCAGGCAAATTTGAACTGACATTAGATTACACACAGGTCGACTCTATTTAGTCATTAGGTCAACATGTGATCATTCAGAAATCTTCACTCAACTTCTGAAGGCAATTGGTTACACTAAAAGGAAAGGGAGGCCAGTACTTTGGCACATCCCACTTTTCAGTTTTTTATTTATAAATAAAATTCAAAATCATGTAAAAATGTCATTTCACTTCACATAAAATTTCAATTAAATATATTTATGTTTATGGTCCATAGTATGGCAAAATGTTGAAAAGTTAAAGGGGGGCCGATACTTATGCAACCCACTGTATACCAATATGGTTTAAAACTTGAAATTACGAGTTTAAAACACACAATTTCGAGTTTTAAAATGTGTCATTTTGAGATTTAAACACGTAGGTAGAGTTTCAAAGTCATAATTTCATGTTTTAAACTCAAAATTTTGAGTTTTAAACAAAGAATTTTGACTTTAAGTCTTCTTGTTTCTTGGCTTTTATTTTTTCACATGGCGGAAATGGGCTTCCATATCACACCCAGTGACATTAAGTGAAATAATTTTACAACTAACATGTCATCAGTACATATTGAATTTGGGTTGATTTGGAAGTTTTGCTTGTACTAATTGAAAATAAATCAGTAAACATGCATACTGTGTGAACTGACGCGCCATGCTGCAAATTAACTTGAATATAAATGTAAATAATCCGTACATTATTCATAGTTTGTAGAAAGCCTTCTGATCGCGAGTCTAGAAAATCTCTTCCAAATCACCACGGGGCGAGGGAAATATGTCGACGCCGCGGCACAGGCAAAACAAATCGCCCACGCGCCGGCTCCTGCTGCCTACGCTCGCCGCGCTGGAGTACGCATTCAACCGGAGAGAGAAACGGAGAGAAATATAGACCTGTGTCTGATTAACTTTGCGCTTTCAGGAGATGTGTTTGAAAATCAAAGGCCTGTAATGAGCAGGGAAGGAGGCAGGGAGAGCATAAAAGGATAGATAAAGAAAGGGAGAGCAGTGTTTTAAATTGTATTCAGAGCTGAACCTTAGTACACTGTGGACCATAAAAGTAGTAACAGAAGTAGGAGTTGGAACTAGTTGCAGTGGTAGTTGTACACTGTAGAATAATGATACCTTGATAAAATGAAATTATATGACCTTAATTTGGGTAGATTTGCCTCACAGAGTAAAAACATATGCCAGTGTTTTTCAGCTTACGAACAGAGTGGCTCGTCTTCCGAGGGACCTTTGCACCTCCACTGCCAGAGGTGTCGTGCCAGTTCTCATTTGGGCACTTTTGTTTTTGCTTCTGTTTGATATTCTTCCTTAAAGTAAATATAATGTCTTAGCTTTGTTTTTATGCAAATATTTCCATTACTTTCTTTTTTTAAATCAGCAAACAACCTTTGGTTCAGCAGTTTAAAATTACAATGAAGTTTGTTTGTGTGCACATACTGTAATTTACCGATAATATGCATCTTGCCCTGTCTTGCGTAAGTTGCCCTGTGGTATTGAGAAAATCCAAGCAAAGCTAACGCTAATTTTTGAAGAGGAATGGATGAGTTTCAGAGTTTTGTGTCAAACCAAACTTGAGGAAGAGCCAAAGATCTGTGGGAGATTTTCAAAAACCCCAGAAGTAGATGGACTCTGTGGACTGTTGAGTTGGTGTAGGAGCCTTCTGCTTCTTCGCTGCTGGGGGAGATGACACTCATAAACACTGTTAAGCAGTTTTATTGCTTCCTCTCATCCTGTTTAGACCAAAACTGAGATTACCAAACCAGATAGGTCAACAGATCTTCTGTGTAAACAGTTCACATACTAAGATGGTTACAAACAACACTTCAGTGCACAGGACATGGTAATTACAACAGTCAAACTTCTTTCTTGCCTTCGCTCAAGTTATATGTAATACTCATGATAACTTCATTTACAGAATTCTTTAACTGTTTATTGTTGGTACAACATGACATGAACTGTGGATTTGCTTGACTCACGTGTGTTCACAGTGAAATGCCTTTGCCTGAAATAAATAAATAAATAAATGAAATAATAATAATAATAATTATTATTATTATTATTATTATTATTATTTCATCTTTAAATGAGGAAAATGCTGTATTTTGAATTGTACATAGAAAATAAATGTCTTATTTGGGTATTGGCTTGTCATGGGTAATGGTGGGTCCCGAAGCCGAAGCCAGTGCCAGTTGAAAACCACTTATATGATCTTAGGGACCCGCTGTTTGGTGCAGTGATAGTTGACAAGTTGAAATGGTGGGAGTTTGATTTGTGCTTTGTGCTACTGTTACTTCATATCACCATTGCGTCTTCAGTTAGACACTTCACCTTTCTTGCCTGTATAGGGTATGATTGTGGATTTGGAGGTGGAGAGGCACATTACAAATACACCTGTCATATTCTCCCCTCCAAATGTTCACATATAATTTTTTTCTCAACGCGGAATTGCCGCTGAGTAAAAAAAAGATGATGCAAATGATTCTTTTCGGAACGCTTCATCTTCCCAGTCGAGTCTCCTGCTGTGCGTAAATCTCTCCAAAATTAACCAAAACGGCATCAACGACTTTAGAAAATTCGCTCACCGGGAGATGACGGCGAGGACGAGCCCATTGATGAGAGAGACAGTTAGCGGAATGCTTTCCCAGGCGATACCCAAAGGGAGCAGAGGGATGGGATGGTACTGGCAAAGTCACTTTCAAGCTTCACTAAAATAATAGTCCCCCCCCCCCCCCTCTCCGGGACCAAGCGGGGGGTGTAATATGTTCAGAATCCCACGTTTATTTTTAGGCTTGTGTCGATTTGCGTGTTCAGCTTATAGCACCTGGCCACCTGTTTCAAGGGTGCTCCGGACGGCCGATGTCATCACTATGCGCCACAGCGGATTAGTATTACCATTTAGACGGCCATTACACTGTGTTCCAAATTATTATGCAAATGATATTGTTCTCAGATTTTCTAAATTGTCAACTTAAATGACAGTCAGCATAATTGTCAAGCCTTTAACTGTTAGAGGATAATTTGAATGTGATTGAAAAAACCTACCATATATATATATTTTTTTATAAATATAATAAACAACTCAAAATGTACTGTTCCAAATGATTATGCATAATACAATACAATTTATAGGTTGTAAAGAACTGAAATGATGATTTGTTGAATTTGCAGTATTTGTACCATGGAAGAAAGTGGTCAGTCAGAAACTTTTCAGAGATAATTTTCACACTGCAAGCCTCTGGAGGGTCCTACACCTTGATGTTCGGGAGACTCCAGAGGCACCAGCAGCTTCAAATACCTGTTTGCTGCTTTGCTCTTAATCTGATGTGTTTGTCTGGCAGAAACCGTCCTTATTGTGCCTTTATCTGCTCAAACCCATGTGTGCTCTGAATCAGCCACAAATATCTTAACAGTACAATGATTATGCTTAATCTTTTATGAAATATCAAAGGTTTTCATGCCTAGTCCAAGGCATTCAACTATTTCACACTTTTCATTACCAGAGAGATCCTTTCCCTTATTGCTTGAAAATGGTGGTCTGCTTAATAATGTGGAATGTCTGTTTTCTTATCAGTGATTCAAAGAGCCCTGAGACACAATACCATCCATGAGTTTCATTGAAAAACTTTTTTACCTTTATGAGACTGACATATCAATTGCAAAATAATTTTGAACACAGTGTGTTATTGTCACAAAGGTGGATTTTCTCTGTGCGTGAGGTTAAAGTGCAGCAGCTGTCATTATCCGACAAAAAAAAGTGCTGATGTTTTGTAATGTAATGCTTATGAATTAAACATGTATAATTTAATTTATAAAGCACTTTATAAACTTTGCAGTCAGCTGAAGTGCCTGAAAGTTGTCGGTCAGGGCGGGGGTGGCCAAGCCTGCCACAGGTCCCCCTCTAGATCCGTTCATGAACATTTCTCTGATTGTACCGTTAAACGGTACCTACTTGGTCCAAACCGAAAAGCTCCAGTAGAGGGCGGTATCGAAAAACTAAAATTCTTTTGGTGCCAAGTTTTAGTACTTTTTCTATCCAGACATCAAAATATGACCTGCAGTGAGTCTAAAGAAAAGCAACATGAACGTGTGCGCAGATCATTCGCAGCTTCAGCGCTTCCTTTTTCTTAAATCAAAGCAAGGCTATACTGTAACTTATTAAAACTTTTGTAGTTATTACAGATGGCAGAGCCGCGGTCTGCAGCAGGTTTGAGCCAGGACTAAAGCAGGATATAGACTACACCGGTTGTAAACTCAAGACTAATCCATTTTTACCTTTAGCGACAGACCCACGGAGCCTGTGCTTATGTGCCTGTTGTTTATTAAACTCCAGTTGCAGCGCGACGCAAATATTAACGATTGTTTGTTTGAAAAGTGAGCGCTCACTCCGTATTAGACATGTTTGATACAGTTTTGGTAAATGATTACAAAAGAGTGAGCGCTCTCACTATGTAAAGAACTTTGACATGTGAAGTTGGTTTCGTTTAGTCGCAGCTCGTGTTTAAAAAAGTTTAGCTGAAAGAAAACGATGTCATGATATGGATTGCTTCTGGTCAAACTGTGTTTATTTAGATTTTATTTGTTTGAGCAGCTCACCTGCTCAAAGGGAGTGGGCTGAAGCCAAAGGCTTATAAGCACCTACCCCTGTGACATTTTTAGTTTTTGCCCAAACTGGTTCCTAGCTCTAACAATCCCTCTTGGAGATCCAAATTGTTCAAGCAACTTAATTATATGCATGTTTCACAGCCGTTTACAGCTTTGAGCTGCAAGTAAAGCAAGGGGGACCACCCCCCAACTAAATTGCACTATTTTTTTTATTCTACTTCTATACTCAATTGCTCAACAAAAATGCAGGTTAAGACAATGCAATGAGGTCCGTTTTGCTGTGTATACAACATACTTTGAGGTGTCAAAATTAAATGTACTCCACAACAAAAAGTCAGGTACCCCAGCTTAAAGTGGAAATTCTGTTTAAAACATGAAGATGTGACGCTGCTGTGGCCTGGGATGTGCTGTTTTAGGACATATAACATAGGTATAAAAAAAAAAATACTGTTAAGGCACCAGTATTGAAAAGTAGGTATCGTTAAAGTAGTGGTATCAGGGGAAAACGAATGGTACCCAGCTCTAGTCCTTAATGATGTCAAGAGTGATGATGTTCAGACACATGGGCATGAATATTGACAGGAGCCAGCTGTGCTCAGAGTAGTCCCACTGCTCTCCCGGCGTAAGGTTGAATCGTTTGAACTTTCACGTTGCTCCTCTGCATTCATGCATCATTCACACATTGCAATGCATTTTAATGCAAAAATCATTCAAACAGGGGAACAATATATTCATTAATTTAATTGTTCTTTTTGTTCTTTTTTCTTGTGTTGCTAATGGATCAAACCAATCATGGTAATTGCACTTGGCAGCATGTTGATGTGAGGCGACTTTTGCTGCTGACTTCTCGCCATAAGCTCACCGGGTAGATTCAACACGGATGTGCAGATGTAACACTGGAAAATTAAACTTATTCTTTAAACAGCATTAGTTTTATGATAAATTATCAATCGGTCTATTAATGCCATCAATTCTGCAAAATTACTTGTTTCCTGTCTAAACATCAACCTGCCCTGGCACTACGGTGCAAATGAGCACTTTGTGCCATTACCAGGCACCAAACATCTTTCCTGATTTTTGCCTTGGTCAGGCTTATAAATGGTTTGTAGATCTATTATTTTTGATCCTCTTGCAAACATTTTGTTGACGCTGGAATCTTTTAAATCATAAAACGCTGGCACAAGAGGCAAGGCTAACACAGAATGGTTGCCAAGTTCAGACGCTAAGCCAATGGTGTGCTGGGTAATCATGAGAATCTGGGTGTTTCCTGGAAGGCTGCGAGAAAAAAAGCATACAGTGGGAGGAAAAAGTAAGTACACCCTTTGGACTTTCTGCCTAAGTCACTCATAGAATGTGGTCTGATCTTTATTAAAATCATAAGAATGAGTAAACAGTGTCTGCCTAAACTAATACCACCCAAACATTTACATTTTATCATATTTTTTATTTTATTGGCCATAACATGTAAACATTCACAGGACAGGGAGGAATAAGTAAGTACACCGCCTGAATCCAGCCGAACTGCAACAGTTTTGTAAAGAGGGATGGCCCAAGATTCATCCTGATCGTTGTGAACGTCTAATCTGCACCAACAGAAAAGCAGTTATTGCTGCAAAAGAAGGATCAGCCAGCTATTTAATACAGGGGTTCACTTACTTATTCCATGCATGTTGTGAATGTCTCAGGTTTGTCTGCAAAATATCTTATTAAAAACTTGTGAGTTCATTTTTCTATTGATGAGAGCATGTTCTCCACCAAAACAGCCCAACACCATGATTCTCCCTGCCCCATACTTCACAGTGGGGATAGGGTTTTGATGTTGGTGTGCTGTTCCATTATTCCTCCACACATGACGTTGTGTGTTCCTCCCAAACTATTCAACTTTATGACCAACTTAGACAGAAATGTGACATATTCCAAACGGTGTACTTACTTTTTCCCCCCACTGTATTTATTCACAATAGACTATGTTTGTTTTTTGGCTTATTAAAGTCCTTCAGGCTTTCACTGCATGAGCATGGGCCGTTGTTTTATTCTAACTGAGACATGAATAAAGTATTTTCACGTAAATCTACCAAGAAATGACATGGTAGAGTCCAATCTCGCAGTTTTATACAACAGAGCATTTTCCGTATTAGGAGACATTTAACAAGCCCCAGACTGCTTTCCCTAACCCTCAAAACAGCCGAAGCCATCACTGTGTCGCCGCAGGTTAATGTCGCAATTTGGCCGTTATTATTATTATCATCTCCAGGAGTATAGGCAGAGGAGGAGAGCAAATGGAGTCTGGCGCTCGCTTCTTCTCTCTTTTTTTTTTTTGGTGTCATATCAGTCTTGTGTGGCTAAGCAGGCTGTTCAGTGGCTTGTGAAATTGAAACGCGAGCCTTGGTTATTAGACAAACAACCCATCAGGCGCGCTGCTAGTCTTCTGTCAGCAGCCACTGTAGCGTCAACTAACAACACAAGTCGCTCGGTGATTAAGTGCAGAGCCGACTCCATTGTGCGTCTGGAGGGGTTGGGGGGGTGGAGGGCAAAGGAAGGGAGCTTAGTGCGAAGTGAAGTGGAGCGCGAGGTCACAAGGGAGTGCGACTTTTAACAGGTTTGCGCAATTGATAGGGCACTGACACAAAAGTTTCTCCCTAAGATGTCTTTTAAGGTGCGGAAGCATCAAAGGCCATGTTTTCTGTCTCTTATGGTTGATCTAAGGCTGCGGTTCTCAGGGGATGGCATCGGGACCCATCACCCGAAGATAACAAGCCAACTAAGAACTGAGTTTGTTATTAAAATAGTGTATTTTGTCCTCAAATTATTGTTGAATGAGCATTAGATAAGCCTAAAAAGCTGAAATCCTGATGAAAACAAAACAAAATAACAGTTATTTTAAAGGGGGGTATTGTGCAAAATTCTGCATAGTATAAAGCTTTTTAGAGCCTTTTACCATGTTACAATGTTGTTCTCTCGTTAAAGACAGACCTGGAGCTGGGTTTTTCGAGTCACTTGCGAATCTTTGAGTAATCTTTGAATCTTCACTGGTGGCTGTTCTTAGCAGCTCGGCAGCAGATCCCAAAAGGCTCCTGCTGAGGTCCTACTGTACGTATCCAGGATATGCTTTCCTCGCCTCTTGATATCTTTGTAGGCTTAATCCTCTCATGGCTTAATCCTCTCATGGTGAAGCCATGGCTTCACTACAGCCATACGCACCATGTGGTGTATATACGTTTTTCTTTTTTATCTCTTTATTGAAACAGCTGCACAGCTATGCGCTGATAAACTCCATGCTTCTGCCTTCTCCTTTGGGCATCATATCTGTTCTTTATTTTATATTACCATTTTCTGGACAAACTATTGTTTTCTTTGGAAAATGTCCATAATGTCTTTTTAGTTTAAACTATTAAAGAAGGTTCTTAAGTGTCACATGAAGTGATTGAAACTAGTAAAGCAGGTAAACTTACCTTCTGTCCTACTAAATGAACCATATTTAATAGTTTAAACTAAGTAGACAGTGATGAAAAAACATCTTTAATAATACTGTGAACCTCAGCTGAACATATAAAGAGATGAATGAATGAACGAAGGGGAGCAACGGGGAGGGGTTTATGGTAGCTCACTTGGAGGTTTAGGAAGTGAAACGTCTGGATATCTTTGTTAAGAAAATGCCATATTGATCTGAAGCTAAAAATGTGTAAGATAAAAATCCTAATACTTCCCATTAAACAGACTCAGTATTTATATACTTTTCTTAGTTGATAAATATTAAAAGAAATCTTCCTTGTGAAAGGCTTGTAACCCACTGAAAATGATTTTGAAACACTGATCTAAAGAGAGAGACACTGATGGGTTACAGCCCGCCATAGTGGAGTTTACAAGCTAACCCTAACCTTACCTTAGCCCTAACCTTAAGGACAGTGGAGTTTAAAAACTAACACTAACCTTACCTTAGCGCTAACCTTAAGGATAGTGGAGTTTAAAAACTAACACTAACCTTACCTTAGCGCTAACCTTAAGGATAGTGGAGTTTACAAGCTAACCCTAACCTTACCGTAGCCCTAACCTTAAGAATAGTGGAGTTTACAAACTAACCCTAACCTTACCTTAGCGCTAACCTTAAGGATAGTGGAGTTTACAAACTAACCCTAACCTTACCTTAGCCCTAACCTTAAGGATAGTGGAGTTTACAAACTAACCCTAACCTTACCTTAGCCCTAACCTTAAGGATAGTGGAGTTTACAAACTAACCCTAACCTTACCTTATAACCTTAGCCCTAACCTTAAGGATAGTGGAGTTTACAAACTTACCCTAACCTTACCTTAGCCCTAACCTTAACCTATTGTCGGAATAGCGGTGTCAAAAAGTGTCGGTGACGGTGTGTCGCAATGGAGGTGTGTCGAAATGACGGGCCGACACCCACTGTCTATTTTCTATATGTCTCCTTGTATATTGCTTAGCTGTGTTATTATTGAGACAAAAACTAGCAAAAATTGCATAAAAAAAAAAAAACTGGAACAACAACTTCTTGGTCTGCACTGACCAAATTATGTTATGCAAAATTATGTTCTCACTGCTGCAAAAAGTTTGTGTGCATTTTCCCAATCACACAACTCTGATAGTTGTCAGTTGGAGAATAGACCCACAAACCTGCCATAATTAAAGTTACGACAAGTTTGTGGAACTATTCTCCAACAAATGAAGATCGTTTGTGGAAATTGTATTTGCGTGTAAAAAAAAATAGTGAATGTCCCATAGAGTTATTGTGTTAGAAAGTCATCTTGTATCACTTTTGGCACAAAGCGTTCCACAGTAAAACGACTCCGACTTTGCTGCCACCTGCTCTGATGGGGCTGTCTCCTGTCAGGCAGAATGACTTACTGTAATAGCTAATCAATGCAGTCCAACGGTCCATTAAAAGACATCATTTCATACTTAAAGTTAAGGATGTGTTCATGATCGTCTGGGGCACAAAGTGTTTTGACACAAATCCAAGCGTTGAGATGCACTTACGACTCCATTACTGCCAAGGGACTGGTCTACTTAAAGAGTGCATCTATTAAAAAAAAAAAAAAACCGGCAAGGTGACTGCCAGAGCTCTCCTTCAAATTTCTAAACCATTGTATTTGCACCTGTCACACTTTAAGCACTAGTATCAGACACTCCTTTTGTTGACGAGGAAATGCTATATTGACGTAGAACGGCGTATTCAAAATTCCACTTGGCCGTGCGCTGCAAATGGCCTCTGTCCCTCTTGAAAGAACCACCTCCTCTCATTCTCAGTTCATCTCTGACTCTGTGTGAATGTCGTGTATTTTCTAACTTTGGTGATAGTGCCAGAGGCGTGTTGATTCAAAGATCACTGGCACATGGCGCATGAATGGCTCACAACCCCAAGTTCAGTTTTGAAAGCACGCAATGGTACGTCATTTGATGCGCGTCACGGCACTCCAAGGGCTTTAATCAAAACGTGTTGCGTTTTGTACACGTGATTTATCCATCTATCACTGCTAAGTAAGCCACACAGGTCAGAGCTGCAAGAGAGAGAGCTCTTTTCTTTTGCATGTCGATAGCGGGTTAGTGACAACTGGAGTTTATACCAACTCAGACAGAAACATGAGTACTGACGATGGTTTCTCTGTCTCTGCTGCACATCTCATCCCTCCTAACAAAGTTTACAGCACCCCTGTCAGTCACAGGCCAGAGACCTGTCTGGGTCACTCCGTGGCATGGGGTTGAGTGTTGTCCCACGTCATCGCCATCTCAGTGTGTGTTGTCTCGTCATATCATTTTGATGTGTGTTGGCCTTTAAGGTTATAGATCTTATTATATTGTGTACTTCCAAACTACTAATGCACATTATAGGCAAAAGAGAAAAAGATCCGAGGCACTCCGATTCTTAGTAAAAGTCCTTTATTGAGTGGACATGCCGACGTGTTTCGGTCGCGTTCGACCTTCTTCAGGGCATACAATTAAAATAGTGACTCAGGTGTCCTTTTTAAGCCCCATCTCAGTCACATGATATAAAGCTTCTGGTTTTAGATGGAAGAGGCATACATGATACAGAGAGAAAAACAAACGAACAACAATTAAAAATAGATGCGTATGGTAAAATAGATAGTAATCATGCAGTACACAACAAGCGATATAACATTGAATACCACATAATTGAAGATCTACAGCATCCTGGAATTACTAAGTGGTCAACCACACTAAGCTGTAGATCTTCAGTTATGTGGTATTCAATGTTATATCGCTTGTTGTTCAAAAACTAATGCACATTATTCCATTGTGTATGTTACCCATAGGTACAAGTTAATACACATTGTTATAGCACATTGGACTACATTTGGTGGGTATACAATGTATCAGTGTAACCACCCCTTTTAAATGTTCAATCACCTCCAATACATCTATTGTCCCTTTTCGGTATAAAGCTCCTTCTGAGTTCAGGTTTTGCTCATTAAAATCCTTTGCAAAACAAACTGCCTTGTTAATGGGCCGATATTGTTTGCCTGCACTGTCAGCAATGGCATTTATGAATACAAACACCACCGCACTTTGGCAAATTATTATCACATTTGCTTGGTCGCCGCGCAATAATTACGCCTCTAAATTATACGTATACCTTCCTCCATTAACATTATGCTTTGCTTATCAAAATATTAAGCAAATCGCCGTGGATGATTCCGGAAGGCATTTTGCCAGCAATTAAATGAAAGGAATTAAAAAGTACACTCCGGGCGCCGCGACAATATATGAGGGAAAGCATTGTTTACTTTTCTGGCTGCTTCATTGACGATAAATTAAGATAAACTACAACACGGCTTTCTTTTCATTACAAGCAGTGTCAGTTGGACTTTTATTAACAGTATGTATAGCTGCTCGCATTTGCAGATCGTGCGTTTTTTCCAATTATCCAAACCCCTTTGTGCGTTGTCTGTTGCATTTCCATTAGATTTCAATACGTGGGTAATGAGGCAGCACACGGCCAATGCTCACCGGAGTTGCATGGGAGGAAATCCATACCCCGCTATATTTTTGTATGGGAGATAATATAGCGGCCGCGCGTCTGGGGAAATAGAAAGGGATAGTTCGCTTGTGTGTGGGCAGTTTGGTGAGGGAGATGTTGCTGTCGAGAGTTGCAGGGAGTATATGAAAAACGGATGCACTGACGGTGCATTTGAAAGGAGTATCTCTCAACTGATGTTCAAAATAGCCTTTATCTTCTTTCTTTTATAACTTATTTTGTATATTTGTAGCTTATCGATGCAGAGATAACCTGCTGAAACATGGAAAGGATTGTTGACTCGACAACATTTTTCTCCCCTTTCCTAAACTTATCGGCAGAGTTAGCTTTAAGAGTATACTTAAAACCTCAGTGAGCGATTTGTTTAGTTTGTTTTGTAGGTGTCAGTAGTGAAACCCCCTTATGCTATGCAGTGTAGAATAGCGCCTACCAAGCCTAATCGATCCAGTTCATGGCAGTAATGCTCCTCAAACGAGTTTGCCAACTGCCATTAAAATCCACAAGAGAGGAAGTCATCTCACAAGCAACATACAAGCTCCAATATAGCTGCTGTAAACAGACAAAAATGCTATGATAATGATAATGGATTATTAAACATTTCTGTAGGATTATAACCGCAACTGATCTGGCTGGTTACATGTTTTTTCAGTTCACAATCTTTTAGTAAATTTCTTTCAAAATGCTCCCCTAGACTCTGCTCTCAAAGGGATATACAATGAAGTCGGTCGACATGATTGACGTGCAACCGCTGCACTTGGTGTAAAACATTCATCATTTCAGCATGTAGTTTGTTAGAAGATAACATTAAATCGCTATTTATCATACTGGGTCAAGCTGTAAAGTTGTATTACCCGTGGGTCAAGCTCAATGGCCGCTGGCTGCTCTGCTTTGTGACCGCAACACTGGAGGCCGCCATTGCTCCTCCATTGCTGTAGTACCTCCATTTGGCCGCTAGGCCCCATTGAAAAGCATTGGACTTTAGACACGTTAAAAACAACTTTAATGCCTGGTTTCAATTTTTTCAACACTTAATATGGCTACATATTCCTCCTGAGATAACGCTGGGTGAGTCAAAAAAATAGAAACCAGGCTGGTTTTCGAAATAAAAAAATGTTTCATCTCCTACTTAACGGAGGTCGGACTGTTGGCATTGGAGCTGCACGAGCTACACGTCACGCAAGGGCCGAGTCTACAGTGAGATCCCGCCCTTTTGCCCTTATTAGGAACATGCTTCGTCAGAGCTGGGGAGGAGGAGTCTGTAAATCCGCCATGATTTCCCCCTCGAACGTGGTCATTATGGTAAACGGGGAGGAGTGAGGAGGAGTTGTCTATTCTTTTTAACAGTCTATGGTCAAGCTGTACAGTCGTACTATCTCTGTCATAGCCTTGACTGTGGTGCTCAGGCGCCCACTATCAGCCACTAAATGTTTTGCTTGCGTATCAGTATTTATCCCTCTTCTGTGGAAGCATAGACAGACTTGAATGGCAGGACTAGCGCAATGTCTCGAGTTCATGTCTCCGGGTCCCGTAACGATGGTAAATAAACTTCTCCTGCATAAGACATCCTGACTGCTGCCTATTCTTCATCAATCCTCTCGAACATCATTGTTATTTCTCTAACATAGTTCTCTATAAATGCCTGAATGTAATAATTATGCATCAGTTTTATCTAGCGCTTTTCTGGACACTCAAAGACTCTTTACATTGCACTATTCATTCACTCCATACCTGGTGGTAGTAAGCCACAGCTGCCCTGGGGTAGACTGACGGAGGCGAGGCAACCAGTCTGCGCCATCGGCCCCTCCAACCACCACCAACCACTCACTCACTCACTACATTCGCTAGGCTTCCTTGTGTTCCCAAACGGTCTCCCATGCAAGTACCGACCAGGCCCTTCCCTGCTTAGCTTCCGAGGTCTGACGGGATTGGGCAGAGCAAAGGCGGTATGGCAAAAGGGACTGGATTCTAATTAGCTTCTTTTTTTTTTTTTTTAGACGGTAATTACACCTGGCACTTCAAATTTATGTTGAAATGTAGAAAGTCTTTGCGGAGATACTTAGAAAGGACTGGAGAGTAGCACAGATGGTTCCTGGACTACATTGGAAATTGGAAATATGAAGAGATAACTCCTTTACCCCAGTTTTCCTCCAGATTTGACGCATTCTTCTGCAAGCCTACAGTACCAAAAGCTCAAGCCAGGAATACAAGCTAAACACTCAAGCACAACCTGATAGATGTCACGCGGCAGATTGGAAAAGTTGTTTGACTAAGTTGGGCTTTGTCATTTTGCAGTTTCCATTTCTTAAGGACGTGTAATGAAATGTTCTCTCCACTGGTGTTCCCATATTACAGCTTCTTTGACGCTTTTGTCTTTTCAATTTGAGCATAAAAGTCTGAACATTCCTCCACCGCGATAATAGTCCCCTGCTAGGCGCCACCAGTGGTATCCAGCTCAAACGCCTATAAGGACAGGGGAAAAACAAAAGCTTAGACAAAGAGTGCAAGGCTGCAATACGTGGGGGGAAAAAATTAAACTACAGTTGGCGTGTCTGATATCAAAAGCTGTTTCCAAGACGACAGACAATGAGAAGCAACCGCGGAAGGTTTTTTTTTTTCCTTTCTTTCAAGGCTGAATGTGGGCAATGGAAAGTGTTGAACAATATACTTTCAAACCTGACCGTATAAACCTGTCAAAAGAAACTTCAGCGGCTTCTAACTATCAGCAGACGACACATTTTCGCCCGGGTTTTTTGCCAATCAATACCAACGTTGTGAGCCAAATTTCAGAATGGATACCCCCGCAGGCCCCGCTCATGTCCTGCACAAAGAGTTTGAGAAATGACGCTGTAGCCGTGAGTTAAACAGTCAAGGAAACTAACTTGCCTTGTACAGTAAATATTGTTTGTACTGTAGTAATCTCATGTAAAGGGCCTTTCTGGTGCGATATGACTGCGTATTGGTCTGAATGTAACTTTGTTTGCCGCCTTATATACTGTACCATCAAGAACTGTAGCCTGGTTTGTTTTTGTCGTGTTGTCTGTTTTGGAGTTTTTGTACATGGCCTGATCTAATCTCAAACCGCTTTGAAAGAATCATTACCTGGAAACAAAAGACAAAAAAAGTTGTGTTTGCTACAGTGTTATGAAGAAGCTTTATGTATGGCACTGAAGCATCTGGCTTTTGGACTTTACCACAAACTAATGAATAATACCCACAAGAAAGACAATTTTGCAGTGGTATTGTGGAAACATTCCTAACTCACTCAATGGATTAGTTAGTAACGCTGTGTTATCTGGGCACATGCATTTATGCATAATTGATGCTGTGATTATACATTTTATTGATGCATAACACATCATGAAATAACAATGAGATTGATCAAGGGCAAACCTTCATTTCAAAAAGCAAGAATTGACTGACTGATTATGAAGATCTTACCCTAAACTAATAGCTGTAAAAGCTGCTTTATAGCTTTTAATGATGAAACACTGATTTCGATCCTAGAATAAATGTTAAATATGGGATTGCAGAAAAGAGTTTTGTCAGTATCCCTATATATGATGCTAAATGGAAAATAAAAAGCCCTGATGGAGACTTAGAGTCAAAACAAGTTGGCGTTGTAGAAACACATTTGTTAAAAGGAATACTGAGTGCCTCAATTCTTTTTTGTCATTATCAGCAGAAACGGTTCTGCCCTCAGATCTCCGATGAGCACCTGTTATTCCTGCCTACTTGGGAGCGCTCACAGCTATCTTTTAATAACTGTTTTGGAATCGAATGGTGCGGCTTGCAGAGACGATACGATATAAATGACCAGACTCGAGGACAAAAGAGCTGAACTAGAGAGCACGCCGGGAACAATGCCTGCAACTGCACCTAGTACCTATTACGGGAGTAGTCAGGGAACGGTCAGGGCAACAAAGACCCTGCGCTCCCGGCAAATTAACTGACAGACAGAGAATCTTCATTACAAGATTGTACTCACCGGGGCGATCGATACATACAGTAATGACCAGGTATTAGAAGAAAGAAGCGCACGGAATAGAACGCCTCATTCTTTCGTACAAGCGATGTTTAAAAGGCGACAACTCAAGAACATCTACGAATGTACGATTGTGTACAAAGGATCTGAGGATTTGGTCTCCGTAATGTGAAGCCGTTTTTCCTTTCCTTGCTCATTCCTGTTACTACCTCTACCAAATTGCCTAGTCTAGTAGTCATCTGGAATTCGTATTTGATATAATTCCAAAGCCTCCTGAGCAATAATGTCTTCAATTCAAAGGCTGAAGTTGAAATACTTACATTCAGGTAACACTTCTTCGTACTTCTATTAAACGTCAGACTCAGTTCCTTAATTTCTCATTCATTCTAACAGTGTCTAATTACTGGCAATATGTAATCCAATCGGGCACGTCGGCGTACGCTAAGCTTCGTTACGTGTTGCCGAACACTCGGCAGCAGTTCTGATGGAGCTGTTCATGCGGCTCAACTTATTAAACCTGCCCTCTGTGTACAACTTCCATCCAATTTAATAACGCACGCGACAATGCACTTTTATTAACACAATGTCGCACACAGACGAACCGAAAATGGCCCTTTTTTTGTCACTAAACATTTGATTTTTCTATGGTCTGTGTGTTCTAGTGGCATTTTATTGCAGTTCACAATGTTTGCTGAGCACTTGTTATGAATATTACAAATCAAACCTGCTGTCAGATGAGTTGTTTAGGCTCAAGGGACAGGAAGTCACATTTACAAAGTGAATCAGTTATAAAAGTTAAGAGCGTTCGTGTCTGCCAAGAGATCGGATGCTGGCAAACATTATGCTTCCATGGAACCTTTAAATCAATCTCTTTTATGTATTCCTTTTATTTTACTTTGAAAGATTGAATACTATGCTGCATCCAAAACAATAGTGGCGGTGGATGCCTCATCGGTTATAGAAGGATTCGTTCCCGGATTCAAAAGTCACTGGTTCGATTCCAGTTGCGACCAGTGTGGTCATTGTGTCCTTGGCTGAGACACTTTACCGTCTGGATGTCTTAAGTTGACCAAGTTTATTGCCAACAATACAGGCCTGGAGACATTTGAACAGTCAGAGCAATGATCATTCATTCATCCAGAGTCTGGCAATACAGTATGTCCACAAGATGAGAACTAAATAACCTCTTTCGTACAGGATACTGATAAGTAGGAATGGCGCTGCCAAAGCACATTGCACCAAAGAACCAAGAGTTCTGAAGAGTCTAAAGGTCTGACCGCATAATGTGACTTCGCTAATATTTCTCTTTCAGAATGTGTTGTGGAAGCCAGAGAATCAGATTGGCAGCCATGTTTTGATCATTCCAGGCCAGTTTTAAATGGAAAATACCTAATGTTTTATTGAATTCCGTCTGCTAGTTGGGTCCTTTTATTTCAGAAACAATGGGGGACCCACTTTTGAAACTTTTGCTGTGAAGACAAAGACTATACCGCAAAATGTTTCACTTTCCTTTTTATTTTCATTGTTACAAAATTTCTTGCACATGCCCAGTTGCATCGTTTAGTATCTGGCACCAGCCTGACCTGCCACTCCAGCGCAGATTCCCTATCAGCACGTGGCGTTCCGAGTCAATATCTTCGATTCCGCACGGGCTGGAATTCCATCCTCTCCCTCGCTACTCAAGTTTACCCGGCTCTCCCTATGCCACACATCACAAAAGTGGCAGGAAAAAGTAAAATAGTAAATGAATACCCGCACTATATTTATGCCAGAGGTCAGATGGGGCAAGCTGCTAAGAAACCTTTTACTTCCAAAGTTTTCAGCAGCTACGAGTGCCCAGAAAGTGACAGTAAGTGACCATGGATCGATGTTTTGTGGGCAGGCAGTATTGGCAGATAAAATATGATGGTGTGCGACAAACCGCCTTTTGAGTGTCCTCGGCTTATTGGTAAAACAAATGGGAACGGGCTCTGACTTTGTGGGAAGTGCTGACGCTAGCAAAGCACGGGATCACATTTAGCATTGTGAACAAAGCTGCACCGAAAAATAATGTGCTTTCCTCATCAAGCACATACCGAGAGTTGTTCCTTTGCACAGGTTTGAGTGATCTTGCAGTTCAGTCTTTCTTGAGAACTCGAAATGCTCACCTTGGTGCTTCTTAAGTCTAGACTCTTCACCAGACTCTTTCTGATGATTTCAGCACTCAAATACCCTTCATTCCTAAGGTTGTCTTGCTATTAGCTATTGATTTTAGCCTTTTTTTGAACTGCTTCACTCTCCTCTGTGCCACCAGAATGTACTTCTACATGTTTCCTACACTCAGGTGATTAAAGCAATTAAAGCTTAATGCCTGTTTTCCATAAGTAAACATTGTTTAAAACTTGAATATTCTGTGATGTACAGATTCACTTAAAGCACAAAGCGCATCTATTTTAGCCACACAGATTTTATGAATCCATACAAAACATCAACATCAGAGCATAATGTTGAAAACATTACCTTTCCAAATATCATAGAAAAAGGTTTGGTCTGTACTGGGTCGTTTTCATGGGGGATTACCTTGTTATAATATATAATATATAATAATATATCATTTCCCTACATGTACGTCTGGGTCTGATCTCAGTGGCCGCATTACATCGGTTGAATTTCAACCTACCATTCAGTGAGCGGGCGAGGCGGGTGCTGTAGGCGACGTCAAGCATTAGCGTCATTGAAGCTCGGCTTCCAAATATCCAAAAATCCCTCAGAGTTATGATAGCTTGCTTCACTCACTCGGGCGCATTACATACGTCACGACCAAATGCTAGCGAAAATCAGATCCAATCATTTCACCGGAGTTCACCCCTCCCACCTGTTAACGGAGCTCAATTGTGAAAATCCAGACCCTTGTACGAAACTAAATGAGTAAGAGGGTATGGTAAAACCAGGCTACTTTCAACCTATTCAATGGCCTCTGGTGGGTATTGATTTTGCCCATCTGATGTTGTAATATTTACTTAGGAGAAGGCTACTGTAGAAAGAAGACATGTTATATCTTAAACCTTCCTGCCTTAGAACGAATGGTTTCTTAATTCACAAAAATTGCCTACTGCATTCCTCTTTCAAGCTATTTTTTCTCCTTGGCTAAAATTCTGACCTCAGCATCATCAAAGGTGTGGTTTGTGGCTTTAGCATGGACATCTTAAAGGCCATTTTTGTGAAGAAAGATCAGTATGGAGATTGACATCTGTATGGCTGTACAGTCTTCGAAGCATTGTTCCTTTGTCAAAAGGACACCCGGAGTGATTCATGTAGGCATGTTTAAACAATATTTTAATCTCTGAACACCTTCAACATTGCATAAAGAATGTGAGAAATAATTAGCATGAGTCATTGAACAATGTGCTGCGACACTACACTTATATAATGTGTTGATGACAGCTCTCGAGGTTATTTTAAAACAGAAGTGAACATTTGCAAAGACTAATTTGATGGTTAGGTTTCTCACAAAGTCTCCGAGGAAGTCCGGCAGATTGGAATTAACGTGAATTTCTGAAGCTAAGAGATGTTGTTTTTAACATCGATTGGCACATGCAAAGTCTATCCCAAATTGATTTCTGTGGTCAAATATAAATGAGGGTGTCATGGAACTTTGAAGAACTCTTGACAAGTACTTGAATAAGCTTCCACGGATCTGGGATTGTGGGAAACATTGTCAGAGACCGTTTAAAATTTTAGATGCGTAAAACTGAAACCGTGTTTAGTCCTGACTCTGGGACGAGCCCGAGACTGTCCATATGGCTCTAACATGTCAGAGATGAACTTTGGAGCGAGATCATGGTAGTAGCTGTTGAACTTATTGATGTAATGTGGCTGTTAAAGGTCTGAGTGAGTCAAATTAAAATCAGATCTGTTGTTTTACTAACTTGTCACTTCACACACTGCAAACTGAAGTCTTTATCCAATACATTTAATTTGAATGCTGTTTCACACAAACAAGTATATTCAATTTGTAAGTTCTGTGCCTGCAGCCAAACTTTTCTTGTTACAATAAATCTCTTAAATTCTCATCCCCTCTTGGTGCTGCCTATGAGTGTAGTTTTTTTATTTGTGTACTTTTACTTGACATTCATAATAGATGGCTTCATTTTAGCGTTATGTACAGCTTGTTTTATGTCATAAATTTATATAGTTAAGTACAGGGATTTCCAAACTTGTGAGAGACTGTTACACTACCTAACAACAACAAAAAGTCGCCACCAGGATTTAACTAACTTATCTGTTGGCCAGGTCTAAATTCATCGACACTTTGTAAGAATGTGATCAGCCGACAACCTGAACATCCTGAATGACCAGATTTGCATTTCTTCTTCCCTGACGGCACCGGCATACTCCAAGATGACAATGGCG
The DNA here is from genome assembly GCA_007210695.1 of Neogobius melanostomus. Lineage (NCBI taxonomy): Eukaryota > Metazoa > Chordata > Actinopteri > Gobiiformes > Gobiidae > Neogobius > Neogobius melanostomus. Next base: position 366,874 of record VHKM01000042.1, on the reverse strand, counting down.
GGATTCATCGGGCTCACGTTGTGAACTGGATTGGCCGCCACAGGGTGCAGATCTGAACCCCATTGTGAATCTTTGGGATGTGCTGGAGAAGTCTCTGCACAGTGGTCACACTCTCCTCTCATCAATTAAAGATTCTGGTGAAAAATTAATGCAACCCTGGATTTGTTTTTACATTGCAGAAGCTTATACCACAATACCACCTCAAATGTCCTGTAATCAAAGCTAAAAAAAAAGTGTTTCTTTTTTTTTTTTTGGTGCATTTTTTCTATATGAAGCAGAAAAGTAAATGTAGACTCTTTTTTCCCCTCATTTTTTGGTCATTGCCACCGTGCCGTTTGATTTCACAAATAATATAAACTCTTCTCTCGATCAGACATTTTCAACCAAATGAAAAAACCACACAAGTCACCAGGTTACCGATGACATTCCCTTGCAAAGAGCCCACAATAGGCTGACCTTTCATGTATAGTCGTCCACTTGAAACAATCCAGTTCTTTCTCCTCTTCATTCTGGAACGCCAGTCCAATACAAGCGTCGTGAAGGACGGCGTATTGGTCCGTAGCTGCGCGTGCACACGCTCAACTCAACACAATTATCTCCGTGTCTATTCATCGGCCGTTTTGAGAAGAGTTGACTATCATTTCTTTGTTCTCTGTAACAGGTTTGAAGCGGCTTGCGTAGGAGAAGAAGGCAGCCTCGAGTGAGCGCCTGATGAAAAGCCATTCGGAAGCATGTGGGCAGTTCATAAACACCGCCGCCGGCTCATTACATCTTTCGTAATTTTTGATTCATAATCGAGCCATTCCGTTGGGCATTATTTTCAGATGACGGAGCCCTTTGTCCGGTCCCAAACGCAAAACAAAACGAGGCGACAAAAGATCCGTATAGTTGTACTTTTTGTTGTTGTTACCCCCTATGTATTAAGGTATCTGAAGCAGGGGGCATTCACTGACTGCTTTGGAATCTTTATTCCAATAAAGAGAATACAGTACAAGTTTATTTCATTACTTGGCGAAAAACACGTCACAAAACGTCCATCTTAACTGTGAGCGGGTGACTCCTAGGACATCAATAGCTTGTTTCCGTGGAAATGTTGCTGCTTGGCTTCGACTACTTTTAAGTCTAAATATAACAAGTCCTCTTCCAAATGCTTGACTTTGATAACCCCTAATTAAAATGGCATAACCGGTGCCTCGCTAAACATCAGAGGCAAGTTTTAGATGTAGCAAAATGTATCCGGAAGTGTCCTGCATTAAGGTAGTGAAAGTTATTTGCAATATTTCTATCATTTAAACAGGGGATACAAGGGCCAACATAGTTTGCCAGAGGGTGGTTTCAAGACTTGCCATTACTTTTTTTTCTTTTTTTGGACTTGTTTAGCTTGCTTGCTCTGTCAGTTGCAATCGTACCCAAAATCATCTTCAACATTTTGATCATTTTCCTCGATTCTGAGCATCCAACGTGATTTGTGTACTCTTCCATATTGGAGGAGTTATATTGGCATTAGCGGGGGAGCTAGTGTACCCAGATCCTTGGTTTTCTGTGGTTGTACCCAGTTACTCCCATCAATCCAGAACAGACACAGTATTATACACTGCCTACTAGAAATGTGTTCGCAGTTGCGTTGTTTCAATAAGCTTCTGCAAAGTCAAAAGGATCCAGTGTTGCATTCGGTTTTCACCAAGATCTTGTACTGATGATGGGAGAGTGCAACCACTGCGCAAAGCCTTCTCCAGCACATCTCAAAGATTCTCAATGGAGTTAAGATTTGGACTCTGCGGTGGCCAATCCATCTTATACTCCCTGAATAACTATTTCACAATGTGAGCACCATGAATACTGGCATCTTCATCTTGGAATATGCATGTGCCATCAGGGAAGAGAACATCAGGTCATCAGCTGATCTCTGGGAACATAGTGTTGCTGAACCTAGACCTTACCTACAGTAACCCCAGATCAGAACAGTTGGCTCCATCTCAGTGACTTTTAGAGAATGACGGTTTCCCCTTGGCACTTGTACTTTCTTGTTTTAATGAACACATCAATGGTAAAAGCCTTGTTATCTGTATGGGATCGTCACGTCAATCCAAGCTGTTGTGCCAAAGACGATATCACTGGTATCGCCTGTCCCTACCAGCCATTTAATAAACGCTGCGCATTTACAACCCTTGTGCTTTCCAACATTACCAAACAGCTCCTAGTTGAGGGTTAATGGAGAGTTTGACAGCAAGGGTGTCTCTTCTTTCTCTCGGCTACAGCGGCGGCGGCGGCTGCATGGCTCTGTGGGGAGAGATTTGATCTGAGAGAGGGAAAGAAAGAAAAAAAAAACAGCCTATACTCCACAAAGTGTGTATGTAATCACAGGAGTGCTACCGAGGGAGCAGCGGGGCGAGGCGGGGACGGGGGATGAAAGCGGAGGAACGCGACGCACAGTGACAAGCGCATATTTGCTGCAGCGAAGTGGCCGAGCGGAGGGAGAAGGAGGGGACACTTTGTGGGTTTTAGTGCATCAAAATATGGGCTGGAGTGGTCTTCATCTGTCTCCAGGGGAACTTTGTGCGGGTTTAAGCGATTGGCTGCGACTCTGTTGTAGCTATGGAAAAGGCTGTAAGCGCATGACAGGTATTCACGTTGTTTTTGTGTGCAATTGTTGCTTAGTTAAATGGGATGATGCCGGTGGAGGTTTCAATGAGATGAAGATCAGTTGGGGATGGGGAGGTAATTAAACAGTTCACATACAATGCAGGCATGTTAAGTGTCTTGAGTTGAAACGATTCTATATTGATCTAAAACGGCTTATTCAAACATTTCCCTTGGCCTTTCTTCCCAGTTTAACCAGCGCTCTGTCTGGAGGATTACTCAAGGCTACATAAATGCCTCCAAACACAACTCCAAGTCCATTTTGCACCACCACCGTCAACACCGTGAAAAAAATAATATGCACTGCCGCATTCTGAAATAATGCTCTCATGTTGTAATAGCTTTTTTTAGATAATGTGGCAAAAGACATACTGCATATAACTTAACATTTGTATACCACGTGTACGTATTCATCATTTCTTAGGCACTTACAAGCATCTAAATAATAGTGATCTTTATTGTTCCATTCATAAATACGTGTAGACAACCCCAAACAGTTTTCCTAACTGGAACCATTCCCGACTTGTACAGTACCTAAACTTCACCAGACACAGAGATGGCGCAAAGTGTTACTATGGCAACTACAGTACCCGTCAAAAGTTTGGAAACACTTTTTACTTGTTGGCATTTCTTTATTGTCAACAGTATTTAATACATTGTGTGATTGTCACTGAACATATTAAACTATGAATGAACACATGGGATTATGTAGGACAAAAAAAAAAAAAAAAAGGGGAAATAACTCAAAATGTTTTCTATTTGAAAACCATTTCCGTTCAGTTTTGGCTTGATACGGTCCCTTTAATTCATAATTGACTAAAGTCGCTCTAGTCCATTTGCGATCCCTTTGTTCATCCTGGCATCAGCCCGGCAGCAACGCTACAAGGCTGCAGCTCAAGGGACTTCCTGTTTTTTTTTTTTTAAGTTCCCCATTGTCATTTCCCCTTCCATCTCTCCCTCTTTTGATGGCTTTTTATCCCGGCGACAGTTCACACTTCAGTTGCGATTGCTTCGAAGTTTCAATTCCGGCTCGAACGCTCTTTTAAGTAGCTGTCTCTCCGCGGATGCCATTTGTGCCCTTGCTCTCTCTTTGCATTCTAAAATGTTTTCTTTTATGTCGGTCCCCATTCGTATATATAATGTAGCTGTTACGGTGGCTTTCAACTCCTCTAATGCTCCACGCGGGCGTATCGCTTAGTACTCGCTTTTGTTCTCTTGGCCCTTGTCTTTCGAATGCAGGCATGACTTAAGCGCATTCACGGTTGCTCTCAACGAGGCTATTGAACTCACAAAAAAAAGTCTGAGTACTGGGAAGTAGTAAATGATGATGATGATGACCTAATGGAATTTGACGCACTGAATGTAACAGCGTGCTCCAGTTGGACCAAATCTTCCCAAAGTGATACTAAGGTAGAGAAACAGCCAGTTCGACTTCCATGCAATATGTGGCATAATTAATGTTATACGCTTATATAAAATAAATAAGAGGTAAAATAATTACAGGTCATTAGAGGTCGACCCATGTGGGTTTTTCTCAGGCCGAGTATTTGGGATTTTTTTGGCCGATGCCAATATGCATGGCCGATATTTTTGACCGATATTTTTGACCGGTATTTTTGACCGATTTTACTAAATGTCTGGTCTATAATCCTTTAAAAACATAAATACTTGGCCGCTCTAGCAGTGGCCGATTTTATTTTATTACTTTAGGTCAGTGGTTCTCAATTATTTTGTGCGCCGCCCCTCTCAGGATGAAGAAAACATTTCGCACACACACACACACACACACACACATACACATACCCAAACCACATCCCCCGCACACCGGCTGCCGCCCATCCCCTCCACCCCTGCACCTTCTTTATTGCACACTTCCCTCTCACTGCCCTGCATGGACCTGCCAGGAAAGTTTTTTCTGACGTTTGTGGGCAGCCTGTAGTGTTCTCTGGATGCGTCTCTGTCGATACATCTGCGTCTTTGAGTTCAAAATAAGTTTCCCACTATTGATCAATGATCACCAACGAGATTCTGATCCGTACCGCACAAACAGCGCTGTGGGATAAGGCGCAGGTCGGGGACACAGTTTGGAGCAGAGCGCATGCACGATGCTGCACAGCCAGGTGTGCGCGCTAGGTCCTGTAGCTGCCCCTGTCCTGGGAGAGGCAGTGAACACTGAATGATGCAGACCGTAGGGTGGGACCCGGATATCAGGCCTACCCGTGGTGGCGCGTATGCTCTTGAGTGTATTTATTGGTCTTACCGCTCGTTGTGTGTCTGTCCGGGCGCGCGTCTCTCTCACACCGCTCTGCTCCAGCCTTTCTTCATGTTGCTCCCGATGTGAACTGTCATTAAACAGCAGCAGTTTGCCGAGAAAGTTTAGCTTTTTTATTTGACCAATCTTCACCAAATAAACACCGATTTAGAGCACACGAGTAGCAGCGCAGCACTGTGGGATCTCTTAACAGTTAAATGTGGACAGTTAATGTGCATTATTTCCCCTGAATTACCGGGGATCCCTCGACTTTGAGGTGCGGGGTGCATCTGCACTGACACCGGTGCAAACACTTACGTATACGCTTTCACAAAGCGGGATGATTGTTGGTGATATTCAGCACGTTTCACTGAAGAAACTCCAGTGGCTTATCAGCGTGACTGGGGAGTAAAGTCTTCAAGTGACGCCTTCATTTATTTGGCTTCAGGCTGTCTACACTGTCCACGTTTTTAGATACAGTAACACACGGTCACACGCGCCCCCCTGGCATTGCTCTGCGCCCCACCAGGGGGGCACGCCCCACTATTTGAGAACCACTGCGTTAGGTGATTCAATCATAGTTTCTGTCCCAGCTTGCCGTTAGCATTAGCATGCTGCCGAGCGTTAACATACTGTTTATTTATTTATTGGTTTATTTGGTCGGGACAGTGCATGTTAATGAACATACATGGGTCTCATGCATGTAAACAAGCCACACCGGATTGTAGCCTTGGGCTAATTTGCATCCATTGTCCCCCATGCGCACTCTCAAACACTCTCTCATTCATCCTGGCCTATTGTACATGTTTTTAGTGGTAGGGGAAACCAGAGTACCCGGAGGAAACCTACGCAGACGAACATGCAAACTCCCCCAGAAAGGCCCCGTCCAGGTGGGAATCGAACCCGGACCTTCTAGCTGTGAAGCAAGAGCGCTAACCGCTGTTCTACCGTGCCACCCACGCTAGCTGTTGCTAGCCTCGGTGATCAAAAATACAGTTGCAGAGGTTAAAACTAACTGTGCTTCAAAATGACATGCAACAAGTCTATAATGACTGAGGTTTAGTTGGTGAAACTTGTGTTTAACAAACTTGAAGCTAACCAATTACAGTATCACTGCGATGTTCCTGGGAGGACTCATTTTAAAGCCCTGACTTCACTCTTTCTAATGCAAAAAGTCTCTGTCGCTTTCAGTCCCGGAGACATTGGCTTTTATCGGCGCTGGATTGACCAATAGGCGATATTATAAAATCCCCAAATATCGGCCCGATATATCGATAGACCTCTAAAAAATTATGTCTCACCCTTCTTGAAACACCCTTTCACAAAGTGAGCCTAATGAATCCCGGCATATTCATCTCAGGATACTGTGCCCTCAAGAAAGAAGAAATCCAACCTGGTTAATCACACTCAAAAAAATGAATATCTAGATCAGTTTAAACATCTCGAATTGAGCATAATATTTTAAATTTGAGTTGTTTTAACGTTAAGATTTTGTTGGGCATTTGACCTAGATGATTTCACTTGTTCTGAGATGTTTCTGACTGGATTCAAAACATTGTGTCATTTCAGATTGATGTGTCTACCAATGGGATAAGAAACTTGCACTTGTCCATTGGCAGTTTTACATTTTTATTTTAAGCAAGATCACCTTAGAATCAGTCTGAACCTAGACCGGACCGACTGCAGCAACACAAAATCAGGTTAGGTCAGAAAAGAGGAAAAATAAATGGTAAGAATTCAACACATATGGTTTAAAAAGGAGCACAGGTGCAGAAAATAGTATATGAGAAATGACGACAATAAAACTGAAATCTGTGAGCAAAATGAACTCCCAATGATATTGTCTGCCCCAAAAACCCACTTTTTACCAGGAAGGAATCTACCTGATCCAATAACACATAACCACTTCTCCTCTAATCTCAGATTGCTCTTATGGCAAACCTGCTTACCTCCCGGATTTAGCTTCCAATCTATCCCGCAGCCGATCACTCCCCTGACCAGCCCGGTCTCCCCGCCCCTCTCCCGGGACACGCTCGGGGTCTGGAGTGATTCCGCTATAATGGAACTTCAGAACAAACTCGATTTGACCAGCGGCTGAGCGTCCTGACAGCTGGCCTCTTCTCCCGCCGGTTTCCAGGGCTAAATCTCGTTACTGGGTTAGCAGGGTCTCCAATCCGGGCTCCCGGGGGACCGCCGGGAGGTCTGGTGCGGGCAAACGGACGTGGGAATTGGACTGTCATTTTGCATCGTTCACACACTCACCGTGAGACGATGCCGGTCACTTTCACACACACTGATACTGAACTGATAGTATGGGTCCACTTTTATCAAGGAGATTTTTTTCCCCATTCATTTTCTAATCTCCATTCAAACCTCATTTTAAAAGGAATGGAACCCCTGCAGTGGCATTACGACTTAATTTGGACAAGGGCAGGGATTTTTGTAGCAACCATTTAGAACAGAGAGAGACCTTTATGGTTTACCCTATTCTGGTTTTAACCATTTATACAGTATATACACAGTGGGAACCATTATGTTTACATAGACTATATAAAAAGAAATGTGCATATTTTCTCATTGTCTGATGTGAAACCAGAATTAACTTTTATTTTTTTTAGGTGAATAAGAATTTTCAAAATAGTTTCTATTTGCTAAATGCCAGAAGAATGAGAGATAGAATTTTTTACACGGTTTTATATTACTTTTTACAAACCCAAAAGTATACATACATTTCATTAATATTTGGTAGCATTGCCTTTAAACTGTATATTTTGGGTTAAACTTTTTGGATATCCTTCCACAAGCTTCTCACAATAGTTGGGAGGAGTTTTGGTCCAATCGTCCAAACAGAACTGGTGTAATTGAGACACATTTGTAGGCCACCTTGCGTGCACATGCCTTTTCAGCTCTGCCCATACATTTTTAACTGGATTGAGATCAAGACTTCGTTTTTTCCACTTCAAAACATTGACTTTTTTATCCTTAAGTATTGGCAGTATGCTTTGGGTCATTGTCCATTAGGAAGACCCATCTGTGCCCGAGCTTTAACTTCCGGGCTGATGTCTTGAGATGTTGCTCCAATATTTCCACATAGAGTTCTTTCTTCATGATGTCATCTATTTTGTGAAGTGCACCAGTCCCTCCCGCAGCAAAACAACCCCACAGCATGATGCTGCCACCCCCGTATTTCACAGTTGGGATGGTGTTCTCAGGCTTTCAAGATTCCCCCTTTTTTCCCAAAATGTGACGATGGTTACGTCCAAACAATTTTTTGTACTTGAGTACTGTGAGTACTGTTTGAGAGTAAAATTGTGATTTATGTTTCAGTTGTGACATTTAGGAGGAGCAAAATTCATAATAATGTGAAAATCCCAAAAAATATATTGAAGATATACTGTATATATTTTGAAGAAAAAGGGGCACAAGTAACTATTTAAGTGAACGTACGGATACTTCATAAGATAAGATAAGATAGCCTTAACAATATTAGCCAAGTACAAGTAAAAACAGCCGGGCTTCTGTCACTCTACCCCAGGGCACCTGCAGCTACTTGAGCTTTGAGTGAATGAACACCTGCCCCTTGTGAAGCTCACCGGGTCACTTGTGTCCGTGAAAAGCGTGACACATGAAAAAGCCCCCTCCTCCCCTTCCCGCTCTGAACAGTTTGACAGTAACGGTCTGGCTGCCTGTCACTGTGGCACTGATTTGTCCGAGGTGAGGTGTCGCGGTCGCAGCTGGACTCCCCGTGTCCAGACAGCGGTGGGTGACACTCGCCTCTGCTGCCTCTTTACTGTGAAGTGTGACATGTGTCGGCGGTGGCACAAAGGCCCGCTCTGACACTGAGAGAAAGGCGATAGGTAGAGGAGTGACATGTGTATGGACTGATCCTCTTGGTTATCTGGACTGTCTCTGCTGTATACAAGGGCCGGGTCGGGTTTTGTGGCTGGGGGAATTAGGGGTCCAGAGGGAAAACTTTGTCTATGAACTAGCCCTAGCCCTGATGTTACCTTCTTTCCTCCTTCTTAGTCATGGCGTAAACATTGTTTTGTATTTTAAAATCTATGCATCTATTGATAAAGCCTTTTTAATCAATTGCAAACAACAGGCTGCTTGTTGCTTGATTAGCGGGACAGTTTTGCTCCCTGAATGTTGTGAAATGTGCTTCTACAAAGTCGTCCCTGTGAAGAGTTTGGATGCTAGAAATACGTTCGGAAAGTAAGGAATGAGCTTTGACAACAATAACAATTTAAAGTTCACGCACTTCCTCTTTCATTGGAATAAACCAACAAAAAAAACAGGCCTTAATTTCACCCAATAGAATTCCTCACCAGAATGTAGTATTCTTCCTATGTCACTAATGTACACTAATGTACAGGCCATCGAATTTCCATACTGAGATATGTTCCTACCTGAGCTTAGACGAGTTGATGCGTACCTGTCTGGTCTTTGTGCGTGCGCTCAGTCATGCAAAAAGACCAAAGATGTTGTTAGCATTTAGCCTCTCCTTCTCTCCTCAATGAGGCCAAACGGGGATCAAGTTAGAAGCGACCAAGCTCTTCCACGTTTTCCCTATTTACATATGGTTATGTGAGTAGTTACATGATCCAAGTCTAGTTGCACAAAATTAAACATGTCGATTTTCTAAGCGGATAAAAAGGGGTACTAAATTGTAAGGCGTAATAACACCGGAGGAGCACACAGATTCTAACTTCACCCCCGTTTGGCCCCATAGAGGAGAGATTAAATGCTAACAACATCTTTGGTCTTTTTGCGTGACTGAGCGCACGCACAAAGACCAGACAGGTACGCATCAACTCGTCTAAGCTCAGTATGCGCTCCATACTGCCTTAACCGAGCGCATTTTCTCCAGTTCAGTTTTACCAAAATCTAAAAGCTTCTCGACTGGCCTGTGTAACACCTCATTTGAAAGCTAAGACCTACAAAACAGATCTTTTTCCTTGTTGTTGCTATCACTTTTTAAAGGTTTTTGCCACATTTTTGTCTGTTTCTTGTCGCATTCTGATCCATTTTTGTTGAATTTTTGTTACTTTTTCATTGCATTTTTGTCACTTTTTTGTCAAATTTTCGTCACTTCATTGCCACATTTTTTCACTTTTTGTCACTTTTTCGTTGCTTTTTTGTCACTTTTTTGTCACATTTTTGTTGCGTTTTCATATGTTTCATATGCTTGTTTTTAGATTTAGATTTGGGTAAAACCAAACTGGAGAAAATGTGCTCTGTTCAGGTGGGGGTTGAGAGGTTAAAGGATACTGTCGTCAGATTGCTTGTCTAAATGCGTTTGTCTGACTGTTGGTGGTTAGTGGCCTGTCTGAAGTCCGCTGCGATTTACTCTCTTTTCTCTTTTTTGACTAAATAAATACCATTGACAATAGTTATTTACAGGACACCTGATGCAAAAAGTAAACACATTTACAGGGGATTTCACATGGGTAAAAAAGACTCGAGTGTAATTGTTCAGAAAAAATTTGTTTTCGATCTTTCATAACCTTCTTTATGGTCCACCCTTTTACATAGAAATGACTTTGACTGAACAGTGACAAGGTGTTCTTTTGACTCCTGTGTGCAGTACTATATGCTATGTGTCGGAAAGAAAAAAAAACTATAAACCGAGTTACTCATTATTAAACTGGCCTTCCTTCCTTCTCCTCTCTGCGTTTTAGGTAAGGAGGAATCCGTGGCCACCTTCAAGGGCAATGAGTTCTTCTGCTACGACCTGTCCATGACGCCCATCCAGAGCAGCACAGACGAGATCACGCTCTCCTTCCGGACCCTGCAGAGGAACGGGCTGATGCTCCACACGGGGAAGTCGGCCGACTACGTCAACCTGTCCCTCAAGAGCGGGGCGGTGTGGCTGGTCATCAACCTGGGCTCCGGGGCCTTCGAGGCGTTGGTGGAACCGGTCAATGGCAAATTCAATGACAACACTTGGCACGATGTCCGCGTCACCAGAAACCTGCGCCAGGTAAGGGGCACAGGCGGAGTGGGGCCTCTGTCGGTGTTTCTACTATCTTCGATGCATTGTTGCAGAGTTTAAGACTTTTTTTTTTTTCTGCCTTTGGTTACTTGATTCTTTTGGCTAACACTTTTCTTTTGAAGGATCTAGAATAATCTGTTTGTGCCACTTTATTAATAGTTGTAGTCAGAGATCTGTGACAGGCAAGAGCATGTGGATATCTCTGTCTGCAATTCTCTTATCTATCATGCGTTGTTTCTTTCTTGCATTTTCCATTTAACTAAACTGATGGGTCTCAACTGGTGGGTCAGGACCCAAAAGTGGGCTGTGGGCATGCTCCGCTATGAAGTGAAATAAATAGTTGTGTTACTTTGCCTTACTGATAAATGCTTCAAACAAAAATAGCATTTTTATTTTAATATCACATGTTATAACAGAATCAAACTGATGTTTATCGTTATTATTGTTTCAGTTAATTTCATTTGGGTCACGGTTTGTCCCCATGGCTGAAGTTGGGTCCCAAAGCCGCAGCAGTTGAGAACCATTGAACTAAACTTTTTCTTTTGTTTTAAGGCAGTGATCACCAAACTAGATGGTCCTACGCAGGTCTTATGAAAAATCATTTGTTCCCTGCTTTTGGACATAAACGATGGTGAACATGCGGCCTATTTATGATCATAAATGGTGCAATCTATAAAATTATATTGATCTAGTGTGATGTCTCGAGAGCTGCTAGTTGTTGCAGCTGTTTTAAATGATCAGGATGCACTGTCGCTAAACTTTTTTATGTATTTCTTTTGACAGTATTGGCTTATTTAACTTGTTTTTCGCTTAAAGGAGCTAGCTAACCTGTTGCCTTACTTCACCTCAGCTTTAGCTTCAGCTTTTCTACAAAAAAAATTAATTAAACGGATGCGTCATCACAGAAAACGTCCTCCTACTCCTTTTATTTGGGTACTTTACTGTTCTTTGTTTGTTTTCCTCCAAATGACTTTTGTTTCATGAAATGTAATCAAAAGGCAAGGCCTCTGTGTGCCATTACACTATCCCGCTGCTTTGTTTGATGAAAATCCACCACTTTCCCTCCTACCCTTACGATATGCTTAGATCGTGACAAGCCACTGCTTTTTCTGCCTGGATCAAAGAACCGGAAAACTGATGTGGATAATACACTTTTGTAATTAACGGATCCCTTTCTTTCAACAGTAGAACAATGTGACACCTGCACCAGAGAAGATTTGGGCGGAGCGGTGCCTCTGTCTGCCAATCTACAATCTCTGCTGCTTTGTGAATGAAATACTAACACTTTTGTTCGAGTGTCTTTTGATCAGGATTGTTGCTGCTTGACTAACATCCAGTTTTTGCCCTTTGTAAAAATGGAATCTCTTGAATAATCTCTCATTTCCTTAATATATATATTTTTTTCTCTCAATCTCTAGGTCTCGTTTCAACACTTGGCTTCTGGTCAACTTACAATCGCATGTTTCTTTACTTTACTAACTGCGAGTTCGAGGTATGCCTGCATTTTCCTAAAGCTATGTCTAGAAAAGTCAAAGACAGCTTGCTCAATCAGAATATACATTTTATAAATTCAAAAAAATTGTCATATACAGTTTTTTATTAGGTTAGGTTTAAACTTAGATTCATTGGTCTATAAGGGAGATCGCGTTGTCACTGTAGCTCAAATACTAATCTTAGAAATAAAAGATTGAAATATAATATTTAAGCAGAAAAGGTACTTGTGTGTGTATACATGAAAATCTGGGAGTATGTACCCACTTCACCGGCTCTAGTGCCTGTATTTCATTACTCTTGAATTCTTACAGATACATTATTTGAAATGACAAAACATTGACAACAAATGTTTAAGTCTATTCTCAAGCCACAGATGCATAATATGCGAAAAATAAAAATTAAATGACAGTAATGTATTTAATTACACCCAGTGGAGCAATCATTTACTCCAGTTAAAAGAACAGGCCACTGTTTTTCCATACGGAGATATGTTCTTACCTGAGCTTAGACGAGTTTGCGTGACTGAGCGCACGCGTAAAGACCAGACAGGTACGCATCAACTCGTCTAAGCTCATGTAAGAACATACTGTATCTAAGTATGGGGAAAAAACGGTGGCCTGTTCCTTTAAGACCTAGTTCGGTCCTTGATCTCGACCTGGTGATACTTGGATGGTCAAATATCGCTGTATGTGAGTTGGTACTTGGCGGGAAAGGTTTGAGAAGCACTGAATCATCTATCTTCAAAAGCCACCTCACTCAAACCAGCCTGATCGGTTTGTTCCTTTTAAAAAAATACATTTATCTGATCACATACTCACACTTTTTTCTTTCTTTTCCATATCGCTAGGCCGCTTGTTCCCAGCCGTTCAGGTTCGCAAACAATATTCTTTCCCCCAACCAACGTAACACACCCCAATTCATCAAAGGCGACAAAGCCCCTGTAATACATTCTTCGCAAATTACCCAGCACATCTTTACAAATCTCCTAATCGCGTTCAAAGGACAGCCGAACGGGCCTCGGTAAACCCATCGTTTGTGCTCCGCTCAAGAGTGTGGCTGAAACAACATTTGCAATTCTGTTCCGCCTATACCTTACACCGTCTGGAAGCTCATCGATGGGCAGCAGTGTACAGCGCACGTGGAATCCGATCAATTTCACTTAGGTCCGGTGCGCTTACTTGTTTGCATTTTCTCAGCGGTTGTAATTGGAATGAATGGCTTGTCGGGCCCAATGAGAGGCAAAAGAGCGATGCATTAACTTTGAGATCAGCATTTCGCGGGAGAAAATTGGCACTAAGTTGCGAGAACAAGAAGCTTTTAGAAGGTACACAATAAGCAAAAGGGAGGAAGAGCTAAGTACAGTGTTTTTTTTTTTTTTTTTTGCAGGCTAAACCAAAATGTGATTAAAATTAATGGATGGAGACTAAAGCTATGACTGAATTGTCAAATAATGAAACGGTGTAAAGTCATTTCAGTCAATCAAACAGACACAAACTGAATAAATTGTCCCAGGAACATTACTAAAAAGTGTGATTATCGAGAGGCAGCCCGGGGCAAAATTGAGTTTCCCAGAGCAGGTTTTGAGTTATTTAAAAAAAAACTTGTACCATGCCTGATGATGAACATAGTCCAAGTTTATGTTCACAAATGGGTAAATCTACAGTGGGGAAAACAGTATTTAGTCAGCCAACAATTGTGCAAGTTCTCCCACTTAAAAAGATGAGAGAGGCCTGTAATTTTCATCATAGGTAAACCTCAACTATGAGAGACAATGAGAAAAAAAAATCCAGAAAATCACATTGTCTGATTTTTAATGAATTTATTTGCAAATTATGGTGGAAAATAAGTATTTGGTCAATAACAAAAGTTAATCTCAATACTTTGTTATATACCCTTTGTTGGCAATGACAGAGGTCAAATGTTTTCTCTAAGTCTTCACGAGGTTTTCACACACTGTTGCTGGTATATTGGCCCATTCCTCCATGCAGATCTCCTCTAGAGTAGTGATGTTTTGGGGCAGGCACTGGGCAACACGGACTTTCAACTCCCTCCAAAGATTTTCTATGGGGTTGAGATCTGGAGACTGGCTAGGCCACTCCAGGACCTTGAAATGCTTCTTACGAAGCCACTCCTTCGTTGCCCGGGCGGTGTGTTTGGGATCATTGTCATGCTGAAAGACCCAGTCACGTTTCATGTTCAATGCCCTTGCTGATGGAAGGAGGTTTTCACTCAAAATTTCACGATACATGGCTCCATTCATTCTTTCCTTTACACGGATCAGTCGTCCTGGTCCCTTTGCAGAAAAACAGCCCCAAAGCCTGATGTTTCCACCCCCATGCTTCACAGTAGGTATGGTGTTCTTTGGATGCAACTCAGCATTCTTTCTCCTCCAAACACGACGAGTTGAGTTTTGACCAAAAAGTTCAATTTTTGGTTTCATCTGACCATAAGACATTCTCCCAGTCCTCTTCTGGATCATCCAGATGCTCTCTAGCAAACTTCAGACGGGCCCGGACATGTACTGGCTTAAGCAGGGGGACACGTCTGGCACTGCAGGAATTGAGTCCCTGGTGGTGTAGTGTGTTACTGACGGTAGCCTTTGTTACTTTGGTCCCAGCTCTCTGCAGGTCATTCACTAGGTCCCCCGTGTGGTTCTGGGATTTTTGCTCACCGTTCTTGTGATCATTTTGACCCCACGGGGTGAGATCTTGCATGGAGCCCCAGATCGAGGGAGATTTTCAGTGGTCTTGTATGTCTATCATTTTCTAATAATTGCTTCCACAGTTGATTTCTTCACACCAAGCTGCTTACCAATTGCAGATTCAGTCCTCCCAGAATGGTGCAGGTCTACAGTTTTGTTTCTGGTGTCTTTGGACAGCTCTTTGGTCTTGACCATAGTGGAGTTTGGAGTGTGACTGTTTGAGGTTGTGGACAGGTGTCTTTTATACTGATAACAAGTTCAAACAGGGGCCATTAATACAGGTAACGAGTGGAGGACAGAGGAGCCTCTTAAAGTTACAGGTCTGTGACCAAATACTTATTTTCCACCATAATTTGCAAATAAATTCATTAAAAATCAGACAATGTGATTTTCTGGATTTTTTTTTTCTCATTTTGTCTCTCATAGTTGAGGTATACCTATGATGAAAATTACAGGCCTCTCTCATCTTTTAAGTCGGAGAACTTACACAATTGCTCCCCCCACTGTAATTAAATATGAAATTCAAGCAGACAAGTTTTCCACTGTTATTTACTGGCTCCCATACTGTCTGTCGAGGACACACAAAAAGTGTTCTATGATCCATGAATCTGTTTAGTTTTCTCTGCGTTTCCACACCACATTCCACACCACTTTTCTCCTTATGAGCAATACTTTGTGAGAGACTGCAGAAAAGAATTTTAGGAATAAACAAAAAGGCTCAAAGGAAATGAGCTTGCCTCGTTGTCTCAGGCTGAGTGGGAAGATGACGTGAAATAGTGACTTAGGATTATTTTGGGGGCGATATTTTTATCACTGTCTGTTGCCACGCCGCATTGACAGTTTGGAACGGAGCCGATCAATATATTTACTCGGCGGTAAAAGTTGGAAATGTTGCATGTTATGTCAATATCAGACATCAGGCCACCGTTTTTCCATACTGAGATATGTTATTACCAGAGCTTAGACGAGTTGATACGTACCTGTCTGGTCTTTGTGGGTGCGCTCAGTCACGCAAAACGACCAAAGATGTTGTCAGCATTTGGCCTCTCCCAGTATATTCCTATGCCTCCAAATGGGGTGAAGTTAGAAGCTGCCACGCTCTTCCACGGGCACGCACAAAGACCAGTCAGGCCTGCAGTTTGGCCATGAAGACCACAAGTTCGATTTCTTTCAGCTAAACAAACTAATTCCAGTGATTCCAGTGATTCCATGTTAGCACGTCTTGTATTGCTTTGGGATAAGGGGCAGATGACGAACAGGAAGTAGGACGGATCACAGTCGGGGTCAGAAATGTTCCGGCTGCGCTGTGCTTGGTCAGCAGAGTGCGTAATGACTTTACGACGACGGCGGGGTTTGGGAGATTTACGGCGAGGGAGAGTTCCCCTTAGCTGCCAAAGACTTTGACATGTTGGCCTTTACCCTAATACATGCGGACCGTACATTAGTGTCGCATGTGTCAGCGGGCCTTCAAGAACATAAGTCTTTACTTTACAGAGTCAGTATTTGATTGTATTTAGCCAGGGAAGGATTTTTTTATTTTTTTTATCAAAGGAGTCCAACCACTGATGTGACCCCTATTGTATGTTTTGTTTTGTTTTTGTGGTAGGGAAAGACGCAAAGAAGAAGTTTGTTTCAGGGAGAACATGTTGCCTTTCATCTCAAGAGGTTTTGTCAGCAGCTATCAATGTTTTAGCAGAGGGCAGTATTTATACTGATCTAATAGGGTGGGCAACCAATAAAAAGGTCAGTAGGTTATGGGGCACTGCTTTATTGTCAGTGATTTAAAACATTTCTACAGATTTTCAGGTCCAGAATATTGCCCACAGTAACCAAAGTCACTCCATTATTTGATTAGCCTTAATCACACACAGCAGGAGAAAGATTGATTTTCCATGCTGTGGTCAATTTAGAGACTTTTTGGCTAGTTTGAATGTCAAAGTAAAAATAGAGCAAGCTAATTCATGACGTCTTGAGGTCTCTTGGAGGTCTCAACTCCTAAACAACACTAAGTCTTCCAAATATTGCATTTCCTTTTGAGGAAAATGCCAGTCCGTGGGGGATCTTCGGCTAATAAGGCATGTTACAAAACATTAGAGCCCGTCTTCTCGAAATATGTTTTTCATTACACTGTTATCTCCACTTTAGAAGCACCAGACACCACATTTTCCAGTCTTGTACTAAGCAGAATTGCTCTTTTCAGAGATTTTACAATATCTAATTTTGAACCGCAAAAACCAAGGCAACATATTGAATTTTTACAGATTCCGTCACTAGTAACTCGCTTTTTTTCAAATAACTAAACAAGATATCCAAAATCTACTAGGAATTCTTTTTGGAAGCGAATATGTCAACAAAATAAACACTATAGGCAATTTTCTGTTTTCCCCCAATTTTCTAAACATTAAATGAAAGACAACTTGCAATATATTTATTCCTTATACCTATGTCAATCAACAACCATGTACCTATGGTGTTTCTTTGAGCAAAGTCCTATTGTTTACATCTGCCTTTCCTCATTAAAAGTGCCGTATCATGAGTCACGGCGGCTCTTGCGTTAACCCCTAGTTAACTGTCCGTGTAATGCTGTCCTGGCCTGCCATTAGCGTGAATCCCCCGCGGACCGGTGCGTAATCGACATTAGCGGGCAGGCTAAGTGTTAAGAGCCCGCTATGTAGCGTCCCGCGGAGGCCAGCGTGGTAAAAGCGTTTTCCATAGCTTACATTGAACACCGCCTGACCCTATGTTTACTGCTGCCTCATCGCGGCATGATCGATTGGCACTCTGAGCTCATAGGCCTGCGTGAACCGAGTGTCCACGGGTGACTGCACTTTATTATGTGCGAAAGTATGACTAAAAGGGTTTCTACGTCAGAGTCTCTAGAGCTACTTCCTTCTTAAACCGAGCCAAGTGAGCTTTAAAACCAGCGGTGGAAAGAGACAAAGTAAAAAGAAGAAATAACATTTATTTAAGTTAATGTGGAATGCTTTTTACTTGGGTATCTTTGCTTTCAACGGAACTACATTTTTGAACTGGATAAGAAGTCAAATTAGTTTTATGTATTTATTTTCACTTTCACAGGGATCTCTTTGTCGGTGAATCTTAAGATGCGACAAAGTTGTTCTGATCAGAAACATCACTATGAATAAACTTACACCCAGCCTCTATTTAGACTTGGTTTGATAGCACAGTTCTTCATAAAAATACAGCACATTTAAATCTTTCTGGAAAAAAAAGTTTGTGAAAAGGTTTTACTTAGAAAGTGGGTCTGAAAGTAGATATTTTGTACTGCTACTTCACTAAAGTATGCTGCAAATACCCCCAAAAAAGCGTCATCACAAAAAGGTCACACGCTCTAACATTAATGTAGCGCCTTTAGCTTTGATTACAGCCCATTCGCTGTGGTATTGTTAAAATAACCTTCTGCGACGTCAAAAGATCCAGTGTGGCATTCATTTTTCACCAAGATCGTGTGTTGATGATGGGACAGTGCGACCACTGCGCAAAGCCTTCTCCAGCACATCCCAAAGATTTACAGTGGGGTTAAGATTTGGACTCTGTAGTGGCCAATCCATGTCTCCCTGAGCCGCTCTTTCACAATGTGAGATCGATAAATCCCGGCATTGTCATCTTGGGATATGCCTGTGCCATGAGGGAAGAAGGAATCTATTGATGGAATAACCTGGTCATTCAGGATGTTCAGGTCGTTAGCTATTATTGAAGTTATTTGGAAGATGTTTGGGTGTTAGACTAAAACTACCAAGACACAAAACACAAATAAAGACAAACAAACAAAAATGCGATAAAGGTCTTGACCACAATAATCCTGTCTATCTCCAAATGCCCCAAGCTCAAACACATTAGGACAGAGTGCATTTCCATACTACACAATCTTCCCTTCATTGTGTCAATACACTTCCAAGCCAGTTATAGTAAATCTGCATAGAGATCTCACTGCCGTCATCCAATTCTCATCCGCCGCTGCTGTCCCTGATCACTCCTGCCACGTCACATGCACATCCTTTGTCGCAAAGCTCTCAAATAAGCTCTCGCTATAGCCAGTTTGTATTCCAATCTTAGCCTCTCTTTTTTTTTTTCGTCTTCTGCAAAAAGAAAAGGGAGGAATTTGTCAGCTTTGTGCGGGCTGAAACGAAGCAGACAGAATTAGGTAAGGTGACGGCCACTGTGCCGTGAGAAAGCAGAAAGAGGAGGAGGAGGAGGAGGAGGAGGATGTGGGAAAGGCAGAGAAGTGTCAGAGCTCCCCTAGTGAGAGACCGAGGTAGAGCAGAGGAGTAAAGGCACACAGGGATAGTTAGTTCTCTGCCTCCTATTGCCTATAAACATTTGCAGTGTTTGTGACTCGCGAACTGTGACCGTTCAGTTCAGATTTTGAATCAATTCCCATTCATCTCGCAGAGTTATTGGGTTGGTATGTTTTAGATGGATGACAGTTTGGATGAGCAGAGGAGGAGAATAATTATTAAAATAGCCAGAAAGATAATCTCAACTGACTTGTCACACTGATAAGCAAATAAACAAGTATTGCTTATCCTTTGAGTTTCTTGAAGTTCTTAGATCATGGAAGTGGCTAAAATGGTTTAAACTCTAATATGTAATCTGGGGTGTTTCTGATCTTTCACATCAGTGCAGGAACATGCAGCAAAAAGGCAAACAGAGAGAACAAAATTAGAAGAATGAAAACAACACTTTTTTTTTTTAGTTTTACAAGCACTTGTTTTGGGTCGCCCTTGCGTGATGACTTTCGTCCAAAGAAAGACAGTCTGTTCCTCCCTGTCCGGTTCGTCAGAGGTGATTTATTTTTTTTATTTTTTTGCTCGTATTTCATTCTGTGCCCTTTGATTTGTTGTCTTTGCTGTCCAACAAACACGTAGAAGCCTCCGCCACGCCACTGCCAGCCTTTTTATTGTGAGCTCTCGGTTCTATAGGTCGCAACTGGAAATGGAAAGACCGTTTTTGTTTTTTGGACAAACCCAAGGATTACTTAAAGAACGTGGATTGATTCCTCTGAACCGAATCACAGTGGAAGAGCGATTGCCTGTTAAATGTTTTTTTTTTTTTTTTTTCGGATTAATAAGACTCCTACCGCTATTGACTGCTCCAAGCCACCGACTGATTGAACTCATTTGTCAAAAACACGACTCTCTTGATTGGACCTTGACCACAATTGATCATTTGTCCGCAGTTTCCTAAGCCTCGGTCTCTTCCTCGTCAAAGCGCGGGACACATGTTTACTCTATTGGATACTATTGCCTTTCGCAGCACACATAATGCAAGTTTTATGGGCACGTTTCCAAGTGTGCGCATTGGACAAACCTGAAGCGCTGACAGTGGACTTTTGCTTTGATAAAATAATCCCACGTCTGAGTGGATTTATGGCGTACTCTGTTTACATCCACCTCACATGACCCTTCTCTTTTATTGACCAATGGGCCTCTTCACAGCATCTTCAGTCTGGTGTCATCTCTCGCTGTAAAAATCTATACAGCGGCGGCCTGGACTTTTATGTGGTCAATAACGTCACACTGTGTGTCTGTCAGGCACAAGGACAAGGAAAATACAAAACAACTGGACATCTTGGCAGTAGAGTGTAACATATTTAACATCATTTGTCAAGCATTATTTGATCATAAACCGACAGAGTTTGAAGACGACACCAGAAAGTTAGAACAGTGTCTGTTCATAAAGTCATTGAATAAAGTAGTTTGGTGTGCAAACTAATTCATTTATTTTATCTAAATGAAATCAAGTTTATTTTAATTAAAGTTTTAAATTGAAATATAAAACAAGGTGAATGTCTAACTTAATCCTCTCGATGATAAGGTTTTGCTGTTCGAACATTTCGCGTGACATTGGCGCAGATGGAGGTATAGAGTCTTGTAATCAGAAGGTCGGCAGTTCGAATCATGTCTTCCGCTGCTGCCATTGTGTCCTTGGGAAAAACAGACTCTCTGGTGGCCACTACCAATCGCGCAGTCGTGCTTATACATTCATGAGTGGAGGTGGTTGGCCCAAGGACGCCTCACCAACAGCTCGATCCTGCAACCTTCCACTCCGAAGACGACCATTCTCAGTCACAGTCGCTCCGAAATGTGCATGGACACACATTTTTAACTGTGATTTGATTTCAGAAAATGTGCTTCTATTTGTCAAAATTGAAAATCATGATTGCAGGATAGAAAGGATTTTCACAATGCTCTTAGACTGGAGCAGGGCTATTCAACTAATAGAATTAGGCCTAAACATAAAAGCTTGAATTATATTCCAGCATTTTACGTTGCGTACTTTTTAAAAACCACCACAGCTGCAGCAGATTAATACAGTATTATTATTTTGGAGCGCACACCATCAGCACATGGCCGCTAATATGCATAAACAGAAGGACGTACTTTAGCTTCCGATCACAGCTCTTGTATTCTATTCTATCAAAGTTCTGACTCTACTCTAAGGGCTGAACGGAAGTGCTGCAAAGGTACCAGGAATTCTCAATAAGCCACAATAAGCCTCATATTATTTACTTACTATGGGAAATTGGCAGTGGGCCAGATCAGACAGTTTGGTTGAACAGTTGAACAGGCCGGCAATAGAGTGAAGCAGTGAGCGTTACCTAGAACCATACGTTAGCTAAAACCATATGGGAAAAAAAAAATATATATATATATATATATATATATATACAAAGAAGTGCATTAGGTGCCAAGTCACTGATGGTAAACATTTCCCCCATTGTAGTGTCCAAATGCTTGTTTTGCATTTTGAATAATCCATTGTTTTATTATAATGGAATTCATCAACCTTATCTCACATTACTTTGCGTTATTTGACAAAATCTCAAGCTCTGCACAAAATAAAGAAATAATCCAACACTAACCAATCTATATTGTAGCCCGAGATAGAACCTGCCATCTCCCTGACTCTGTAACCAGCGTGTAGCTATTAGACTCGTAGCTGGATCCGACAAGATTTGCTCCTGTTTCTTTCGAGCTAAGTCTCCAGCCTGAGGGGCTTGGCAGCTTTGATCCGGAGTTCACTACAGGTCGCACACCTCCTCCTCCGCCGCCGCCACGGCTTTATGTACTCGGAATGAAATGTAAGCGGCGTTTATTTTACGGCTCCTTCCTAGTCAATAAGAGATGATAAAAGTTTATGCGCGGGAGCTTAACAAGGGGCACGCCTGATAAAAGCCCATATGCAGCGCGGCAACAATAACAGTTACTCACCGTGCACCTTTGTGTAGCGCTATTAGCTTCCACATATCGCTCATGCATTATTAATTATGAACGCTATAGGTGCATTTATATCTGACGTACTTTATTCAAGCAGTGGCCTTACCAAGACATTTCAATGCATGGATTAACCCCTGGCTTCATCTTGTCTATACAGTGTATTGAAACATACGGATAGGCTATCAGAATTCAAATGGGTTCTAGAGATTGTTTCTTAAGTCGAGACGTTCTCATACTAGTTTGGGACACCTTTATTATCTGTAAATTGATTTTTTTTTTTTCACAAAACAGCGGGGGAAACACAGCGCAGATGAATTACTTGCAGCTGTCACAAGCGTGGTCTTGGGCCAGGATTTGAACATTTAGGCCTGTCTCACATTATTTGGAAGAAGCTGATGTTATTGATTTAATGTCGTAATCATTTCAGTAACAGCCACCTCCTGAGCCCAGTATAGAAATTGATAAGACAACCTACATGCCACCGGGCTAGTGACAGCTGATTAGCTTCTGCCAGGCTTTGTCTACTTTAAAGCGAAGTCCGGAGATGAGTTCAGGCCAAAACACCAAAACATTTTATTGAACACGCAGTCATTTACAAACAGAACCGTGAGTTTGCAGTCAGTGAACGATATTGTTTGGAAATAGGTCATAGAGTGGAAAGATTTCAAAATACTGTGAAGAGTTTTCTTCAACTTTCCTGAAGCACTGACATCACAGCCTCAGTGAAATGTCTGTCATATCATCTGCGTAATCTGCTGACTCAAGAAAGCATAAAAAAAAACTAATAAATACACTATGAAAGCCATGAAGATGACCTCCATTCTGTCTGAATATTTGGACTAGCAGGAACTGTCAACTTTACTGACAGCATCAGAGAACTGAAGCATAAATTCAACCTTTTTGTCTCTTCTGTAGAGGAATTATCTGTGGAGAAGTGTCATATTCACTGCGGAGTTACTGTATCAAAGGTTTTCTCCGCATGCACACTGGCATCTCTTCTTCAATTGTAAAACAGCAAAGGGAATTCATCTTCTGGAACATGTTTCGACATGTGCAGAACTGTTGAGCTCAGTTACACTTCCAAAAACAGCCCAAATTTAGTCAGTTTTCTGTACGCCAGCCAATAAGGAGACCAGTATATATATAATGCATGGTTAATCTTAAGTCCTCTCTTTACATTCCACCTAGCCTGGTTTTACCATACCCTGGTACTCATTTCGTTTCATACAGAGGGTGTGGATCTTCACAATTGAGCTCCGTTAACAGGTGGGAGGGGTGAACTCCTTTGAAACGCTTGGATCTGATTTTCACTAGCGTGTGGTCGTGACGTATCTAATGCGCCCGTGTTGAGTGAAGCAAACTATCATAACTCTTGGGATTATTCCTTGCGCATTCTAAGGCTTCAGTTATAATTTCTGGATATTTGGGAGCCGAGCCAGAACAGATTGAAGAGCTTCCTTTACTTTCGTATCCACCGCCATTGCCGAACTACAACCAGCAAATGCGGTGCAAAAGCTTGACGTCACCTACAACACCCGCCTCTCCCGCTCGCTGAATGGTAGGTTGAAATTCAACCGATGAAACGCAGCCACTGAGATCAAACGCAGCCACTGTAGGGAAAAGATAATTGACCGGAGTTTACGGATGGCTAAGGCCAGGCTACATTCCACCCCTTTCCCGTGCCCAAATCAATTATTTATACTCTACCATTTATTCCGTAGATGCATCAGTGGAATTTGACGATTCACTGGGCGAATCACTGGGAAACGATGCATTATTTATTGTACGTCACAGTAAGACCTCTCAATCAATACCAAACACACCTTTCCCCATTACAATTCACTTGCCTTTCTCACTTGTATCTGAAACGCATGATCGGCTGCAATTATGTCCTCCCTTCCTGCGGCCATCTCATTTTCGGTGCTGAAGTCGGGGAGTTTTCACTCACTATCACGCAATCCATACCGGCAATTTATTTCATGACACATTGCTTCCGTTCTCAAACATCATCATGGAAAAGA
This sequence comes from Neogobius melanostomus, assembly GCA_007210695.1. Taxonomy (NCBI): domain Eukaryota; kingdom Metazoa; phylum Chordata; class Actinopteri; order Gobiiformes; family Gobiidae; genus Neogobius; species Neogobius melanostomus. The sequence goes on along the minus strand of VHKM01000042.1, from coordinate 342,531 downwards.
TTGAAAGAGAATTTTTCTGCGTTATGAATGGCATGAAAATGTGCCCCAGTGATGGATTGGTCGATCCACAGACCTCACGTGCGTGTTTTTCGTTGTTGTGGGGATATGGAAAAGCTTGTGTTCATGTTCCACCACTACCCGCAAACCTCAATGACCCTAAAGATCGGATAACAACAGCGATCAAACTCGGTGGATAGTGATATGCTGCTTTTCGCATTGATGTTGCCCGTGCCGCAGGTGATGGCCACATTGAACACTTACTGTAGGAGACAGGGGGGGGAAAGTTGTCAGTAGAAAATGTGTAGAAAATGTGACTTTTCTATTGATTTTCCTTAAATTTAAATATATTTCTTAGAATTCTTTTAAAAGGTTTAAAGCCATATTGTGTAATTCTTTTGCCCAATAAGTCAAATTAATTACAACCATTGATTTTATATCTGGTCTCATTATTGGTGAAAAATATCTTACCGTGCCTGGATTTTACCTTCTTCTCAGAAATGACAATGACCCTTGCAGTAGCACTACCTCTGAGTCTGTTCAAATGACCTTGTGCAGTGCTCTGTTGACCATTATTTCAGCTTTACAGGTTTATTCGAAGCTTAAATAGACAACAACAACAACAACAGGATTATACAGTACCTTTATGAGTTTCAAACAAATGTTTTTTTGGTCGTGGCACTTCATCCATGGGTTATGGTTGGTCTCGATATCAAACCAGTTGAGAGACAGTGCTTAATTCCTAAAATACACAGTAAACACCAGAAAAAGACATTCTAACAACCATGCAATTTGTGAAAACGGTCTTAATGTCAAGTAACCCAAACATTTTCAGTTATATGCGCAGAAGAGCTGTTGCGTATACTTTAGCTAATTGAGCTAATTGACTCTTCCTTCCACCGTGCTAATGATAATCAGTACATGTGCCTTACGCCAAAACACTGACCTCTATAAACAAGCAGCCTGTAATATTCCGAAGCAGAGAAAAGGGTTCATTAGCATCCCACTCTTAGCACATTAGCACATCCGCCCGCACCCTAGCTAACACTCGCTAACTCACTCCAGAGGGATTCTCCCGTGTTACCTCTGACTGACTCAGAGCAGATCGCACTAGCATTAGCGCACGCAACAGGTGGCTAGCCTTGAAAAGATACTGTATGTTGGGGAATACTAGAAACTAGGGTTCGTTCGTTGGTCCAAGACAAGTCAGTTGTGGATGAACGGTCGCCAAAATATGTCAGATTATATAACCGGCACATAGTTTTTTTAGAGAGTGAATACATTTTGGGGCAACCCAGACCTCAAACCGCACGCACCGCAAACGCCAACAGGCCGCCGTCCCTGGATTTATCAAGAGTTTAGACGCGTCCACTTCTGTTGGTGATTGCTCGATAATTAGGGACAATTGCTATTTCTCATTCTCCATTTTTATTAATCATAAAGTATGAAGTACCGATGCTAAAGTGTCTAGATGCATTTAATAAAAATAAAAGCCTACTACAATACCCAACCCTAAGATGCCTTTTCACCCCAGCTCCATACATCTGTCGCTGATGTAAACAACACGGCAACGCTCTGGTTCCGTGATTGGCAATGGCGTCTGGCAGGTGGCGCATACGGTCACATTCATCCAGGCACTCGTTCTAGAATACCAGGCCCTTTCACAAATGCTCTTTGTGGCAGCAGCTCCAGATGGCTCCGTGCTGCAGAAGCGGTGAAATAGATCCATCTGGCAAGTACGTTTGGAAATGTCTGCCTTCCACACAGGTATGAGGACTTTTCAAAACCTCTACTGTGATGTGTAAGACGGGGACAGACCAAATATGCGGGATTACTGAAGCATACGCAAAATTATTTCAGTTAGAAAGAGTCAACGGTCGCGTTTTATCGTACTTTTTAAACATAATAAAGGATCTTTGAAAGACTCTTCTCTTACAGAGTCTTGAAGTGTCATTGTTTGGACTTGCAGAAACAGTATATGATTTTTGATGTGTACAGACACTCACAATAAGATTTCAGTACGAATACAAGTGCAATTTTACCTTATCATACTCAAATTGCGATATACAATCTTACCCAAAATGCTACCCCAATTTTATCATCACATTTCGAAAGGAACATCAACCGCATCATTCGCTTTGAAGGCAGGAATACAAAAAAACCCCCCAAAAAATAGCGTTATTCTCTCTAATGGAAGCCCAGCACTGGAGCAAAAATAGATTTACAATGCAGTAGGATTTGATGCAATTTCCAGCCACTCTGACAGCCTCACGAAGGTTTTCAGAAGCGCACCGGCATTACGCGCGCTTTGTTTGTTTGTTTGCAGTCTTCTCCCTGGCGTAATTGCAATGACGGTTGTTTTTGCACTTGAAGCCTGTCTGCCAGTTTCCATTACCCATTACTTTAGCGCTGGAGAAAACTGGACCTGAGCGAGTTTCCAGGGTGATTGGAATAAATGAATCAACCAAATTTACTCGACTGTTGCTGAGGCGAGGGACACGGGAAATGGCACGTCGTCTTCGCAATTGCTGCGGGGTTGGACTCTTATAATAGTAGGAATACTGGCTCACTCTACATTCTCGAGGAAATTTGGGGACTGAAAAAAAATAGAATATACTTATTGGCTGTTCAACAACATGACAAGAAAGTGTTAGGTAAAGTTGCCATGTGCATCTTTTCTATCGCAGAAAGACCATCAAGTGGAAAATAATAATAATAATGCGTTGGTTTTACAGTATAAAGCACTTTTCTGGACACTCAAAGACGCTTTACATTGCATCATTTGTTGGTGGGTGATAAGCTGCTATTGTAGCCACTGCTGCCCGGGGGTAGACTGACGCAAGCAAGGCTATCAATCTCCGACCACCACCAACTACTCACTCACTCACTCACTACATTTGCCCCAGGCTTCCCGGTGTTTCCCAAACGGTCTCCATCCAAGTACCGACCAGGCCCTTCCTGCTTAGCTTCTGAGTTCTGACGGGATCGGGCAGAGCAAAGGCGGAATGATCAGATGTATGTTTCAGTAATGGCATAAGTTATGAGGAACCGAACATAAAATAATGTGAAAATCGTGACATTTCCAAAGAAAATACAACAAAATATATAAAGAGAAATAATTCAGAAGAAAAAAGTATATGGCTATAAAGTAAAAGGATTGGTTTGGAGACTATTTTACATTTATTGTGAGCACCGCGTTCAAAGTAAAAGGGCAACAGTGGTTCTGATGGTAGAGCGGGTGGTCTTATAACTGGAAGGTCGGCGGTTCAAATCCAGGCTCCCGCAGGTGCACACTGTTGTCGTGTCCTGGAGCAAGACACCTCCAGTGTCTATGCACTCCGGTGTGGGAATGAGAGTGTGAATGGGTTCTTTGATGTTAAAGTACTCCGAGTGCCTTATATGATGTGGATGGAAATGCGTTTTATCTAATACTAAATACTAATAAATCGTACTTTAGTTAGTTGACTTTAGTTCAGAACCATATGGTAGGCGTAGGCAACGTGAGACATAATGCGATGAGAACACAAGAAACTTTTTGTTTGTGGAGTAGGGCAGGTTGAAGCAGTTGAAAGGTGTTTTCTGACTTCCAAAGGAAACCGATTAGGTCCAAACTGCTCTGGCACAGTAGGGTCTGAAGTGATTTGCTTCTAGGCCTATCATGGTGACAACATTTGAAGTGTGATAAATGACATCCTAATAATACACGCGTTGCAATTAACATAAAACTCAATGAAACATCATTTACTTCGGTACATTTTAGAGTGAATACCACAATTTAAAGCGGCTCTTGAGTGTCCGGAAACCCAAGGATTTAAAAAAAGGAGAAAGATCTGACACAACAGGATGGTGGATTGGAGAGATGAAGTATTGATATGAATTTCTTGAGAGGCACAGTTAGAGCAACCAGTCGAGGAGCAAAAAAAAAATCCAGACTTCACGATTTAATTCCATTTGAGCGTCCTGTATTTTCGAACCCTCTGAACCAATCGGACGGAAACCACATCTTGTTAGTTTCTTAATAAGCAGCACCGCCGCTTAATGTCCCCATTTCGCCTTCAGCACCCACTCACGTTAGGCGTTCCCGAGCTCCGTGGGGCCATTGAGGCGGATCCAGCTCGGGGTTTGTCTGGGCGGTTTGTTTACATGTTTGTGCGTTCCGTCTGCGCTCAGCAAACACGATTTTGATTTTCCCACACGGGTCAATTACGGAGAGCGGAATGGGGCTTTCTCAGCGGGGGACCAGGGCATCTCAAGCTTTGAGTTATAACTGCCGCGCTGCATGAAAGAGCAAATGTACTGCCTTGAGAAGTATGTGCAGAGTTGATCATTTGGGGTACTTCAGCTGGTAAATTTCTGTGCTGTTAAAGTGTCGGAATATTGCTGCATATGTGGGGGTTTATGCACCGGGGAGAAGACAGGAATCTGTTCAGCTTGTTATACTGTAATGTTCTTTTACGAATTTGATAACAAAAATTGGACAAAAGTTTTAATTTTCTGAACGATTGGTCATGACGAAGGAGCAGTGAAAGCTCAGCAGCGCTTGCCGTTTTAAGGCCATTTGTGCAGAGTCTGTTCTGTGCTGAACACCCAGAAGTGATTAGAATGGTCTGGCACTCATCCCGATGTGCAGATTTACTGTTTTATCCCTAGAATAAAACAAAACATTCTTTTATAGACTATGGAAATTAATAGATGTTGTATATTTGTGCTTCAATTGATCTAACATATGATTTAGAACTTGTCAACATCAAATATGAGATTTGTTTATTTGTTTATTTATTTATGTATTAGGATCCCCGGCCAGCTAATCTTCCTGGGGTTCTTTAAAAAAAAATTAAAAAATAAACAGTTACAATCAATTTAATTTACAGAATGCAACATGCACATCTCTTTGTTGAGAAGTTAAACAAAATGAACTGAGATGTATGATTTTGCAAAACTCCGTATTTATATCTAGCTGACAGTTCATACTCTTTAAATACTGCATTAATTAACATACTAATCCTTGTTTTATATTAACTAAAGTTACTGGCAGCTTATTCAATGGCTCTAAATAGTTTTAAAAAATGTTTTGGAACTGACTGACCCCCATATGCCATACGTTACTTTGTTGCTTTCACACTTTCAGTCTGTTTGGTCTCTTTTTTTGTGTCAATAGGTTGATTCTTTTCATGCTGGATGCCCTCCCCATCCTGTCGTATACACACTAGCTTTGATAATTGCACTACTGTTGTCCACACTTTTCGAGTAAAGCCACATATTTCAGTTCAGATTGTCCTGCCGAGTCTTGCCCCTATGTATGGAACCAAATGCCTCATTAATTGCGTCAGTAAATCTTATCGCAATACAGTGTCATTTGAAATCGGTGACAACATCCCCCCTGGCTGCCGTGTCGCAGTCACAGAGCAGATGGTTTAGACAAAACTGCCTTCAACAGTCTTCCACAATCCACAATATCGCTATTAATCATGTCCACCATTATCATTGTCACCTTTGATCACGTGCATAACCATAATACCCACTTTTGTGATATTTGAGACATGAAAATTGTACTAATGTTATATGTATTCAATAGTCTAAAATGTGCAAAATTGTATAGTAAGATCACTTTGATGCATACATTTAAGAACACGTTTTATGTGTGTTTATTTTTAAACAAATGTCAGCTATTGTTTCTGGAAAGAAATTGTTTATGTGTGGAACAGTGGTTCACAAAAGCTTTGACCTTCCAAGTACCACCAGATCTAGGACTAAACTGGGTATGAAAGGTTTGAAATAGATTTAAATCAGGCAATTATGTCTAAACCAGAAAGCGGAGCCAAAGGACTCCCCCAATACCCAGCAAAACGCACACATTAGGTCATATATTATGTACACAACTCAAAATGTGCTTTGCTTTGGGCTACAATTGTGAGTTTTGGCCCTTGGCGTTTGGGCAATGAAGAAGATCGGCCCTCTACCACACAAACTTGCCTACCCCAGCTCTTTAGGCTCTCAGGTAAACTTGTACGGATACATTTACGAGAAGTTTCCTAAGCTGCCGACTGGAATGGGTTGTTTGAGTTGAGGACCTTTTCTCAGCATATTATTACATTTTGGAAACTTCTACTAAATCTATGCATGTAAATTTACCTGAATTCTGCTCAAATGCTGCACAATATATTGCCAAAATTACCCTTGTGGCAAAATCCAAACCTATGGAAAACGTCTGAACCAGCGCATTCCAGATTGTCCGTATGTCGCTGTCAGACTGAGCCGCTCGCCCATGCACAGCAGAATCTGAACCCTTTTCTTTTCTTTTTTTTTCTACGGAGCTATCAGATGTCCTCTAGATGTCCACACCGTCCCGCGGGGGAATTCTCGGGACACGTCTCCGAGTTTAATCTTACTGCTGTCACTGCCGGCTGCCCGCGGACTCTTTAACAGGACAGGAATAGCCACGAGACAACAAATACAGATGGGAAAACAAACCAAAAAAATCAACATTAAAGCTCTTAATAAGGCTCGTTATGGAGAAGGAACGAAAAAAGGGGGAAAAAAAGAAGCATGGCAGCGTGGGTAAACGTTGCTGTGGATTTGAATTGACGGGAACATGTATGACGTGCTTTGTATCCTACGGATTTAAATGAGATCCTCGTTTCCTCAGGGCCTGTGAGCGCCGCTTTCTAAAAATGTCTCTAATGACGGCAGCACGCTTTCTTCTCCTTGTCTTCCAGGAGGTTGTTTGTGTTTGTGTTGGAGGCATTAAAAAGGATTTTTTTTAAAACAAGTCTTAACGATTTATTTCCAGCGCTCTATTTGAAGAATAACTATCTAATGTAACGGTGGTTCTCATCTGCAGGTCCCCCAAGTTGCAGGAATCGTATAATGTGTTTTTACAGGTTTACCGCGAGGATAATCATGGGCTTTTGACACGGGGGGGCGTGTCTAGGGGGGGGGGGGGTTGAAAAAATTAGCTATGCACATATCCTACATTGCCAAACTATTGTAATTTGGTCAAGTGGCTTTGTGGTATGGCAAAAAAGTGTTCCAGAATGCTGAAATGCAATTGTTCCATAAAAGCTTTAAAGTGATAGTCTGGAAGTTGAAATGCTTTACAGGTATAATACAATACATATATTTGAGCACCTGGGCCTATACCTTAAGACGTAAGTTAAGCAATATGAAATATTGTTTTACTTAAGTCCCTCCCTTTACTGATCTCGGCAACTGAAATCAGAATCCCCGGTGCCACCACTTTGACCAATCATGAGGGGAGGGGAGGGAGCTTGATCGTTTAGTCAAAATTTTGTCCTCATTTGGGAAAGTTTCTCTCTCGTCATTTTACAATCTTACAGACTATCACTTTAAAGACATGGGCAGGACCTGATGCCGCTGTACAATATCAAAGTGCCACCACTGGGCCACCCCAAAGAAAATTCCGGACACGCCCCTTGAATGGACAGATCTTGCAATAACAATATGCAGTGTGTACTTATTCTGTTTTTCTGATTACTATTTACAATTGTTTAACTATTTAGACCTTTTTTTCCCCCCCCCACAAATGGTGCTCAGTGCAGGTTGTGATTCTTTCGCAAATGAAAACTTCTGACAACTTTGGGCCCCAAATTCTGGTTCAATCTGACAATCACCTTAGAACGCCACGTTGCAATTGGCCGTATTAAAGAAAGAGATTAAAAAAACATTCCAAATTCTATACGCCAGTCAAAATGAAAAGTACCCCTTTCTCCTTTGTGGAAGTTGATTTTGCTAACTCTTGTCTCTTCTACTAACAATGCTTCCGAATTTATCCGAATTTTTGATTCTTTTTCATTGGTGATTTCTTTTCCCCTTTCTTTATGATTTGAACAACTAACACTGTGTCATCCACGGAATGTCCGCCATCTTGAATTAACTCTGCGACTTACCTACTAACCAATGTGTTCTCCTTATGCATTTTTCTTTTCTAATAGTGTACCCTTCCAAAAAAAAAAAAAAATGAAACAATTGCTTTCTTTATTTCTTTATTTGGATGCGCAAACAACAAAACTTCAATTTGAGCTTAGTTAGTTTTTTTTGGGGCAACTTTTTTCTTTCGAGCCTTTTCTGGGAGGTGACTTATTTTTGAGTTTAAGGTTTATCTATACATACTTTTTTCTTTTCCCCTTCCCCCTTTTCCCTCCTAAAGCACGCAGGCATTGGACACGCTATGGTAAACAAACTGCATTATATGGTAGATATCATTCTAATTGTCTTATGCTTTGGTTTGCCCTGGGTTTTCCGTTACCTCGTTCTATTCTGTTTGCTTTACTCTACAATCCGTCATCAGTTCCAAGGTAGCAGGAAAAATGCCACCCCCTCTGTTTTTTTGTTTTGTTTATTATTTTTTCTATGTTATTGCTTTTGCCTCCCATTCAAATCCGTATCCCCCTTCCCCTCTAAAGAAAAGCCAAACTAAGAGGTCTTCCCCCAAATGAATCTGCTTTATCTTACTTTCATTTCAATAACTTTTTTTCTCTTTTGGTTTCTGTCTTTTAAAAATATCCGTATGAAGAAATAAAGAATATAAATGCAAGATCTTGTGAAAGTTTTGTAACAAAGAAAGCCTTTAGTTTTGTTGGCCATGTTCCTTTCTCTGCAGTGAGCATGAACAGTGGCTTTCCCAGACAGTCATAAGTCCTGCCTGGACTCCAGCGAGAACAAGACAAACAAGGCCCAAGGTCTGGGCAATATGTTTCTGAAATATAGGAGTATGTTTTCATAATATGAAATATGGGATGAGACCACTTTACATTGCTGGTGTTGAGAGCTAGTAGTGATACAGATAGGTGCCATTTTTCTGATGAAGATGTTATATGTTTGTGATGATTATCAGTCCAGGGATTATCCATCATAACACTCAGGAAAATCGCTGACGGTTTTCTCAGACACAATCTGCCTCCTTTTGTCAACGCAAATCTCTGCTACAATACGATGTTATAGTTAAGTTTGACTTGTTTCCATATGGAAACCTAGACAGTGATATAAAGCACTAATCTACAACACAGTCGCTGTAGCTGAGGTTGCTGTAAAATGAGTTTAAAGAAGGAGGTAATCACCAGTTTTGATGTGGCGCGAAGTGGGACATTACAAAAGTGAAATAGTGTTCCTTGAGTAGAGTGTTGCTCAGTCACTGTAAAGTAACTTACTTGCCATGGCCAAAATGAATAGACAAATAAGCAAAAGAGCCACCAAAATGTTAATCACATTGTGATTAGCCTGCACAAATTATTTCTATGGCGACCAAATCCATGGAGCAGGCCCAGACTGTCTGTCGAGTACATGGAGTATGGTGGGCAGCAGGTTAGCAATGGAACTGATTTGGGATTACCATCATTTTCGTTTGTTCGTAGGAGCTTATTCAGAAACACATCTTTGCACCAACCGTTAATCTAATTCCACTGGACTAACACTCTAGACTCTTACCAACGTCTTGCTCCAATGCCAAGTCAGCAATGAGTTTTTTCCTCTTGCCTTGCAGAGTTGAACCTCCATATTTTCATGATTTGCACTGTTATCCCACCCTCCATCCTGAGCTTTATGAACTCGTGGAGAAAATTTACTGCTCCTGATTTACTGGCCAAAGCCCTGGCTGTAAAGTAGGTCTCAATGAGGGCTTGATCCCATTAGTGGCTTTAGGCTGATTTACGATTGTGGAGTATCATAGACCAGCTTCTAACTCAATCTCCACATGTGAGCATATTTAATAAAGTGCTTTAATGTGTGCTCTGTCCCCTGGAACAAAATTACAGCACCACAGCTACTTGTACAAGTTCCTATAAAATAAAACCGCTAGTAAAACAGTACTTGCAAAGATATTAGATGCAAATGGAGGGATGTAAATACTTGGCAGATGCGAGGGCTATAAAGGTTTTTGTGTTGCAACAAACAAGACAAAGTTTTCATAAAGAGTTTGATGAATGGCAACAATATTCTTAAAGCCAGGTGAACGCTGCACAACTTTTTTGTCTTTTTGTACGTTACAGACCATGGCTGGGGGAATGTAAGCAATGTATGTAAGCAACCATTGATCAAACAATGATTGACACCTGTCCAGGATGGTCTTTAGCCATGAAACACACGTTTTTCAATACAATAAGTCATCTTTTAATTGCTAACGGACAGAGGTGTGCAGCGTACAAGCAAATTAGGAATACGGGAGGCATAATATATGTGATACAAGAAAAGGTATAGAACAGATGAAAGACAAAGTCAAACAATTGTGTGGTAAATTCTTGAATTAAACTTTAACAATCTGTTCTACTGTCTTTAGGAATTACAAGAGAATGCAATGAATAGTGTCTAGTATTCAGTATTTTCAGACAACAGACAACATTTGAAGACAACACAGTCATTTGTTCTCACTGGAGGGTGTATCCCTGACTGTCTGGGACAGCTGTGTTTGTGTTCACTCTCACTAACACTAACACTAACTGATATTAATTCAACTCTACTGCATGACCAGACTGTAACCCACAGACTGCATTGAGTATATATGTGAATGTATATATCCTGGCTAACATATATGCATACATATATAAATTGTCCTAAAATAACCAATAATAGCCATGGAACGTGTTAGCCAACCCCTTGATGTTGTTGATTTTAATTTAAATATTTGTTATCTTTTTCTTTTCTTATTTTTTACTTTCTTATTCTTAACCAAATTAACCTACTAAAATGAATAATGACCTCAACTAATCTCACTAAAACCCATGGGAAAATTGCCAAGAGAGGAAACCAACTTTTCTTGCTGAATAGAGCAATTTAAGATGGAGCAATTCTCGAATAGTTCACAAGTAAGAGCCAGTGACTCACGAATCCTACTGTCAAGTACTGAATAAGTCCATGACTCACTAAGAAATATTAATCCAAGAGTACTTGCTCTATTCACCATGGAGACCCTTTTTCCTCTCGCTTTTCCCCATTCTTTAAAAAAACCCTCTCATACATGTTGATATCATCTGTGATTGGTGACATTGGACCCATCCCAAGCCAGTCCCACCCCCTCTTCCACCTCCAAAAAAAAATGCATGCTCTGGGCTAACTTAATCCCTTGTAGCCCTACGCGTCTCAACGTTTCTTCCCCATTGACCGATACTCGCTACCTTTTTCCATCTCCCCATATTGTGTGTGGTGTGACGCTACCCAGCAATTACTCCCCCCGAGTCCTGTTTTAATGCATCCTTGTCAGTTGATTTGTGTCTCTTTAATTGCGGGTCTATTTTTGTGTTGTGTCTAATGGAATCCTTTGTCCATATTACCCATCGTATCCCTTGTCATGACCTCATCTAGATGCATGGCTTGTAAGCGTATATGTGTGTGTGTGTGTTTTGTCACCCCAGATGGATTCAATTTTGTTTAACCACAAACAAAAACCTCGCCACTTTGAATGATCGAATTCGACAAGTCAAATTGCAGAGGACTTTTAAAGAATCCTCACCTCCTTCCTAACACCGATTCTACTAAACACAAGTGTGTTACTAATATCTAATCTTCGTTGTTACTGTACTAACAACCATTTTTGTGTCTGACTTTCCCCCCCTTTACTTACAAAAATACTAACAGATTTTGTTCACTTCCTTCTAACCTTATTAGTTATTTTTGGGCGCACTACTATCACAAAAAAAAAAAGAAGCCCTTTATCGTTTATCCCTTCCTTCCCACAAATCTTTCAAGTTTTCTTTTTGTGATTTCAAAGTAAAAGTTCAGGAATATCGTTCAGCAAACGGTTGACAACTGCCAGACACCTATCAAAGCGCTGTCTTGCATGGTTCGGGGTCGATTTCGATTTGCTTTAAGTTTGGGTATTTTCTCGAGGTGAAATGACAAAAGTACCCCAATGCCTGACAAAATCCGTAACACATCATTGGGTCAAAATGCAAAGTTCTTCTGATGGTCCAAACTAATGGTAAAGGTATGTTCATTTTGTATCTACTTTTAATTTATATTCTGTGGCCATGCTCCGTTGTTTAACCTTGTCTTTCCATGTACAAGCTCTCCAGATATACTTCCATAAAGGGTAAGTCTGTCAATGCAAAAAGGTAAGCTAGCAGCCCATCCCGGGATAGGATTTCGACTTCATTAAGGCGTCTGCGCGTCGTCACAAGGTACGTCTTGAGCTCAAAAACTGCTGACGAAGGGAGTGGAAAAGTCGGGCGCTTGAAAACGACAGATGCCTTTGGGGATTGGAGGCGGAACGCGATCAGTTTTTTGGGGAGAGAGAAGGAGTGTGCGTGCGCCAGGAGACCAAGGGAATCGCACAAAAAGCTATTTTCTAAGCTTGGCCGAATATAGCTTCAAATACCATAAAGTGTAAAATTCGTTTTATATTGGATATTGGCGGGCACAGAGTTGGGAGGTTGCTTTGATACTTCTCCTTGTGGAGGAAAAAAAAAAGGATGGCCTCATTCTGAAGCACATCTCCACAGGCTGCTCAGAATGTAATGTGAAATCCATGCTCCTCCCCCCGATTGTCCTTTTTAACTTACTACACACTCAGCACATAAGTTCTGCTCTGTATGTGACTTTAGAAGAGCAATTCTACGGCATCGATGTGCACCCTATATGAAAATGTAATGATGAATAAAACCAAATCAAAAGCTGTCACAACTTTCCTAACCCTCCCTGGGGAAAAGCAATCCGTACATTTCTCTGCTCAACACATATGTACAGAATACGTGTGTACATTTTACATTTTTTAAAGTACAAGTGTGAACAACATTCCCACATAATTTTGACTTGCTTGCTATATTGCTTTGAGTGTTCTTGATATGTTTATATTCCCTCAGAAATGTCTAAAGCCATTGTGGAAGGAAATAGTGATTTCTATTGGATACAATTGGCTCTTTCTCCCGATGCAAGAGCACGTCCCGTTGTACAAGTGTCTGTTGGCCAAGCATAGCACAAAATTACAGTATGCCAGCTGTGGCTACTTAGTTTGAATAAATTGACTGGTGACTGGACATTGATTAAAAGCCTCTTTCACTTATGATTTTGTCACTCAAAATGAATGAATGTTCCGGGCAGTGGTCCAGTAACCTTAAACATCAATGGCATTTACTGTATCTTCTTACAATCTGCTTTATTTGCCAATTGAAGACGCTGTGGACACCAAAATCAATGTTATAAATCGAAATAGGCTATTAAGCAGAGACACTGGGGACTACTTGCTCTTCAAAACTAGGCCATCATAGTATTTTTTTTTTTTTACGAGAACAAACGCGTAAGTGGGTCATCCTGTGGTCATCCTCTCCTTGTACGATATGTATTTATGGACTCTGTTACTTTGACATCATGAAAGGTTGTTTTTTGTGCGCGCGTACATTTTCAGCATTGTGTCTTCTTCCCTGTTCGTGTCGTAATAAACCGAAGCCCATTGCCTCGGGCTGTTTTCTTACACTGCATGCACCGAACGCTTGGGTGATTCATTGAACCTGGGATGTGAAATACACAATGTTATCAAATGCTTTGTTTTATTTTATTTTCTCTCTCTCTCCATAACTGCGAACTTCATAGGTGTCTGGCAGCTCGTCATTGCTATTGTTTATGCCCTAAAATTGCGCAAATGCAGTCTAGCAAACCTTTCTCGAGAAAAAAAAATGCAATTGTCAAACATCTATACCTATAAGATTGTCGTTTTATCATTTATATTTCAAGCCAAGGTCCATTGTTGAGCAGAAGTCCCCCTACGACGTGCACTATGACAACACATCCTTCAAATCCTAAATGTCCGGGCGCTGACAGCCCTGTTTCTCAACACGTTTCAATGACAGACATAAAAATGAGTTGCCCTTTGTACAAGGGAAGTACGGCAAAAAACAAAAAAAAGAAAGGAGAAAAGTTCACTCGGGTGAGGTGGTTTCTTCTGTTGAGTGCAGTTGCTAAGGAACCTGCCTGTGTACTGCGATTACTTTGCAGGCGAGTATTTTACTGATCAAATGTCTATAGTCAAATTGCAAATGAACACTGGAACACAAGTTATGTCGATGGAAAGAAATGCATAGTTTGTGTTGTGAAGGAGCATTCAACCCGTTTGTCTTTGTGACCAGCACCAAACCCCGTCCAAACCGAGACTAAACCAGGACTTTACCAGAGCTCCTTTCACAAAATTTGCATGTGGCTCTGGAACGGTTGACTGTGCAGATCCCTATAAAGTATTATGACTGTAAATTATCAAAACAGTGGGCTTTGCTTGGATATCTGACTGAATGCAACAAGTTCCAGATGGCATTAGACTCCACTAGCATTGTCTTTCTACCGCAAACTGACAAAATGATTTAGTCGGAGCCGTGTGTGCATGCCGTACCTTATACCCAGGCCAGCGCCATTAGCCAAATTAGCTCATAAATTGGTCACTAACAACCTTCGGCTCACCCAGAGCAGCCAGATTCGTTACGATGCTTGGATAGCGCGCTTAGCGACGGCAATGACGGCAAATGTTGCTCTGATCTAACACAATTAGCCAAATTAGTTCTTGTTAGCGCTTTGAGCAGATATAGCCATTTGCATCATTGTAGACAAAAAAGGAAAGAAAGAAGCTATATTCACGATGAGCCGTGGAAAAAGCGATGATGCAAATTAGAAATACAATTATGCACTGATGAGGCAGGTATGCTGCATTTAAAAAGCTTCTTTCCATTTAGCTTTGTTTACAGATTTGCGCTAATGCAAAGAGAACAGCTTAGAATTCCCTTAATCAAAGTGAATCGGGAGTGCAATAGTGGTTAGGTGCTAACACGGCGGTACATTGTTATAGCTATTGACATTGTGGCTAAATTAGCTTTGTTTTGCTAGTATTAGGGAAGAGTCACTTTCAGTTAGGACTCCATTCCACAACTGCACTCAAGAGTGGATGCCCCGAATCTGACTGGCCCAAACTGCAAAGCAGTACAATTAGTCGGCCATTTTGAATATTTTTTGGCAAATTCTAATAGATTTTTCCTCTCTTTCTTTCGACCACCCTGTCTCTCTCTTTGGGGCCATGGCAAATAATAGGTGACCATTTCAGTGGATGGTATTCTGACCACCACTGGATACACCCAGGAGGACTACACCATGCTGGGGTCAGATGACTTCTTCTACATTGGAGGGAGCCCCAACACGGCCGATTTGCCCGGATCGCCGGTCAGCAACAACTTTATGGGCTGCCTCAAAGATGTAAGTAGCGCTATTTTTTGATTTTGTGAGTTTATAACGTCCCACTTTTACAAATATGTAGCAGCAACGGAGGTGGCGTTGGTCTTGTTTGATGCTCGTCCTGTAGTGTTTTCTAAATCTGAATAGGAAGCCCAAAAGGTGGATATTGCTTTTTGGCGGGGAGTTTAGAGTGCAATTCAGCAGCGGCAAGCCAAAGATGATGTGAGGGTCTGGGCAACTACTGTATTAAAAGGAAGTTCATACTCCCAGGCCCAGGTTTCAAATGTGGCATGTTGACTGGTATTTGTTGGCCCTTGGCTCTTCTCCTGAATCACCCCAACTTATGAATTCCATTTTCTTACACCAAGTTTATAAAGACATTGAGCAATGATCATTTAGATCCCTGAAGAATAAAAATCTGTTCATCCATGTCATCAAATACACCTTACTCCATTGCCATTTGGGGCTTTTCCACTTAATTATTTTGGCATTGGAAATATGCTGTGTAAGTTTAAGTTCATGGTTTGTTAAAGCTAACAGAGAGATGCCACTGAGCCGAAGTCACCGGTTGCTAAAGCTAGCTAAGAGATGCGGTGTAAGCCTTAATAGGTGCTAAAGCTGCAGTGGGAGGAAAATGTATGTGAACGCTTTGGAATTACTCACATTTCTGCCAAAATTGGTCATAAAATGTGGTCTGATCTTCATCAAAATCATAAGAATGAGTACACAGTGTCTGCTTAAACTCATTCCACCCAAACAATTACATTTCATCATATTTTTTATTGGCCATAACATGTAGACATTCACAGGACAGGGAGGAAAAAGTAAATGAACCCAGGAATCTCGCTGAACTGCAACAGTTTTGTAAAGAGGAATGATCTTAGATTCATCCTGATCGTTGTGTGCGTTTAATCTGCAACTACAGAAAAGCAGTTATTGCTGCAAAAGAAGAATCAGCCAGTTATTAAATACACAGCCAATTTAGGCAGAAATGTGACAAATTCCAAAGCGTTCACATACATTTTCCTCCCACTGTAGCTTAGGGATGTTGTGTAAGCCTACAGTACATGTTCTGTGGCACTGTCAAATCTTGTCTATAAAGTAAAAGAGATTGGGCCTTCTTAAACAAGATTTGACAATAGATATTGACCTTGTGTGGAAAAGTGTTACTGATATCAAGTGATATAAGGCATCAGAGTGGGTCCACTTGGGTCCACATCTACAGTATCATCTGCGTACATTGATCTATGAATGAGAGTCTGAATTGGTCAGTTGTTCCTTGATATACAAAAAAAGCACTAGAATAAGACCATTTACCATCTATTTGGTAAAAGATCATTTGCGGTTCATAATCTAGCAGTGCTGCCGGAGTTGTTGCACGCTCCCTTGTTTTCTGCCAGCTTCTGTCTTTGTGAATAATTAAAATGCCAGCAAACACACCAGATGGTTTCCTGGTAAAGATCTGCTCATTGTTTAATCTTGTTCAGTGTTAGATAAAGGAGTCCATCCATTTTTCCAAAGTGGTTGACAGTGGCTGATGATGATCGGGTGGTCATCCTGTAATCAGAAGGTTTGAAGGTTGAAATCCTGGCTGCCATGTTTGACCATTTTTGTGTTTGAGGGCTGTGCCAACTTTGCAGTGCTTTGGGTATTTTGAGATCACAATAAAGGTGATTTACTCCTAGTTGGCTGGGAGTACCTGGAGGATTTATGGTGGATGACTCCTTCAGCACGGTTTCTATCATTCTTTTCACATGTTTCCAAAATGAAACCGTAAAGTGGAACTAAACAGCTAATTCCACCCACGTTTGCAAACTCAAAAAAAAATACCTGCTATGGTATTTTGCACCTGGTGGACGATGAGCGGAAGCGTGAATTGCGCCGTGATGGGGACAGAAACTTGGCATGCCACGCTGTCGTGCTGCTTTCTCCACAGTGAGACATAGATTTGTTTATGAGTCATTTTTTATGTAACATTAAAAAGTGCTAATGGCAAATGGTGTTAGCTTGATGTTGTTTGGACGCACTGCCTAATGATCGGCTCGTGCGCGTGGATATGAAGGAGCCGTCATGACATTGGAGGCCACTTTTACAGAGATTGCCTTGGATACATTTCATAGTAATAAACCAAACTCCGCTGAAGTCGATGGTTGTGTGGGAAAAAAAGTGTCGACTCTGAACCGCTACGGCGCTCACATTCGTGCATTGTTCTGCATATATCTTTTCAGCCGTAAAATACACCGCCTCTGCAGGAGACATTTGTCATATAAAACTTTTATTCCTCAACTTTCCTTTACGACGAGTTTTATTTCAAGCCAGACTTTAAATCACGCTGTTACCCTGTCAGCAGCTCGGTCCTGACATCCTGTAACATATCACAGTCTTGTAATTGTAACTTGTATAGCACCAACTCGACATCTCATAAGCAGCTCATGAAATTACGCTGATTGAATAAGTAATTACTTTTACCATCATGTTTAATGGATGGTGCGGTAATTGTCCGATCTGTAACTTAATTGCGCCTGCAGAATCGGGCTTTCATTATTTGGGTTGCTATGGCAAGGATCCCAAGTGGGTCTTAAAGCTCCCAAGGCGTTAAACTATCTTCATCAAGACGGTACAATCAGCCCCGAGCACGAGCGCGAGAGAGTGTACAGCTGCTTTGCATATAAACTCCTGAGAGTGAGATGATTTCTTTAAAAAGATGTAACGACTTGTTAAACTCATTTGCAAATGTAATAAGAATGGGAAAGCACCAGTGTACAAACAGATTTGCAAAAACATACTGCACAAAAGGTAGGGCGTATTACTTTTTATGAATTCATTCGTTTGTTAGATGAACTTGACCTGTACTGCGTGTGTAGGCCTCCGGCAGCAGTCAAAGCTCAGTGGATGGTCTCTGAAGATGCTTAGCTTTCAAATGAGAGAAGCTTGTGTAGTTGTGACGCCTCAAAAGCAGTGAATTCTACAAACGAATCTGTTGCCAATCAACCAACCATACGGATTGAAAGTTTCTTCCTCGGCATGTTTTTTTCCCCCCACTTTTCGTACAACGCCGGAGAAATAAATCCAACATTTTTTGGAGTTTGGTTTTGAATATTGGCAGATTAAAAATAAGGGCAGATGGTTTGAAGCAGATGATTTTCAAATAGGCTTCTGCAGGTACGGATGTGAAGAGAATCACAAAGTCACAAACGTCTACCGGAGCTTTTAATGAACCAGCCGGCTGACGACAAAGACGAGGAAGTGAGAATGAAAAAGCCCTGGAAGAAGTAGTGGTACATTTTATTGGGGGTGGCATTATCAAAGTTTGTTTATTATTACTTTTACCCTTGATGCCTTAGCATTAATATATCACATTTTCATACTCAAAATAGTGGGCCAGTGTGGGAAATACACTCTACCAGCAAGGACTGCGTTGGTTTACCTCTCGTGGTGAAGTCGGAGCGCTCTCTGCAGGCAGCAGTGGGAATCATACCCGCTTTAAAGTTTTTACAAGCAGTCGTTCTCTGCTAAGGGCGTGCTAACAAGTCAATGGCGCCGTATTTTTTAGTGCAAAACTGCTCAGGACAGGCCCAGCAATGTTTTCTATACTTTAAAAGTTCAACAAAATGATGCCTGAAATTGAAGCATTGATGCAAAGAAGAAGAAACAACCAAAGTACAACAGTATCACTCAAACTGACATGAACGAAGCAAAAAATACTACTCCTGGTTCAGCATTATAAGATGGTTCAAAGCTCAAGAAGGAATGTATGCATATTATGTCAACCTAAAGACAACTAACAACATGGCAACCACAATTGTGAGAAAGCCTGTTAAGCGAAGTGTCCGTATTCTTTATCATGGTAAGGTACAAGCCGCCCCAGCCGTTCTATAGCGCCCGAATCTGCGACCGCGCTGGAGAACAAAGTGCTCTACAGGAGGAGCCGGGTTGAGGACGGGGCCGCGTTTCATCCCGCCTTCAGTTCAGTGGCTCGGCGCGGATTATCAGACTGTTATGGTCTCAGGGCCAGACTTTCATACCGCCACCAAAGGCTTTTGATATGCCTGGTCGCCTGCCGCTGCAGGGTCAGAGAGGGGGGAGGGAGGAGAAATGAGAAGGTAGGCAAAGGCGAGGCAACAGTATTTATGAGGCAGGTTTCATATACGCACTGTAGAGAGTGCATCACAGGCAAAAGATCACATCAGACAAAGTATCTAAGTACAAGAAACGAATAAAGCGCTGCAGGTTTGAAGCAATTACAATACATTCAACACTATGCTATGCAAACAAACCAACTTTCTTCTTTATTTTATATGTAATATGTCAACAGAATGAATACATACAATTTAACTTGGCCCTATTCATTATTCTTAACTAGTTTCCCCCATAATACCTGCAGTGCTTTGCCTTAGTGATGCATTACGTGGAAAAATGAAGACTGAAGAAATCATAAATGAAAAAGCAAAGAGAAGCACCCACCGCAGAGGAACGCGCGGGATATAAAAGTCATGGATTGTTCAAAGTGCGCCTCATGATAACGCCGCGCGGCTCGCCGAGTGTGTGATGTGCGCGTGTTTGCACGGCTCCTGGGCACAGAAGCTGGGTGTGAAATCCAGTCCATGTGGCAGCGTTCAGAGCCCGCAGTCCTGCTAACTCACTGAGGCATCGCTGTATCGCGCATCACCATCTGTCTGCTTCCAACACTGCAAAGGGGAAAAAAACAAAAAAAAGGAAAAACATCTCAATCTGAAAGAGCGATTGTTAGGAGGCAGAAGTGACATTTGGACTGAAAAGTGAGTTGTCAAACGGTTGTTGCTTTTATATTGAAAATGATTGTATTTCTAACTAAAAAACACTTGGACAGAAAACTTTGTAGAGAATTCCAAAACGCAACTAGTAGCATGCTAAAAGACTTCAAGTTATGCATAACTAAGGCTTAAAAACAGTATTTGGGGCACCTGAGCATTGATATTTTTACATTTTTTTTTGTTATTTTATGTAAAGAAACAACAATTCGGAGTAAGAGGCTGTGCAGGATTACAAATTGGCCTGGATTATGGGCCTTTAAAAATGCAGAAGACAGTTTATGTTTCCCATTGTGATGGAGCAAAATCAAGGAAATACAGAACAGTAGAAGAAGAAACAACCAATGTGATTATGCCTTATGTACATAACATCGGCCACTGAGTTGCCAGTGTTTTCTTGTACTGTCCCTGTCAAATAACCAAGTAAATAAATAAAAATGACTGAACATGTATAAATGAAGCAAAAAATTAAATACAAATAAATACTCCTGGTATGTTTTTTAATGAGGGAACAATTTGCACCATGGTTCAAACCTTGATAAAAGTTGATTCGGCTTGACATGTCCCCTGCTTAACGCTCTCCGACTAACCTCATTTTTCAATGGGATAAGTGGATTTGCACATTTGACTTTCAGGAGGCAAATCAGTGCTTCCCTGAGCTGTAAATCCTGTCAATGCTAGGAATAGTCAGGTTATGTCGTACAGACACTGTACAGTGATAATTTTATCAAAAAAGTCTACAAATATAATATACTTGCAAGGTGCAAAATGCATTTAATTCGAATACTCTAAAATGGCAAAAGAAAAATGACTGGGAATAGACAATAGCTGTAGTTTTTATCTGTTTTGAGATATGTGCATTACAAATGAAACGTTATTATTAAATTAGTGGTGGCTCCTTTTGACTGCAAATGAAGCTGAACTTCCCCTAAAATTGTGTTTAAAAAACAAAAACAAAAGTGTAGACATTGAAACGTAATAAATCTACTAAAGTGTGTTTGATTTCATGAGAATGTCACATGTAAATTTCAGTGTGGCCTTCACTGTGCTCTATGGGAAGTCTCACTGAAGATCTACAGCTAGAAAGCAGTCTCTGATTGGCTATGGATGGTATTGTAACACCCACTAGCCAAATGGTGATCGGCTGCCCTCGCAAGAAAGAAGAAGAAGCTCTGACTGACAGCTGCAGCTCCTGTGCTGTGTGCAGAGTGGCATGTTTTTAGCATTAGCCGCTGTCATAGACTTTATTTCATTTATTCACAGTTTTGTGTGATGATAAGACGTCTGTGGTAGAGCTGGACGATTTGTTCCCCCCCAAAAATCTATTTACGATTTCGATTAAATCCCCCCCCCCATTAAAAACAAAATAACTGCTGACTGTAAATATATTTTAAATATATAAATGCATTGTTTTTAGTTAAATGCATTAACAAACCCAATTATAGCTAAACGGAAAAGTCAATGTGCAGTTTGTAACAAAAAAATGTAAACTTCCAAATTATTAATACTAAATAAAAATCTAAAAAAATTGACTTCCTGAAAATATGAATCGATTTAACTTACCAACTCAATTTGGTAAGTTCGCCTTGCCTTCTCCTGCTTTGTGCTGCTGCGAGCCACAGAACTCAGGCTACTAGTTACATTTCATCTCTCCTCTCATGTTTACTGATCTCTGTTTAGGTGGATGAATGAGGTGTGACTTATTCACCGTTTACACAGCAATAGTCTCCAGGAAAACACAGCAGTCTCGTCCTCTCTCCATCTGCTTTTATATGAAAACGAGGAAACGTCAACAAAACCACTGGAAGTGACCCTGTGTTCCTAACACATACTTTTATATGAGCTGCGAGTACACAGAGGAAGACAACTTATCTGTTTATACTTTCTCGGATGAATATGGCTTTTTAAGGCCACTCTGAAACTTTCTAAAGTAAAAATAAGTCATTGCAAATTATTTTCAGGCCGTTATTTGACCAAATATCAATGTAAGAAGCTTGCCACACACAATATAATGAGATTGTGAGTTCAGTGTTTAGACAGGGCTGTGACATGACCGTTCTGCGTTCATACTCATATTCTACAGTTCACATGAGGGAGAGTAGCTGAGAACGGCCTCTCATTGAGACACAAAACTGCCCCCTCCAAAGTTTTCAGTGACGCCGGGTGTCAGACAACACGATATGCGTTGTTGTGCTTTAGCTAGGGTCTAAAGGAGAATGTGTACTGTTTTCCTACAGGTGGAAAACCATTAAGATTGATGGTGCGTTCATGTGGTCCTCTGGAAATGGGGAAAACATTTTCCCCAGTTGGGAAATGCACGTGAACGCTCGCTCAACTGAGGAAAACAACCGGGGAACTCAGGTCAAGACGAGCTTCCTGACTTCTGCACCTGACTGTGGAAATCAGCTGATTTGTTCTTTAATTGTCTAATGCGATCTTTTTAGTGCTGCTACTTTTTAAAGTTTAATGTGAGCTGTTGTCATCCTCAGAGTAACAAAATTGCGAGTGAAATGCCCAACGACTGATTCATTAACTACCGTTTAGCTTTTAGGTGCTAACAACACATTTAAATGATTTGCTGAGTGAAGCACTAATCAGTGATAAAAGATCGTTTTTATTTGATGACATCAAGAGCCCCACTTTCCCACATAAAAACCACATGAACACAAACTAACTGGGGGCAATGATGTCACATCTCGGGAAAACGAGCTCCCCAGTCCACATGACTGGGGTTCTGTCTTCTTGCACCCTTAGTTTAGCCCTATTTAGACTGGGTTTAGTTTAAACCTTGTTAGCATTGTCGCTTTGATTAGGACTTGGTACTTGATATTTTCACTATTATGTTTGGTTAAAAGGTATAGGAAGCGGACATCTAAATAGATCTTGTAATCTGCAAGGCTTTGTGTAAAAAAATATTAGCTCCATGACAATGAATAGGCCTAGTTGAAAGTATTATGAGTTTATGACCGTATTTGCAAGACCACCGGCCACCACTGATAAGTTTATCAGCAAAGAAAAAAAAGTCGATTTAGTTCCTCTTTTAAACATTATTAAGACTTGTTGATCGGTCTTCGGTCTGTGGATATACAGTAGTGCACATGATGCATTTGTTATTGTTCACAAAAATCCAGATCAAATAGTTGCACTTTCCTTGTTTTTTTTCATCAAATGTCACTTCGCCCCTGTGGCCCTAAGCCCTTGTTATCTCTCCCTCTCTCCGACAGTGACCTTGCTCTCCCTCACTTCACACTCCCTCCATCACTCCGCTGCTCTCGTCCTTCTCAGGAGCTACTTTTTTGTGTGTAATTAAGTCCGTATAGTAGCACCAGTGCCATGCACGAGCTGTGCCATCCTGACGGCCAAATTAAAAATTGATTTCTTCGACTAGATTCTGTGCGCTGGATGAACGCGGCGGCCCCTTCCCCTCCTTTGCCCTTACTCCTTTCACGCTCCCCTCCATCGCCTTCCGACTTCATATCGATGGAACTATCTAGCTGTCTGCGCCGTCCGGGCTCCTGCCATTGTCGCTTGATAACATCTCTAACCTCTGATAGGACCACAGTGCACTTATTAGAAGCGCAGCGCATGGTATAGCAAGATAGGAGTAGAGTTTCCTTTAGCCCCTGTCCAGCTTCCTTAAAATAATAAATAAACTGGAAACTGGAGCGATTATTGTAGGTGAACTAAAGCTAAATCTCTTGTGCTGAAATCAGGTTTCGGTTGTTTATCATTATGCAAGTGATGCCACATCATTACTAAAGTGTCCCCACTTTATGCTCCTGGCTTATTCTATTGCTTATATATTTCCACACATAGACCATCTGCCTATTGCTTTCCATTCAAGTTTGTTGAATATCTACTAGAGACTGCAGATTAATCTTCAGCATAGTACCGATCGTCAAGGCTACCACATGGAACATTGTAT
The DNA here is from genome assembly GCA_007210695.1 of Neogobius melanostomus. NCBI lineage: Eukaryota > Metazoa > Chordata > Actinopteri > Gobiiformes > Gobiidae > Neogobius > Neogobius melanostomus. Next base: position 318,663 of record VHKM01000042.1, on the reverse strand, counting down.
GTAAAAATAATGAACGTTTACATAATCTTCGAATTGGATTGGTTCAAACCAGTTTAGTTACTTTGTATGTAAAATCAATCAATCAATGTTTATGTTTTTATGTTTTATGTTTAGTGAAAGGATCCCCATTAGCGCAGCCAAACTGTCGCTATTCTTCCTGGTGTCCAACATTTAATCAAAACGACAATATACATACATGTAAACGTATAAAAAACATAGTACCAACATTTTTACAACACAACATTTCCACACTTTTCATTGCAAAATCTACACAACATTAATCTTATCCTAATCCATTAACTATTTTGCCTATTCATGCAGTTTGCACACACAGTTACAGTCACAGTCCACCACAATCATACATCTATTTAGCTTTTTCAAACTGACTTTTACTATTTTCATGATTTTAAATTTAGTGCTGGCCATTTAATAAAAAATGTTTGATTCTTAGTTTAAATGTATTTGTTTTACCTTCCAAGGTTATTGTTTCTGGTAATTTATTCCAAGCACACATCGCTCTGTAAGAGAAGGTTCTTTTCATGCTGTTTGATTGCACTTTTGGAGTAATACATTTGTTAGCAGTGGCATGTCTGGTGTTATAATTATGTGTATCAGAACTGAATGACAGATTATTCAATAGTATTTGAGGGCGTTTATTAGTTATGTTTTTCAGGAGGGATAATAGTGAATAGAGTATTCTGTCCTGCACTGATAACCAATTTAGTTTATCAAGCATGACTCTAGAGCTGGTTTCATACTCGCAGCCTAAAACCATACGAGCTGTTCGATTCTGTAGGATTTGCAGCCTCTTTATATCTTCTTTCGTAGCGTTAGACCAAACTGTAGGGCAGTAGTCCACATATGAAAGGACCAGAGCTTGTGTAATTTGTTTAATTGCTTTCAATGTCAAAGCGTATTTGTGCCTTTTTATCATTGAAACTGCTCGAGCCATTTTGGTACACATCATTTCTACATGTTTAGCCCACGTTAGTTTACAGTCAACAATAACTCTCAACAGCTTTGTCTCATATACTTGTTTAATTTGCACACGTATAAATATGTGTAATTCTGCATTAAGTTTAATATTCTTATTTGATCCCACTACCATTACCACAGTTTTAGCTGTATTTAATACCAACTGGTTGTTATTTATCCAAGTTTTAACTTCATTGAGGTCTTCATCCAGGATAATTTTTAATTCTTGGATCGTATGTGCTGATGAGTAAAGTGTTGAATCAGCAGCGTACATAACGACTTTAGCTTTATTAAGAACCAATGGCATCGCATTAGTGTAAATATTATAGAGCAAGGGTCCAAGGCAGCTGCCCTGAGGGACACCACATTTTACAGATTTTGCTGTTGAGTAGTAACCGTTAAAAATACAGATTGGATTCTATTGTTTAAATAGCTTTCAAACCATGTTACTTCTCAAAACCACAACTCTCCAGCTTTTCCAAGAGTAGTTTATGGTTGAGTACATCAAATGCCGCAGAGTAATCTAGCATTATTGTTCCCGCTGTACCAGTGGACAGTAATGGAACAATCTGTTTCATTACTTTAGCTAATACAGGCAGTAAGCTTATGGGGCGACTGTTCTGCCCTGGAAATGGAAGTCTTTTAGCTTTTGGTAATGGAATTACTTTTACATTCTTCCACTCTTGTAGACAGCTGTCATTGGTAAAACTTAGATTTATTATATGAGATACTGCAGGAGCTATAGTATCAGCAACCATCCTTAGGAGGCAGGCATCTAAACTATCCACACCAGCTGGTTTATTCTTAAGATTTTTTAATGTTTTCTCCACTTCACAAGTTGATATATTTCTTAAATGAAATTTACACTTTTTATTCCTCATAATATTACCTCTTATTAACATATTTGATCTTGCATTGTCGGTCTTTGACAATGAAGCCTTAAGCTTGTCCACCTTACCTATAAAATAGCTATTGAAATAGTCTGTTATCTCTTTTGGCTTTGTTATAAAATTTCCATCACCTTCCACGAAAGCAGCTGCTGATTTTCTATTCCTTCCTGTTAAGTCATTAATTATGTTCCATAATTTCTTGCTGTCATTTTTGACATCATTAATTTTATTCTCAAAGTAATTTCTTTTTGTTTCTATTTAATTTTGTTATTTGATTTCTTAATTTACGATATTCTAACCAGTCCACCTCATTTCTTGTAAAAATGGCAGTTTTCTTAGCCTGATCTCTCTCTTTGATTAACTTTGTAAATTCCTGATCTAACCATGGTGTTTTAATGTTCTTGACGCTAAACCTCCTTAGGGGAGCGTGATTGTTTACTATTGACAATCATATATAACTAAACATTTTTATTGCTTCATCTACATCCTTTTGGGTAGTTACCTCTGACCAGTTAGCCTTTTTAACTTGCTCTATAAAATCATCTTGTTTAAACCTTTTGTAAATTATATTTTGTCCAGGTTTATCCATTTTAGTTCTCCTAACTGTGATTATTAAGTTGTGGTCAGTACATCCTACAGGAATTGATTGAGAACTTGTACATAGTTCAGGTGTACTTGTAAAAATGTGCTCTATGCATGTGGCGGTTACTGCATTTCTGTGACATACTCTTGTGGGTTTATTAATGAGCTGCCCTAAACCACTTACAGTGGTTGCATCTGAAAGTTTGACTCTTAAAGGGCATTTGTTTGCCAACCAATCCACATTCAGATCATCCATGAAGCATGTTTCCAAACCCAGATTACTGGTTTTATCTAACATTACTCCAATCATATTCATATACTCATTGTTTGCATTAGGTGGGCGATAACAACATCCAATTAGCAGTGGCTTTTGTAAGGTAGGTGTACTTGTAACCAAATAGCTTCAAGATGGCAATCAAAATCTCTCTTTTCTTTTACAGGTATATTATTTTGAATATAAAATGCTACTCCCCCACCATATCTGCTTCTGTCCTTTCTAAAAATGCTGTAACCTTGAATTGCCAACTCATCATTATCAAATGTGTCATCTAGATGTGTTTCAGAGATAGCTAAAACATTCATTTCATAAACAATATTTCATTTATCTCAGTTAGTTTATTCCTTATACTGTTAATATTCAGATGTGCTATTCTCAAACCCTTCCTTATTCGTGTCATAAGGAAGACTTAAAATTACATTAAATTAAATCAATAAAAATATCAAAGGCAGCTTTATCTCAGACATTCATCTTCACTTTGGAGCTATTGGTGCACTAGTACTAGGATGTATTATTAGTTTGTCATGTCTCAGAAATGCAATGTTTCCCTTTTCACGTGCTTCTCTCATTTTTGGTAGCAGTTCTTTTCTCTTCCTCATAACCTCTTCGGTGTAGTCCTCATTTATTTATATAAATCTTGGTCCCTTTTAAATTGTTGGCTTTCTGCAAGACCATTAGTTTGTCTTTGTGCTTCAGAAACTTGACCATGATGGGTCTGGGTCTAGTTCTGTCCACTCTTCTTCCCTTTCTATGCACAGCCTCCAGTACAATGTCTGATTGTTTATCAGTAAGAATGTTTTTTACCTTTTTCTCAATTTCCGCCCAGGTTTCATCCTCCGATTCCACCACACCATCAGTGATCAGGTTGTTCTTCTTCATTTGTCCTTCCAAATACTCAATTCAATTCAATACATTTTGTCGGTGATTGTTAGGAGACTATCACACACTTTCATAAGATCTTGCTGCATTGAATCACAATGGTTAGCCTGCTTTGTTGAAGCTTGTTTCATATCCTCAACTTGATTCTGAGTGAACATGAGGCTAGTTTTCAATTCATGTATATCCTTGGATAAGGTATCCACTCTGGTGTTCATAGATTCCATTATCACCTTCACAAAGCCCTGAAAGTTTTCTTGCTGTTGCTGCATTAATGCTAAAAACATCTCCTTTTGCTGTTGTAAGAGCTCAGTTATTTGCGTCATTGAAAGCTGCTCATCCTCAGGTTTTGGATCGAGTCTTGCCTTCTGTGGCATTTTGGCACAATCTGTAGCTGCCACTCAAAACCTTTGCCACTTTGATAACTAATTAATCTGGATTTAAAAAGGGACAGGTCCGTGAGAACACACAGACTGAGGGGCAGGCTGTCCCACAGTTTAGGCGCTGCAACCACAAAGGAACGATCGCCCGACTGTTTGTACTGGGACCTGGGCACGTCCAGAACCATTTGATCGGGGGACCAGAGAGCTCTGCCTGGGCGATGTATGGTCAACATCTCAGTTAAATATAACGGCGCGAGACCATGAAGAGCTTTGAAAACAAACATTAACATTTTAAAATCAATCCGAAACCGGACCAGGAGCCAGTGCAGGGTGGAGAGGACGGGAGTGATGTGGCTGTCTGGATGAACCGGTGAGAAGACGGGCTGCTGCATTCTGCTCTAACTGTAACAGGTGGAGTGATGATTGTGGGAGGCCAGAGTCGAGAGCAGTCTGGAAGTCGCCTTACTAAAAACGCAACATCTCGTAAAGGCATGGGTTAAACCAGAGAGATACTTAACAAGGTGCATTAAATACGTACTTGCTTTCAACTTTTAGCACCTAAATCCATAATAATAAGTAATAATTATAATGGCTTTTGTAAATGACTTTACAAGCCTGTGTTACCAAGTTTCTCACACACCACACTGTAGTCATTATTCATTCACTCCAAACTCAATGGTGATAAGCTACTATTGTAACCACAGCCACCCATTGGTATATAGATATATCTCTATATATTATAGAGATTTATAGAGATAGATAAACAAAGATAGATGGGTCTGGAAGTCCTCCCCAGAATAAAAAAGCAAAAAAAAAAGAAATGTACAATATCTTCAGTACTTTCTCAGATCTCCGGTATGTGCAATCTTCTTTCCCCCCTCTAAATTATCTGGGGGGCAGAGATATGGTGTGGGGCCACAATAAGTCCCCAGACCTGACGTTGCCTATTGAGACTACAAGGAGTAGCTAAAATATGTAAAATAACACTTCAATTCCACCAAAACAGTTGCAACAAATTAAACTCAGAAGCCTTTTTAAAAGAATGTTGATTTGTGGATTTCAAAATGTTGCTTACTGCTGATATGTGGCTTTTTACAATTTGCTGTCCCAAAAAAACATGTATTCATTGCAATGATTCTGTTATTGTGTGCAAGGGATAGAAATATGCCTGACCCCCCCCCACACACACACACACAAATGCCAAACGACATTGAGAGATGACAGTGGCATTTTCCTAAAATGAGCTGGTCCAAAACCATTAAGGCGGAGCACATCGGCCCTGATTAGCACCTCCAGTGGTGTTGATATGAAAACAGCAGTGCGGTACAAATTCAAGCTAATGTGATTTCAAAAATGCGGCACCTGCAGTAATCCGGCACTAGATGAAGGCTCAGTGAAAAGATGAGCGCAAATTGCATTATCCTCTTTTGAATCTTCACAATAAGGTGACAGTATATAAAACAGCGCTGCCTCCAGGTGCTGTAACAATATTAAGGTTGTCACTATTCAATTCATTGTTGTTTGGACAATCTCATCACACTATTTTCTTTATCTCGTTGTATACTGCTCAAGTTTATTAGAATTCAATGAACTTTTCAGTTAAGTGTAGACAATTGTATGCTTTCCAGAATGCCCCCTCCTTATCTGTCATCATCAAATCAAATGTAAGTCTTTATCTGCAAACATAAATTGTTTGCAGATAAAGACATGTTCAAAATCAGTTACAATCAGCAGCTTTATTGGCAATTTTTGGGGAATAGGTAAAAAATTAAGAGTCAGCTTTGTCTTTGTGCGGATAGGTAGTTTTAGTGTTGTCTTCATTCTCCCATATTTTGCTTATTTCAATTTCCAGATCCTTGTTTATGGAAAGTTCCTCAAATACTCTGACTGAGGTCTTTATGTGATAACGCATTGTAATGTCAATAAATGGCTCTGTATCCAATTCTATTTTTTAATTTTCAAGACGATTTCAGGGGGAATTTCTTGTGATTTGTTGTGTTTGCAGACACTTGTGCATAAAAAAAGAGCCCAAAGCATCAAAGTGCTTCTTACTTTTTTTTTTTTTAGCATTCATACACCCGGAAGTGGCACTTCTGCTAAAAACAATTAGCTCTTCTTTGTTAAATGTGCTTTATAAAAACAAATTCATTTGTATGTTGAGAATGCATGCATTCTCTGCGTGAAACCATGGCGAATTGCTGAACAGTGCTACCTGGAGGACGGGCCCTCCCAGTAAGCGTTGGCCAAATAAAAGGCAGAGTAAAACTACAGAGGACAGGGCTAATTTAACTGGCCTTGGGCGCCTTAATCCATTATGAATGCGCAGGGACAGGCAAACGGGGGAACAACACAGCCAGCGTTCTTCAAAGGCGCGTCAGAGTATTTGCGTTATAGGTCTGTGTAAGCCCCCGGAGTGATCAATGTCCATGTAGTTTGCACTCTTCTATATGAAAAATCTAATATTTTGAAGGTTTACCTGAGCGACATTTTAATATTAAATTCCTAGAGCAAATTCCCGGAGCAAATCTTTCAAACTAAAATATTAACAAAATAAAACAATACATTCAAAACTGTCTTTACCCGCACTGACTGGCTTAATTGGCTGATTTCTCGTTCCAGAATTTCCCGTGTTTCCCGTGTTTTTAATGGCCGCTGGCTGCTCTGCTTTGCGACGACGACACTGTAATACCGCCATATAGCCACTAGTCCCCCATTGGAATGCATTGCACTTTAGACACGTTAAAAACAACTTTAATGCCCGGTGCCTAATTTTTTGGAAATGTCTACAGCTAGACATTCCTCCTGTGATTACGCTGGGTTAGACACAATCAGAGGCACCCGGCTGGTTATCGTAGGATAAATTATAGAAATCTCGTACTTAATGAGGGTCGGACTGTTAGCATTGGAGCTGCCCGAGCTACACGTCACGCAAGGGCCGAGTCTACAGTGAAGCTTATGCCCTTATTAGGAACATGCTTCGTCAGAGCTGGAGAGGCGGAGTCTGTAAATCCGCCATGAATTCCCCGTTGAACGCGGTCATTACGGTAAACAGGGAGGAGTGAGGAGGAGTTGTCTATTATTTGTACAGTCTATGGTGTTTTTACTTTTTATGTTATTATACATCACAACGTGAATGCAGAGGAGAAACGCGGAAATTCGAACGATTTTGCCTTGCATCCAGACGCCGGGGTTACGGTGGGCGGAACCGGCTGCTTGACAATAAACAAGGCTTTATAGTCCCTGCCCACCGTAAAGCCATCTGCCTGATGCAAGGCAAAATCGTTGGAACTTCCATGTTTCTCATCCGCGTTCACATTATGAAGTAGGTAGAGTAGCCAAAATATTTACTCAAGTAAGAGTAACGTTACCTTAAAATTATTTTGCTCAAGTAGAAGTAAAAAGTAGAGGCCCAAATATTTACTCAAATAAGATTAAAACAGTACTTGGAGAAAATTTTACTTGAGTAGTGTGTGTACTGAGTAGCTAACTGAGTTTAAAAGTTTGAAAATGATGAAAATCAAAATATGAAATCATGTAAAAATATATCATTTGAAAGGAAATCCTTGTGGAAATCCCTGTGCAGACAGACTGTGGAAGTCTTTTGTCCCTCGTGCTATTAGACTGCATAATAACTCTCACTTGGCCAAGAGTTTCGATTCGAATTGATGTATTGTCGTTTTTTTTTACTATATTTTTAGTATTTTAGTAATTTATTTATTGTGCTGTGTGAATGTGAGCAGCTGACAATATTGCAATTTCCTTCGGGATTAATAAAGTTTATATATATTTAAAAAAACACACACACAAAATACATGTATGTGTCAAAATGAAGATCTGCCACTTTTCACTCACTTACAAGATTTACTCATAGTGGCACTATTTTATTTATTTTTTCCAATAACACAAAAAGTGAAAACGTGTGGATCAACCAATCACATCCCTCGTGCTTCACACAAGTTGACATTTTGGAGAGTGCACGTGTCTGCAGCTGCCTCGTGCTCACTGATTGGCTGCAGGTGCGTTAGTGTGCGCTGGATTTGATGCTGAACTACTGTGTAGTGTGCTCCTCCATGTCTGCTGAGTCTGACCACCATTCACTGGCGCGAAACTACTTCGAAACAAGCCATGGCGGTCAAAATGGGGAAAAGTAAGTTTGCCAATTCCTGGCTATGTATGGAGAATAATTTAAACCTTGGTTGAAGCTGCTCGAAGAGGAGGGAGGCCTGTTTGTAAAAAGATGACTAGCTAGCATCGTTGGGCCTTAGCTTAACTGCACGTTTTTCCATTTATCTCATGGGAATTGTACAATACATTTTTCAAGACATTACTGCAATCCATCTTTCATTTAAAACATTTTAACTTGCCTTAAATAAAATGATAAGCTTATCAAAACAAGGCCTAAATGCACAACCTAACTCTCATGGCTCTCACATGCAGACATTTAATTAAAGATACAAACTCACGCATAAAACCTCGCCGTGTTCAAAACTTAGTTTGTTATATCTTTGCAAGGGACACAATGGGAATTGATCTTATGACCTACAGATCCTGAGGCTGAATACTTATCCACAAGGCCACCTGCCTGCCTGCTTGACATCTCAGTGTAAAAAGACGCAATTCACCAAGGCTTGCCCTCAACTTTTACAAAGCCACTTGTGTTTTCAGAAGACACATTTTTCATGGTTTCACTGGTTTGGTACAAAGGCTATTGATGACCTAATGATGAGTGAGATGCAACAAATATGTGGCCTACCTGTATCTCGGTTTGAAAATCATACACAAATCATACATCTGCCTCTTTGGGTTAAAAATAGGTTTCCCACTATTGGTCAATGATCACCAACTTGATTCTGATCCGTACCGGGCACAAACAGTGTGGGATAAGGCGCAGGTCGGGACACAGTTTAGAGCAGAGCGCATGCACGACGCTGCACAGCCAGGTGTGCGCGCTAGGTCCTGCAGCTGCCCCTGTCCTGGGAGATGCAGTGATCCCTGATGCAGACCGTAGGGTGGGACCCGGATAACAGGCCTACCCGTGGCGGCGCGTATGCTCTTGAGTGTATTTATTGGTCTTACCGCGCTCGTTGTGTGTCTGTCCGGGCGCGCGCCTCTTTCGCACCGCTCTGCTCGAGCCTTTCTTCATATTGCTCCCGATGTGAACTGTCATTAAACAGCAGCAGTTTGCCGAGAAAGTTTAGCTTTGAGTCTCCCACTGCCCGGGAGAACGAGTCGAACGGGCAGGATGCTGAAATGTTGATCCTGCCTCTGTGCCATTTAATGACCATACGCGAGTATTTGACCAATCTTCACCAAATAAACACCAATTTAAAGCACACGAGTAGCAGCGCAGCACTGTGGGATCTCTTAACAGTTAAATGTGGACAGTTAATGTGCATTATTTCCCCTGAATTACCGGGGATCCCCTCGACTTTGAGGTGCGGGGTGCAGCTGCACTGACGCCGCACACTTACATACGCTTTCACGAAGCGGGTGGATTGTTGGCGATATTCAGTACGTTTTCACTGAAGACACTCAAGCGGCTTATCAGCGTGACTGGGGAGTAAAGTCTTCAAGTGACGCCTTCATTCAGGCTGTCTACACTGCCCACGTTTTTAGATACAGTAACACACGGTCACACGCGCCCCCCCACTATTTGAGAACCACTGCGTTAAGCTATGAGGGGTAGGTTATGCATATGACTTGTTTTTGATAAACTTATAATCCAAGTTTCTTTATGATGATTTTTCTTTAACTTGACCTAATACCATAAAAATGTTTTAATGAAAGATGGATTGAAGTAATGTCTTGAAAATGTATTGTACAATTCCTATGAGTTTTAATGAAAAACGTGCAGTTAGGCTAAATTGTTTGACAGTTTGCTATTGAGAATGACATGATGTGCATCAATAAGCAAATACTACATGGACAATTCTTATAAACATGTTGCACGATAACTCTAGCACATCAACTTACAGACAGTTCCATTATGCGCTTGCCAAAGGCTGCCTTCAGTAATGGGAGCAAACAAAACAAACTCCACACTGTTAGCGATGAGGGCCATGTTTCCGACACAGCATAATCCCTTTTTAGGCAAAATAATGTCTAATCGACAATGTTAATAATGTGCCACAAACTAACAGGGTTTACATCTGAAGCCAGACAACGCAAAGTTACGTCTACCTCCGCAGCTGTCAGTGATTGCGTTTGACAATCAGGTGTAGCAGACACCGTCAAAACTCACAAGAAGGGACCTAGCTAATCCAGATTCCAGGTCAGAATCATCAGCACTACGACACAATCACGAGGGAAAATTCTAGGTAGATTTTATTTTCCACCAGTGCTGCTTGCCTACAGTTTACTGCCCGCAGAAGTTCCCTTTTTCCCCCTCACGTTTATGTTTGCTTTTTGAGGCGGTATCGCTCAATGTCTTGAGCGGACCGTCATCTACGCACAGGGAGATGCCCACACGGATGAGAGCGGCGCGAGGAGAAGACCAGTTGGTGCAGAGGCAGGAAACAGTTTGGCAATGTGTGTTCCTACCAGAGCTTGCTCTGATTTGTTCATTGTCAGAAAGTAGTCTGTTTGTAGCAGAAAGGCAAAACAGTTACAGCTGTTGTCAGACTATTGCTGTGTTCACACCAAACGCCTCCGGCGCCTCCAAAGCGTCAGGTTTACATTGAAAATACATGGAGGACGCGCCTCCGGGAGCGTCGAGAGGCCCCGCGGCGCGTGACGCGCCTCCTGTGCAGCGCGTTTTGAAGATTTTCGCGCCTCGGACGTGGCACGGCCGCTTTGGAGGCGCGTGATGCGCCTCGGACGCGGCCGACGCTAGAGTTGAGATTGTTGAACTTTTTCGAGAAATTCACGAGCGTCGACCAATCAGGAGCTTTCTCCAACAGTGACGTACGCTGTAGCTGTGCCACCGTCGGTCTGGGGCAGATCCTCTGCCGGCCCGCAGATGTAAACAGTCATGGAGGATTATCCTGTTGTGAACCGGGACTACAGCAGCTCTGGGACTTTTACAAAGACACACATCAGTGTTTCATTTACCTAAACACCCAGGATTAAAAGCAGCGACAAGAAAACTTATTTGAGTGGCTGGATCTGCGCTGGGAATGTGTTTGGGACTTGATGATGCACAGAGCATTCCCAAAGCTGCTACAAGCCAATCGATGTGAAAACGAGAAATATGCACGAATAAAGTCTATTAAGCCCCATCTACATAAAGCAACCGTGTAACAATGATCACACACTGATTCAGGCTTGTTGATTTTTAAGTTTATTGCTCACATTTTATCTACAACGGGCCGTAGTTTTCTCCCCGAGTTAGCTGCGCATAGAAATAAATTATTTCTATGCTAGCCGCTTAGCAGCAAACAGATAGCTCGCATTGACCCCCTTGAAAACAAGTATTATGCACTAATCACATCAATAAAGCCCTTAACTACACAGAACAGCCTTTATGATGGTCACACACTGAGATGGGCTTGACACATTTGTGGTTTATTGCACACACTTTTTTTTTTTATCAACAATGAGCTGTATGCGATCGCAAAAAGCTAACCGGGCTAACCTAGCTTATAGCCACTTGCCGCCAATGTCCCTTCAACCGTATGGGCTGGATATGAGCTTAAATACTGGGGAGATCCTGCGTAGACCATGGGGGAATAGTTAAAGATCCATAGGACATGGCAGGAGCAAAGAGGGAGACTACAGTAGTTAGCCTCCGAACAACTGTAGTTTTCAGGCACGAGCGGTTTCCAAGATGGCTACGAACAGACTCTGAGCTGACGCGCGGCCAGGGCGTCTTGACGCTCTGTGACATTTGTGACAAGCGTCTGACTTCAGTAAGCACAAGCGTCCAACTACGGACTTGAGGTGCGTCTTTGACGCCCAAGAGGCGTTCGGTCTGAACACGGCATATGACCCACCCTCCCCCTCAGCAGCAGCAACATGACTGTATTTTATAAAGGCTTGTTTTCTTTGGCCAATAAGAACATGTTTTTCTAAGAGAATATACTCCAAGTGGAACATTGCTAAAAATAAATCCTGATGTGAATTACATTGATATCCATATTAAAAGTAAACTATACACATTTTGGTGTAATTTAGATCAATTTAAAATAAACTATTTTTAGTGGATTTTGTGGTACCTGCCCTGTATATATTGCCAATTTGATGCTCATTAATTGGTCTTCTGTCCATTTAGTAAAATTTGCATAATAATCTCAAGTTTAATTTTATTCTCTAATTTATGAAATATTTTTGTTTGTCATAATTATATTCTCAAAATATATCGGTGCATTGCCGCCATCCGGTCTTAAAGGAACAGGCCTCTGTTTTTCCATACTGAGAAATGTTCTTACCTGAGTTTAGACAAGTTTATACGTACCTGTCTGGTCTTTGTGTGTGCCCGTGGAAGAGCGTGGTCGCTTCTAACTTCACCCCGTTTGGAGCCACAGGAGTATACTGGGAGAGGCCAAATGCTAACAACATCTTTGGTCTTCTTACGTGACTGAGCACACACACAAAGACTAGACAAGTACGCATCAACTCGTCTAAGCTCAGGTAAGAACATATCTCAGTATGGAAAAACGGTGGCTTGTTCATTTAAAGTTTTTAAAGGAGGTCTTAAAGGTTAATTTGACTAGTTTTGGTGTCTTATACCAATGTGTTTCTGCAGCACTTTGGAAACTGCCTGTATTTTATTTTTAGGTCCTATATATATATATACACACAAAAATTAATATGGAAAAAGTATTTGCATTTATAAATTCCCCAGACACGCATTGAACGTTAGACCAGGTTTTGTTTCATGTGGTTGAGCTGCTGTATAGAAGGGTTCCAATCAAAATCAGTATTTCTAGCTGGGTCCAGAATATTTTGACATTACTTGAATGATCTTTTAAAAACTCATTTACCAAACTTCAACGTTAACCAAGCTTTATTTTTGCGCAGAGTCTGTGTTGTAGCTTAAGCAGCCTCTCTGAAACATTGTGTCATGTGCGCGGCTGTTTCAACGCGAGGGGCACTTTGATGTTTTGATTCATCGCTTCCACACACTGACAAGATTTCCCAGCCGCCACTTGGAATTAATTTGGGCAATTAGGATGCATCTGCAGCCTCTCCGCGGTGCACGCTGAATGATGTTGGTTGTTACAGCTCTGTTTCAGTGATGAAGATTGTCAAAAAAGATCACATTTTTAACAAAGAGGAATACTGTTTCAAAAACCATTTGGCCAAATATTTTGGCTTTAAGTCTACGTGGGTAACTTGACATTAGCAGTTGTTGGCTCGTGTCTCTTTGAGTGCGCAGATGCTAGTTTTATGTTTATGCTCTAGGGGTAAAGTATACAAACTTTTACTACGCTTGTAAAACTTTAATTTGAGGTTCTATCTGCTCCTCCTTCATAAAAGAAATTGGACGATCTTCTCAAACTCAAAATGCAGATATTTTAAACATGTCCAGGAACATTAACATTTGAGGGAATCACATGCATTTCTAAACATATATTTGCTAGTTTCATACATGTAAAGGCCCCAGGAGATTGGATATTGTGTTGTTTGCTGTAGACATTGCCTAAATGTAAATAAGCAGCGGTTGTGATGTGATAATTGTAGGGTGACTAGTTTACTCGGGACTGCCCCGGTTTTGAGCCGTCCGTCCCATGTCCCAGTGGATTTCTCCAAGACCACTGTCCCTGTTTTAAACAAGCTACGCTCTTGAGCTTTTGGGCATGTGTATGTCGAACACCAAGTTTGCATGACTGAACCAATTAAATAGCTGAACGTCTGTCACCTCAGTGCTAACTGTCACATACGACATGCTTTTTTTCTCAGTACTTCTTGACTACTTTTGGCCCGATCAGGTCTATAAAACTGTATAGAGCAATGCAAATAGACTACTTCATACTTCATACAGTCAGTATTGAAGTGGAACCAAACACTTCATCTTTTTTGATCTTCACAGAGCTTTCTATCTTTCCATAAGATCTGTGAGCTGCGATCGAAGTATTCCACAGCGGATTTGGAAACGTTTTCTTACTTTATCTTAGTGAATTAAGTGACATCAATCTTGGGATCAGATGTCCTTTTTGTGAAGAAGGTGGTGTTTGGTGGGGCCTCAAAGACTGTACTGAAGCATCATGGGCCGTTATAGCAAAGATTCAGAGGGAAAGTTGGTCCATAATTATAGCATTTCTTAATGGAATAAATGACTTAAATCAATCCACGACTAACATGATGTTGGATGCCTAAAATACCTGCCGAAAGCTTGTCTGGACCACAAAACGAGAAAAACATATATGTTTGGCATACATTTCTAACTTGATTTCATGCGTTCCAGGTGGTGTACAAGAACAACGACTTCAAGCTGGAGCTCTCGCGGCTAGCCATCGAGCGCGACCCGAAGATCACCCTGAACGGAGACCTGGTGTTCCGCTGCGAAGACGTGGCCGCCCTGGACCCTGTCACCTTCGAGACCCCGGAGTCCTACATCTCTCTCCCCAAGTGGAACACCAAGAAAACGGGCTCCATATCCTTCGACTTCCGCACCACCGAGCCCAGCGGCCTGCTCTTGTTCAGCCACGGGCGCCCTCCGCAGGGCCCCAAAGAGCAGAAGCCGGGGAGGGAGCTGAAGACCGATTACTTTGCCATGGAGCTGCTCGACGGGTATCTGTACCTGCTCATAGACATGGGGTCGGGGAAGACCAAGCTCAAGGCCAGCAACAAGAAGGTGAACGACGGGGAGTGGTGCCACGTGGATTTCCAGAGGGAGGGGAGGAAAGGTGAGTTTGAGCACTTTGACGGAGCGTGAGCTGAAATGATCGCAGCTAAACACACCTGAAAGCCACGCATTCCAAGTTTTACGTTGTTATGTCACAAGAGCCACTGAACTGTATTAAAACTCAAACCATAAACAAACAGGCCAGTTACATATCAAGCGTGCTCCAAATCTTGGACAAAAGAAAAGAAAAAAAGAAAAAACTACTCACACCATTGCTGTTTTGCCTTTCTCATAATGGCCAAAACCCATGAATAAGCACACTACATGGGAGCTGTATTGTGTGATACTCAAGTTTTTTATTAAACTACTAAACAACATTTTATGTTTTGGGTAGTATTTCAAAATGATTAAACATGAAATCTCAGACATAACAATCAATTTAACCAATAACCTTGTCTGCAAGTTGAAGGTGAGTTGGAACAATCATGTGGGAGTATTGCCATGAGAAGGCAGGTGTGTAACATTTTCCGTCAACAAGCACTTTTATGGATACTAATGAACAATGCAGTGAAGACAGAATAACACAGCACACACAGCGCTTCTCTCAGTCTACCTCAGCGGAAACTGAAACTACATACTATACCTTGCTTACTACAACCGTGTGTGGAGTGAATGAAGAACAAATCCCCTACACTGTGTGAAGCGCTTTGGCTGACTTGTGTCATGTGAAAACTGCTATACAAATAAACCTCCATTCCAATCCAACACAAGGTGCTGTTACAGACTTGCAAACACACAAACTAAATATTTAATGGATTTGTTGCTGATTGGATCAAGCGCACTTAGTTCTAGCCAATCGCAGCCAATGCTGCGCCAAAACTTTGTTGTCTCCCCAAACAATTTGCACTGGAGTGATTCCAGGAATATCAGTGCTAATGTTATTAGTAAATAGTAATGTTGATCTGTGCCAGGTTGTTTAATCGATGAAACTGAACATTTGTGGCTTTCTGTTGATAATCTTGGCCCATAATGAAGGGAACAGATATTTCCTGGCCGTTCTGGGTCCTGCTGCATCGATTAAATTAACTTTGTTTTCCAGACACATCATTAAATATTAACAATCAGTTTTTTTGTTTTTTTTTCTTGTAGTGGGATGAACTTTGTTTTGTCCTTCATCAGTATATTGTAAAAGCAGACAGTTGTGGAAAAAAGTCAGCTGTGCATCTAATTGTAAAACATATTTTTAGTGGGCTAGTTGTTGTTTGCAAGTTTGAATTTCTCCATTGTGAGATCAATAACGTATTATCTCACATCTTATTACTTTGACATAAGAGCACCACTTTGCGCCCGGAGAGTTCAGAAATGTGCTTATAAACCCAACCCTGTGAGGAGTTTGGATGTTACACATTTATTAAGAACCAGGCTTTTAGGGTCTTACTAAATATACTCATACAAAAGGCCTGCATAGAGCACACTGTCATTTCTGCGCATTTTGAGTGTGCCAGCGCTTTGGTAGAGGTCCGCTTTGGCAATATCTTTACACTGCCTACTTCTTCCACATGTCACCACGTGTCTATGATGAGGATGACTGCCTCCATGTGTGCCCAAACTAACATCTGCAGCGGCCTGGTGAGAGACGAGTGGGTGCGGGGGCTCCTCGACATTCTATCCCCTCCTAATGGCGTCTTATAATGAGCGCGAGTGTGGGAGCGAGTGCACGTATACCTGTTATCTCGCCGCTGCTACCCGCTGTAATTGGCTTTTAATAGAAAATTAAGACGGACTCGTTAATCACAGGAGAGAGAGGGAGGGGGGGTAAAAGATGAGAAAAAGAGCAATTGAGAAAGGTGCAGAGCGAGAGAGTGTTCAGTTTCAGCTGCAGTCTGCTCTCCTTCTCCTCCATTTAGCTCATTACACACATTAGACGTCATTGTCATCGCTTCTCCCCGACAGCCCCCCCCCCACTCCCCCCCACCGGTGTCCTTTCCACATCCATTAAGTTCTCTTATCAAAGCGCTAGCCATTGTTCTGGATACCGTTTGAAACGCTTGACATTTGAGTGATACTGTTAAAATATAATTAAGGAAAGATCAACATCCCCCCGCACCAGGAAGACGAGCTAATAGAAGGTCGCGCTGTCCTTTCACGGCCAGGTCTAGCTTAAACGTATGGACGAGAAATGTAATATAGACAGTGCTATGCTTTCGTTCAGTCACCAAACGGAAAAAAGGCAAAGTGTAGATTGTTACGGCAACCCTAAACTTTTTTGCGAACGTGCCCATTTGAAGGCACATTTTGTCAGTCTAAGCTAGTCATGTCACGGCCCTTCGAAACATGCAAATCTATATTTTCAAACAGACCTGCCTCGAGACTCGCCTCATGTGAAATTTAAAGAGCATTATGCTAATTTTTGTATAATTACATAATCTTATTTTCTGGAATCAGATTGGTCCCTATCTTTAAGTTTACTCCATTGCGTCAAACTCCAAATGGACTTGTCCCGTGGACCAGATTAAATCTTCTTGTGGGTCGTATCAGTGCTATCCTGGGGTTAAGGTTTGGACTTGCCAGGCGTTGTCATTATATTTCATCATATGTTATTGTCAAAGACACATTATATAGAAGTAGTGTTTTTGACTTATGGGGAAAGAAGAAAAAAAAAATCTAATTTGACTATGAACTAATTTCCCCACTTGTTTGATAAAAGTAACTACAATCACAACTCGACCTGCTGTCTGTCACAAGAAAACACAGTGGACAATCCCCGACCCCGTGGAGCTCCAGTTTCCAAAGATTTCCCTCAGTTTGGCAGATCAACAGTTCTGGTTCTTCTAACCTCATGCAAATTCTCTCTGCTACTTTTGACTCTTGTAGGCTCCATCTCGGTAAACAGCCGCAGCATGCCCTTCAGCTCCCCCGAGGGCAGTGAGATCTTGGACCTGGACAGTGACATGTACCTGGGGGGTCTGCCCGAGTCCAAGTCAGAGCTGATCCTGCCCCGGAGGTGTGGACCGCGCTGCTCAACTACGGATACGTGGGCTGCGTGCGGGACCTCTTCATCGACGGCAAGAGCCGCGACGTACGCCGACTGGCCGAGATCCAGAGCGCCATGGGAGTGAGCAGCTTCTGTACCCGCGAGCTGCAGAAGAGGTGCAGCAGCGCCCCTGCGGCAACGGAGGCCTGTGCAAGGAGGGCTGGAACCGCTACATCTGCGACTGCACCGGCACGGGATTCCTGGGCACCAACTGTGAGATCGGTGAGTGGGGGAGTCACAGATATACTTGCGTTATCACACTTATATCGTTATTATTTGACAACTCGGTATTTATTTATTGTGGATCAGTTTGCATGTTTACAATTCCTAGCTTGAGTTACTGGGCTTTGAACCCCAAAAACAAGGCATAACATGACTTTTTACAAACCCATAGATGTAAACCTGGCTCTATCTTTTGCTCTAAATGTTATTGCCATGTTAAACACATTCTTTTGTATGAAATATGAAGTGAAAGAACATTTTTCCTATTATATATTATGTGAGTAATATACAACAAAAGTTTCAAAGTGATACAGTATCTCAAAACATATCTCTTTGCCTTAGAATGATCAATATAATAAAAGGCTCTCAAAGGGTAACAATCTGGTCTGAAAATTTGATCTTTTGACGCCTCCATTAGGAGTTAGACAAGCCATTAGCTCCACCATGGTTACTCCAAAGACGAGAACCGATTTGAGGGTAAACAAGGTGGAACCAAGTGTGATTCCTCCAAATGGATGTGTTGTGATGTCCAAGTTTGTGCCTGTCTGTGTAGAGCTCGTCTCTGGTGAATTGTCCTCCATACGTGGACTATAAATGACCTAATTACCTGTCTGAAATTCAACATAAACAAAACTACTGTCATCACAACAGAGACAGATCCTTTGTGGCTTTTCTAAACGAACAGTTGTAAACAGTATCGGCTTCATTCTGCAGCTGCTCAGCCGTAATCATGTCTGGACACGACGATGAGCCCGACTCGTGTTGAACAGGTGTCTTATACCGTCCCGGCGAAACCCCCACGGGGCCCCCATGCATGCAGCAAATGGGACCCCCGGGCGGGCGAGCAGGTAGATATAGGGGCCCGGTAGACTGTGAGCGAGACTAGAGGGTGGAGATGTGTCTGGCAGCTTTTGCGTTGGCGACGCACTCAGGCCCAGCTGAGCCATCTGTGCCTTTCCCTTCACCAACCAACGCAGGTGGTGCAGGCCCCTTTGGGAGAGGAGGCTGTTTGACAGGGGGTACAAACAAAAACAAAAGAGTAATGTTACAATAAATACAAAAAAAAGGTACTACTTCTAATAATAATAATAGTAATAATAATAGTATTTTTAAATGATTATGGCAAAAAAAAAAATCTAAATATGTGCAAGATGGACCAATGGGATGATTTGATGTTTACAAAGCGAAGTATAAAAAGATATAGCATACACAAATTTCTTATGTCAACAGAAAGTCACTCACTCGGGTTACTTTTCTTATCATAAGAATCAAAGCAGTTTTTGAACTTTTGTCAAGGAAAATGGTTCACTAGCTGTTTAGGTTTCTGTCCGACCGTCATGGGTTCCTACTTTTAATCAGTAGTGCCTGTGCTATGTTGCGGCCTTTTGGCATCTCACTCCCAGTATGAGACTTGAACAATGTGTTTAGGGGATAAATGGCAAATGAAAGGGTTAGCATGCCCTATGTCACCCCTTATCTTTAACACGGGTTTCCCAAACCTTTCAGGCCACACCTCCAAAATGACCATACAAACGATATTAGAGGTGCACCGATCACTAAAATTTTGTCGGCCGATACTGAACATTGTCGATCCGATCACATGTTTGTTGTTGAGTATTATGATTCATAATTTAACTGTGACAAATACTTGGCCTTTCTAAATGTGAAGTGTTTTATTGGGTGAATTTATTTTCTATATTTATTTGAATATTGTATACTATATACAAATATAGATTGTCCTGTTTAACCTCCAACTTGATTATTATTATTATTTATTATATTATTATATGCTCTAGGCTATTGGTTTATCGCACATTATTTTATAACTTTTACAGAATTTACCTCATGGTCCAATAAAGTTGATCTTTTTTTTTTATAGTAAACTATTTTTTTATAGTGCGTGTTATTTCGACCCTGTCTTACTTTGCGACTCATCATAGTTCCTTCGGATGCGCCTTATGGATGGTAGTGGGGAGGCTGGTAGACCACACTCAGCCTAAACACGGTGGAATTAGGAGAATCATTTTGGTTTGGACTATAACTTTGGACAATATTTGAAGAAAGAGAAGAAAACTTCCATAAAGAGACAGCGACATGAGGTCCAAACACATATGCGTTTTATGTTCTCTTTTGACTAGCAGCCATTTAGTGACACTTCAGCACTAAAGAGCGCATTTTCTCCGCAAAAAAAGACAGGACAATGACCCCTGCCTCTGATTGTAGTTTCACATAGTTGTGTGTTAAATATTGCGTCTATCACCTACACATGTGAAGTCATGCAGTAGTTGTAAATGTAAATAAAGGCACATTGTCTCCTTCACCTCCTGTTAGAAGCCCCATACGCTGATATTTTATTGTCACTAACCTTCATTATGCTTTTGTCTTAGAGCGTAGCAGTATCGGGTTGGCTCTAGCTCCGTGGTTGTGTTGTTTACTGCAGTCTGGAAACGAGTAGAGCCACCAGGCACAGAGGGATACTGCCGGCCCTTAGAGCAGTACATCCAGAGCTGTTGTGTAGCCACGAATTACATTTAAAACTTGGTTTAGAGCGGCTCTATACTGCGGAGTAATCACCAGAATATCTACTGAAAGTTATCTTGAAATAATCCTGGGACTCAAAGCTCTGTGCGGGCGGATCCCGGCCGCGTCTTTAGTTTGTTCTATCAAACTAAGTCAGATATTTACAATTCATTTTCACTTTGTGTGCAACCAAATTGATCTTCCAATCTTTTATTTTACCTTTTAATGTGGTCACATATGGATTGGTGTAGCAAACGTATAAACAATAATAATACAATGACTATACAATTATAAAGGCACGCATATAAAGAGAATAAACGTTAAAAAAAGTAAGATCACTTACAAAATATAAATACGCTTTTACCAAAACCGTGATGTGAAGGAGTTGGTAGATTCACAACATAAGGTGCAAGGTAAAGAATAGTTCCAAGGGATAACCAGGTGGTGAAAATTACATGAAGTAGGTAAAATAACTCTTCAGGGTGCAATTTAAAAAAAAAAATATTTAAGTAATTGGGACCATACCCATGCTAGTCAAAATTAAATCCATACAAATTAACTTTTTCTTTCTCTCTGTTCAGGCTTGTGGTTTTTTTTTCCCCTCCCCATGATCCTCGCAGGGAGATGAGAAAGGCGTGAGATAAGATTGTCAGCCTCAAGGGCTAATGAGGGAGACAGAGTCTGGATTGAAATCAGACTGAAGATGAAATGTCTTCATCTAAAAGGGTGACGTTTCAGCGGGTTTGTTCTGCTAGTGCAGAGAAGATTAGGGAACTCATAGTGCGCTAATGTCATCTAGTGGAGATTTGGGGCATTGCATGGAAAACATATATCAAAGGGCCTTTTATGTGCACAGAGGTCACTAATCGTCCAAAAATAAATCGTCTCCTCTTAATACTTCACAATGTATCGAAAAATCTGTGACTGTTTTGCCAAGACATTAGCCACATTTGTGTCATCAAGAGCACATACCTTTATTATTTTTTATTTGTTTATTTAGGCTAATTTCCATCCCACACTAACACTCTAAACACACTCTCATTCATCGTTGCCTATTGTACATGTTTTAGTGGTAGGGGAAACCAGTGTACCAGGAGGAAACCTACGCAGACACGGGGAGAACATGCAAACTCCACACAGAAAGATCCCACCTGGGGATCGAACTCGAGACCTTCTTGCTGTGAAACACGAGCACTAACCCCTGCGTGTTGACCTGCAAAAGAAACAAACTTTGCAGTTCTTTGCTTCATCTTACGAAGCATTTTCTTTAAAAAAAATCCTTTGTACTTTTACTTGAGGAATCGGGGAGTAATGCGAGTGTGGGACAACGGATGGAAACGTGTTTACATGCAATAAATAAGTAAATCAACAAATAAGACAGGTCCTGCCCCCCTGGCCTCCTGATGAGACCAGAAAGCCACTCCTAGTTTGCAAAATGAGGGGAGGGAATAAATGTTTTCACAAGTAAACGATCAAGCCCCCTCCCCTCCTGATTGGACCTGACAGGCTGGTTCACAGGAAAGCTCGTCTCATTGGTCAAAGTGATGACACTGATTAGTTGCCGAGATTAGCAAAGAGAGGGATGAAAACAAAACGTATGTTACGTAAAATCTCTGGCCCAGGCGGTCAATAATACGCAATTTATTACATTTGTAAGACATTTAAAGTTACGGACTATCACTTTAAGTACAGGACTGGAAGGTTTAGTGTCTGTTGATGCCGTCTTTAAAATGCATATAACAAGTTTTAATCCTTTAGTAATTCTGACTTCGTTACGTGGATAACATCAGTTGTAAGTAATCATGGTTTTGTTTCAGTGCAGCAGCAATGTAATGAAGAAAAATTGGGAAGAAATGTTATTTCTATTCAAATTTTGAGGTTAATGATATAGAGGATAGTTTTTGATATAATGATATAGAGCAGCCATTCTCAAAGTACGGGACACTCCAAGAATCTCTCGGGGGGGCCCCCAATCATAAGAATGTACTCCACTCATTATTTTACAGCTAAAATGACATAAAAAAGCAACATCTCGCTATGACTGTAACCTAAAGACTGGTTTAAACTGATACAGTTGTCCAAATACATGTATTTTTTCCTTTCAAAATATATTTTTTTCAATGTACTTGTTCTGTAGGGAAGCTTTGGGGCCCCCCTGCAATGCCTCTGAGGCCCCCCAGGGGGCCCCGGACCCCACTTTGGGAACCACTGATATAGAGGATAGTTTTTGACTGTTTTTTTTCACTCAGTTAGTGGTTGTGTGAAGCCATTTATGGTCAAACAACTGAATTTGCTGTTTTTTAAATCATAAAAAAAGAGAGTAGCAAAATGACCCTGATCAAAAGTTTACATACCCCAGTTTTTAGTGCTGTGTATTGCCCCTTTTAACATCAATGACAACTTTGAGCCTTTTGTGGTAGATGTGGATGAGGTTCTACATTTTTATCTGATGGTAAAGCGGCCCATTCTTCTTGGCAAAAAGCCTGAAGTTCCTGGGCTGTGCATGAACTGCACGTTTGAGCTCTCCTCACAGTAGTTCAATGATATTGAGGTCAGGAGACTGTAATGGACACTAATGGGACCTTCACTTTATTCTGCTGGAGCCAGTGGCATCAGTGAAACACCTCCATACTGTATTTCACAGTAAGTATGGTGCACTTTTTTGTTGTCAACAAGGCCAGTGATGGCCTATGATGAAATTCTGCCAGGGTATGTAAACCTTTGAGCACAACTGTATACCATGGTTGCAGGGCAAGTTTAAAAATTAATACCTCTACGTATGTCATGTCGTGTCAGTGTCCAATAAGGAAGTACAATAATAAACATCACAAATGTCCAACTAAGGAAAACTGGGTAAAAGCTTTTAAATAGTCTCAACTATGTCTCAACTATGTTTGAGCAAAAATTTTGAGCATAAAGTTTTTATGTTGAACGCAAAACCAACCCCATACCCCCCTCCCCCCCATTGTGGTCTCCCCTTAATTATACACAAAAATCTTTGCCTGAACTCAAAGTATATGGGTAATTCAGCTTTACTTTACTGTAGTTTTCTTCAAACACAACCAAGTGCACTTTTAAACAGTAAAACTGCGGAACCAGCTGTACAATAGATTTCCCCTCGCAGCTACAGTGCTGAACATCTCATTTGTTTTGCAGAATGGCTGGAGTTGGCAGTCGCGAGTGCTCCGCTTTACAACTGCCACATATTTATAGATGCAACGGTTTGCGGTTGCACTTTAAATGTCGACACTTTTTGCAACCCTCGTCAACCGTCGCCGACATTTTAGCATCTTTTAACAAAATGTCCCTGTACGTGCTCCAAAAACCAATGGAGTACGAATCGACCCACATAGACAAGTCCTAAGGCGACTGTCACGCACGCGCTGCTATTTACGGTCGGCCAATTTGTCATGGCTCTTGTGCGAGATGCCTCGTATCAAGAATGTTTTCGAGGCGTGTAAGAGGGGGTATTTGAAATGGCATGCAAATGAGTTTATTTCACCCACAAACTAGCATAATACGATTGAAGAACTCAGAGAAAATGAAAGTTATGGGTGAAAAACAGATGTCGGATGCCGATGTGAGGGTTGAACTTACCTGACAGGCATTTCCATAAAAGTATATCATGATGATTTTAGATAATTAATTTAGATAATTAGTTAATTTTCTCTGGGGTCAATTATGTACATATAATTAAAAAAGTTTTATGCAGGTGTTTTTTACTTTTCACAACCATACCATAAAGCTACTCAAAGAAAAGATGTGTGCCATTCGTACTAGCAGTGCATCGTGTCTGCCATAAGATCACAGATGACGATAGCCATCCATTGTCCCATTACTTTGAGCTCCTTCCATCACGGCAGAGATGAAGACTCCCTTGTGCCAAGAAAAATGTGTACAGGAATTCTTTAGTTCCCTTTGCCATCAAGGAGCTGAATAGGTTGCTAATGTCATTCGGTCAGTCTGTTCCTTTTCTTTCAATGAAGTGAATCTGCTGCAACAAACTGATTTTATAATGGATTTTTATATTTTTGTTGCATTGCTGGGCAAATGTGTCGGATGTGTGAGCAAGCCAAAGGCAAATTTCTGCTATCATTGTGCATGGTAGACAAAGTGTTTCTATTCTCTTCTAGGTCACATTTCATGGATTTCCATCATTTTGTAGCCCAATTGCAAGCACAGCAGTGCTTTAGAGCAATCTGTTGGAAGCAGTAGCTAATGGTAGTGCAGGGTCCATCCGGAGGAATCCCTTCCAGACAAACAATTATGCAAACTCCACACAAAAACATCCCACGTGGCCTGGGAATGGAAGAGCCTTTTTGCTGTGAAGCGAGAGTGTTGTCTCTCTGATATTGTCATGGCACACAACATCTTCATACGAAATTTAGACACCACATATTTACTAGTATTTACTTGGCCATAGCTTCTTATTGATTGAATACATTAAATTAAGTTTAGATTAAACGCATAACTTAAGCAATGGCCGCTGACTGCTCTGCTTTGTGACTACGACACTGGAGGCCGCCATTGCTCCGCTATTGCTGTAGTACCTCCATATGGCCGCTATTCCCCCCTTGGAATGCATTGGACTTTAGACACGTTAAAAACAACTTTATAGCCCGGTGCCTAATGTTTTAGAAGTGGCTAGAGCTAGATATTCCTCCTGTGATTACGCTGGGTTAAAAACAATCTGGGGCACCGGGCTGGTTATGGTAGCATACATTTTAGAAATCTCCTACTTAACGGGGGTCTGACTGTTGGCATTGGAGCTGCGCGAGCTACACGTCACGCAAGGGCCGAGTCTACAGTGAAGCTCCCACCCTTATGCCCTTATTAGGAACATGCTTCGTCAGAGCTGGGGAGGAGGAGCCTGTAAAACCGCCATGATTTCCCCTCGAACGTGGTCATTGTGGTAAACGGGGAGGAGTGAGGAATGACGGTCTATTAATAATATGTCTATGAACTTAAGTGAGCAATCAAAGCAACTGCCATAAAGAAACCAGTCACCCATTTTTGAACACCATTACATAAATACTGGGGTAAAGTGGATGAAGTGTCTTGCCTAAGGACGCTGGTAGGAGGTGGTCTCGATCCGCTTACTCTACTAGCTACTACAATCACTTTTACTTTGTGGCTTTGTGCATCCTTAAAGGGAGAGTATTATGCAGAAATTGTGACATGGTAAAAAGCCCTAAAAAGTCAAAATTTTTCTAAGACTTTGTAAAAGGTTCATGTTGTCTTCTTGGTTAGACTATTACTGTTTTGTTCTGTAAGACAGAAGGTTTGTTTACCTGCTTTACTAGTTTCGATCACTTCCTGTGATCTTCCTCAGAAGCGTCACCTGGATTTTCCAGTCAGTAGGGAGAGCTTACGCCCCCTACTGACTGGCGCCTTCTCCAGGACGGCATCCCAGGTGTGGGATAAGGTGTACGCTCCGTCGTCCCGGTTCATAGATGTTAGTGCTCGTTTCCTGATCTCGATGGCTTCTCTGATCCAGCGGTGGTACTTGTTACTTTCGGCGCGGATGACCCTGGCGTTGTCCCAATTCATGATGTGGTTCTCCCTCTTACAGTGATCCGATATGGCTGATTTGAGATTTGCTTGTAGAGGACACAAAAAGAACACAAAACAGCATTTGTCACTTTACCATACATCAAGGGGGTCACAGAGCGCATACAGAGGGCCATGAGGAAACACAACATAAACGCTCCAGTCAAACCACACACAAAACTCCGCTATTGGTCAGACCCAAAGATACCATCCATCAAGACCGGAAATGTGATGTCATATATGAAATCCCATGCCTATCATGCAATAAAACATATTTGGGGGAGACGGGGAGATCATTCAGCACACGCAAGAAAGAACACCAGAAGGAATGTGAAAAGGAGACAGTCAATAGACAAACAAGAGCAATAAGAACAAGCACTACAAGAAAATCTCAAATCAGCCATATCAGATCACTGTAAGAGGGAGAACCACATCATGAATTGGGACAACGCCAGGGTCATCCGTGCCGAAAGTCACAAGTACCACCGCTGGATCAGAGAAGCCATCGAGATCAGGAAACGAGCACAAACATGTATGAACTGGGACGACGGAGCGTACACCTTATCCCACGCCTGGGATGTCGTCCTGGAGAAGGCGCCAGTCAGTAGGGGGCGTAAGCTCTCCCTACTGACTGGAAAATCCATATAAGCTGCCTACAACACGTCACCTCCACCACCAAGTGACGCTTCTGAGGAAGATCACAGGAAGAGATCGAAACTAGTAAAGCAGGTAAACAAACCTTCTGTCTTACTAAAAGAACAAAACAGTAAATGTTACAAAGTTGTTATGTCATCAAAAACGTACCATAGTTGTATTTCGAGCCACCAGCACATCTTTGGGAGTTGCTGCAGTGGTGAAGATCCAAAGATGACTCAGACAGCTCCTCCTGAGGACATGCGTATCCAGGAAATGCTTTCCTTACCTCTAAATCGCTAAGCTTTTATCGCAATATAATCACTCACCGTAGCTTCAGTACAGCCACACCAAGGGTCTGTTTTTGTTTTGTCTTTTTTTTCCTCTTCATTGTAACAGTTGCGCAGCGAATGAGAGCAAGGGGAGAGGGGTGGGAGGCCATGTGAAACTACAGGATATTTTGCATTTTCTAACCATACAAAGTGTAAGAGAGTGATCAAGATGTTGTATTTGAGATGATTACGAAATACTTATTTTCAGCACAAGCGCCTCTCATTTTAAACTCCTCATCCTCTCGCTCTCCCCTTTGCAGAAGCCACCGTGCTGAGCTACGATGGCAGCATGTACCTGAAGATCATCGTGCCGGTCACCATGCACACGGAGGCGGAGGACGTGGCGCTGAGGTTCATGTCCCAGCGCGCCTACGGTTTGCTGATGGCCACCACCTCCAAGGAGTCGGCGGACACGCTCAGGCTGGAGCTGGAAGGAGGCCGGGTCAAGCTCACCGTCAACCTAGGTAGGACCAAACCTTCAGTCATCCTGAGCTGTTTCAAACCAAACGGCACATTCCTGTCTGCTCATCCCCTCATCTTCTGCTCCGGATAGCGTTTGAGCTTGTTCTGGTTAAAAGACTCAGTTTGTTGAGGAAATTGTTGTTTTCTTCATTGTTCAATAATAATTATTAACATTTGATGCCTAAGAGAAACGTGACCTAATGGCCATAAAAAAAAAAAAAGAAGTTATACAGGGTTTCCTTTATCCGGTTAAACATGGGGCAAAATAAAAATGTAATAAAGCTCCACCATATAAATCACATAAACGCCATGAGCTATCCGAGCCTGTGCCTGCAAATGGTACTTCTGTTAGCCAACGACTTCCAGGACCTGTTTGAATTAAACGTGAAATCCCTTAACTAATGGAGAAGCCAGGCCCAATATTAAAGTATAGCGGGTTTGGCATGTTTATACGCTAATTCAGATATAAAGTGAAATCTCAAAAGGTTTGTATAATGATTCGTAACTAGACTTTGATATCACCTGAATGTGGTTGACGGGTAACAAAATTGTTGATGTTTGATGGCTAAATGCTAATCGCTATAGGTACAATACAATGAGCACGCTAATGAATGCTGACTAGCCGGCTTGCTAACTCTCCACATTCGTTAGGATTGAACAGCGCTTCTATTTCTATGGTCTTGGCTACATAATAACTAACTCAAATACTCTGCAAACTGCAGAGTAATTATACTGGGCCTAGATGTTTAGGTAACTTCGCAACTAGCAAGCAACAAAGTTTGAACTCTACCAACACAACACAGATGTTATATCAATCGCATTCACTGCACTAAATTTCATACTTAATTGTTTGTGAAAGTCAGAAGAAATAATAAGGTTCACTTCCATGTTTCTATACAACATTGACACACTGCAGCCTTTTGGCTAGTGCTGTTAATGCGTCCTGTGGATGTGATTCTGTCGTGGCAATTTCTCACCACTATAAAGGAAAACTTGAAAGTATTTGTCTTATCAAAAGTGTAAGTTTAATTTAACACACGTGCGGAGGGCCAACACAAAGGTAAACCCATGGTTAGCTCTGGGGAGCCGAAGTCTCTCCCCTGGTTATATAGGTACACATGAGAGGCCGTCCCAGCACCAAGATGGGAGGGGCCACAGGAAGGCCTTTGAGCCAGGACACGTCTCTGGCCATTGTCTTAGGTGTGAAGCAGAAACCCAGCATGTGCTTCAGCCGAGATAGGGACAAGCCGCAGAGTCTTTGTGTCCATTGTGATGTAGAAAGCCGGCGCTCCCCAGCCCCCCGACCAAAAGGCCCAGCATGGCAGCCAGACGGTCCATCCCTGTCTGTGTATTTGCTTGCGACTAGTTTCAGTTAGATAACTCTAAAAACTGTCACAACAATCCAGACCAAGGACTGATACAAATTAACCTACACACAGCTTGCATTATGACTATTTCAGAAACATTCCCTCAACAAACTGATAACGCGGTTGCTATAGGTCTCAGAAAATCCCTACTCGATTCTCTCTCTATCCCATCCCTGTGCAGTACCATCAACCCCCCCCCCCATTCCCATTCACAAAAGCTCCATCGGTGATTCTCGAGGCCAGATATTCAGCCTTGCCCCGCTAACCTGTCTCTACGTGGCCTGTTCTCGTCTCGCCTCTCCTCACGCTTCATTTTGCATTGGACCAGAATTATCCCTATTACGGACGACTTGTTTGCACAAGGGCAGACAGATGAAATCTCCCGGAAGATGGATAATTTTCTTCCGGCTGAGGAATCTCTTGAGTTCATTAACCTCTCATCCCTGATAAATGGGGCCAGCCTTCCTGCTTCCTGGCGTGAGGAGGAACGAGACAGACCACTAGAGATTGGGGGCCCTTCTTATTTCCTGTTTTGGTGATATTCCAGAAACGTGGTTTGACTCTTTTTCATATTTACCCCGTTTCTTTTCTCTTGCTTCCTTGAAAACTAAATTTCTCAGTTTAACGTAAGATACCGACTAGAAGAAAGACAAGACTCTCTGAAACGGCCATAGCATAGGCAATTGAATATTTTATTTGTCAACCAGTAGCATTAGCCACTGTTGGCTTACCTTCATGGTTCGTCTTTTAGCAGAGGTTTTCCTCTTTTCTTTGGCTAGCCAGTTTATAATAATTTCATAAACTCAAAAAGCGGTGTCCACAATGTTCACCAACAAAACAGATTCTATTGTAGTTGTGGTTGCTGTGTGTCTTGCATTTTCCTGCCATGAGACCTTCCAGCAGTACACAGAAATAATACAAAAAGCCATTCAGCGTAGATGTGTGCCATATGGAAACAAGACTATGTATTCTTTTGGTGGTAACAATAAAACAGATGTTTCTGGAATGTCATCAACTCGGGTAGATCAGATTGTACAGAGTGAATTAGGGGAAATAATGGAGTTTTTCTGTCCCCTTCCTGGCCTATATAAACCAATGGAACTTTTCATCCCTTCAATGGCTTGTACGTCTGCGGCCCATGGATCAGACAGCCAGCGAGATCAGCTCACGTACAATCCCATATTTTTGAAATGGGTCAAAGCTGATTTTTCTTTTCTTTTTTTAACCTTTTTTCGCAGCTTTTTGCTTGCAATTATCAACACCCTACTGTTAACATCATTCAAAGTGTTGCAGATTTTTCGCAAGATTGTTGAATTAACCGAAATTTGCGTCACATTTTTAACAACCGCTTTATGGTGTCACACATATTAACATCTTTGTGATCATAATATCTTTTTCATAATTAGTGCAACAATTAGCAGAGTGTTTAGTCTTTCCACTTGATGTGCTTGTGGGGATATTTTGGTTGTAAAGCGTGATGCTGGTCCCTGGCTGTTTGTTTCCACTATTCTGTCGCGGTTGACCGCTCGAGACCACAGCCCAGCCACTCTGCCACATGCCTATGCCGTCAGCAGACACTAGGGGTATGAGACAGTGGTTCTCAAACTTTACTTTACAGTTTGGAGTGCTATTTGAGCAATCATTCCTCAAAGTTAGACTATGCTGATGCAATAATGTAGGGATAAGGTATAGTAAAGTGTATTTTTGTGTGTGTGTTTGTCTTTGACAGCACATTAATGAAATAATACAAATTGTACCAACTGTAAATGGTGCCACATTATTACAAACTGGCAAATTTACCTCTATATTTCCAATGCCGATAAAACTATGCAAAATTCTTCATATAAAAGTAGTGCAATTATAATCACACTTCAGAAATGGTTAAAGGTGATGTACCTGATTTATCGCTTTGAAAGGCGCCAACATTTTTATAAAGTCATTCCCACAGAGAACAAATAATTGGGCCAAAACTGACAATTTAACTTTAAAGTGGTAGTTTGTAAGGTTGCAAAATAAGGAGGATAAGGCAACATTTGAAAGGAAACAATCCTCCCTCGCCTCCGATTGGACCTGAAAGCCCCCCCTCATTTCCTGTGCACGTGATTGACGGGCCCGTTCACAAGAAAGCTTGTCTCATTGGTCAAAGTAATGGCACCGGGGAGTCTGATTGGTTGCCGAGATCAACAAAGGGACGAACTTTACAATTTTACTTTTTTTTCTCTTCAATATTACTAACGTTACATCAAATCTAATCTAAAGAAATTGTGTTTCCCATGATGGCACATAATAGCACTCCAAAGAGAACCACTGTTTCAAGACGTCTAAATTGAATATGAATTCACCGTTCAGGCAGTCGCCCTGTTTCGAGCCATTTGTTAAAATGGCTAGCTCCAGACTGAACATAGTTATATTCCCATTTGCCGATCGTTTCCCCGTACCACATGTTCTTATGCCTACGGTTATGTGCGCTAGGCTAGAGGTGGCTGGGTTGTGAAGATCACCCTTTTTCCATAAAAATGTCCTAGCTGGATTGCTCGCACTCAGAGTACCGCAGAAGGCAAGAGGAGCTCAAGTAGTGGAGAAAAATACATCTTGTGAAATAACAGCGTGAGGCAGTGTGTCTGGTGTGGCAAAGGAAACACTTATTTGCACCGAATGAACTGCAGGCTGGGAAGAGATTCAAATCAAGCTCAGGTTTTGACTAACCCACTC
Source organism: Neogobius melanostomus (assembly GCA_007210695.1). Classification (NCBI taxonomy): domain Eukaryota; kingdom Metazoa; phylum Chordata; class Actinopteri; order Gobiiformes; family Gobiidae; genus Neogobius; species Neogobius melanostomus. The sequence continues at coordinate 287,122 of VHKM01000042.1, read as the reverse complement.
CAGTTTAATACCTGGTGTGTTTCATTTTTGTTATTGCGGTGATAAATAAACTTACGAGGTCCTAACAGGCTGGCAGATGGGAGATAAATCTTTGATAGTCTGATAAAATGGAGCACCCAGTCAGATGAAACATGATCAAATCAACTTGATGTACAACGAGGCCTTTTACAGATGCCACAAAACATAAACTTGCCTTATTGCAGTCTGCTGCAGTAGTAATAATCCTGTCAGCAATAGACAACTTTTTTGTTTTGTGCTTTGGCTTCATCAAAGGCTGTCAATATAAACCCGATACGGCAGGGAAAACATTGTTTAATGTTGAGATTTTAACTAGTTTACTCATCTTACTTTCAATGTCTGAGTAATAATAGAGCCTATTTTATGAATGCATATTCATTCACAAATATGGACATGCTTAATAATCTCGTGTGTGACATTGCAATACAAATATACACACATGCATCAAATTTTGTTAAATATTGTTAAATGAGAGGGATTTTCTATCTAAGGCCTGCTTGGTTTATTGAATGGGAACTGCAGAATCGGAACTGATCGGAACTGCAGAACTGCATAACGTATACACAATATGCTGTTTATACGTTTCACTTATAAACCGCATATTCAAAAACTATTGAAGGTATCCAAAATCCTGTATGGCAAAAGTGTCAGTAATTAATGTCACAACAATGATGTTTTTTTCACAATTCACCTGCAAAGTCAAAAGGACTGGTTCCCCAAGTCCATTTAGGTGCATGGCACGGTAGCGCAGCAGTTAGCGCTCTCGCTTCACAGCTAGAAGGTCCAGGGTTCGATTCCCACCTGGACGGGGCCTGTCTGTGTGGAGTTTGCATGTACTCCCCGTGTCTGTGTAGGTTTCCTCTGGGTACCACTAAAAACATGTACAATAGGCCAGGATGAATGATATGTGTGAGTGAATGTATGGAGGTGCCGCAGATGTGTGCAGTCGCGACAGCGCTTCTGTCAGTCTCCCCCAGGGGAAATTGAAGCTACTAACATAGTTTACCACCACCGAGTATGGAGTGAATGTAAAATGCCCCATGTAAAGCGCTTTGTGACCATGTCTGTGAAAGGCGCTATATAAATAAAGATCTTCTTCTTCATTATATATACACCAACTTTGAAATGATTAGTAATTAACAAAATGATATTTTCAGACATCCTGAGCACCCTAGTATTTTTTTTAATAAGTAATCATTTTAAAGTTGTATATAAATGATACACCTAAATGGACTTGGGGAACCAGTCATTATGAGACGAGACTTTGCGGTTTAATGATGGAAACTACTGTTTTTATTTTGAAATATTAGGACTTCAGTTATGTATCTGTCAACGCTACATTTAAAATAATAAATAAGAGTTAATTCAAGTTAAGAGATAAATATTGATAAAAAATCTATAATTTGGGAATGAACGCAGTAACAAGATGTTAATAAGTAAAATGTCATATATATCAGATTTATGATACATCTATATCTTGTAGATGCATTGACTTTTCATTCTGAACATGTTGAACATAATCTGCAAACATTTAGCAACAAGTACAAAGAGGAAACTATTGCTAGACTAACTCTTCACCGTAGTCGCGCAGTTACACAGAGTCTTCGAAGAAAAAGTATCTCCTTGTCATTTTCATAACACAGTAATAACTCAAAGGTTTAAAACGGTGTAGAACCCCTATATTATTTCTGTATGACATATAAACTCCGCTCCGAAAAGTGTCGCCCAGATGAACATTATGTTTAAAACCTTGCCTTCTGCCGTGCTCTGAAAAGTGATGCAAATGTATTCAAATTGAGTATCCGTTTCAAAGGGTGGTGGTGACTCAGAGCGTGTCCCCGGATGGTGGCCCAGAGCATTGCTTGGTTGTCTGCAGAATGTTCTTTGAAGGATGTAAAATGTTTTTTTTTTCTCTCTTCTTCTTTTTCTCTCTTCTTTTTGGTTTGATCTCACCATCTCGCTCTCTCTCCCGCCAGATTGTATCAGGATAGACTGTAGCCTCAGTAAGTGCCTCCTCTGCATTCTTATGACTCTAATGTATGTGCTTATCTTGTGCTGCGTTCTACAAAGTGGCTCTTTTCTGGGAGTTTTATGATATTTGCACCGAGTGATTCGGTCTATCATCTGTTTTCTTTGTGTCTTGTCACCTTGGGCTGCGCAATACTTCGGAAACATCGCCTTTCAAAATAAATGTGACACAGATGTACTATGTTTACTTTTATTACAAGCAATTTGACGGCAAAGTTGCATAATACGCTGTGGCAGAGAACGAAATACTTAAATTTGACAACAAGAGCGAGAAGAATAAAGTGGTGAAAATGGAATGCGACAGAACTACACTCAATACCAATTTGTAGTTTGTTTTACTTTGAGGCTTGTAAAAAGACGCTAAACCCATAACAATGGCTATTTATGCATAATAAACAAAGTCGGCCTGCTCGGTCACCAATTGTTTCTGTCAAAGTTCTGCCTCTAGAATAAGTGAATGCATATACAGTAAAGAGTTGATGTTAATACTTTCTCAATGATTCATAGTTTTCGAGAGGTTCAACAGTATGTTCTGGACGTTAGCGATAGCATTAGCCACACAGTTATCACTGGTGCCTCGACTCAGTGGGTAAACAATAGGGAATGTGACAAAATATAGTTTTGCATTATATTGCAATGCGTCTTTGTTATAAACATATTGATTGTCCAGGGGTGTCCAAATCTTTTTCACTGAGGGCCGCATGTTGAAGTATATAGCGTGGAGGGCCACAGATCAGTGGTCAATGCAGTGAAAGCTGAACTGAGTTTTTAAACCCATGCCCCACACCTTGAATTTGAGTGGCACTGTGGTACAGCGGTTAGTGCTTGTGCCTTACAGCAAGAAGGTCCCAGGTTCAAGTCCCACCTGGACGGGACCAGGGAATTATGAAACGTGTAGTAAATAGAACATTTTTAGGTGGCGTGTGCAAATTCAGCAAGAAGCCAGAGGGCCACCAAAAATTGGTCTGAAGGCCGCATTTGGCCCCGGGCCACACTTTGGGCACCACTGATGTATCACAATACTTTGATACCCAACAAAGTGATTGAAAAAATAAAGTTGGTATTATTCATTTCTGCTTTGGTGCTGAAATGGTGTTGTTTAAGATGACTTTGCAAAAATATTATATTCAATGTCAGACAGATTTATATTTAATCCATAAGTTTTTGGTGAACTTGCGGTTTCTTATTGAATTAATTCAGGGAAAAGTATTACAGCACGTTTGTTATAATGAAAATCAATAAGGTAATTAATATTAATATGAATTAGAATATATTTGTATTGTAATACATAGAATGGTATGTTGAGCTAAACATTATTTGAATAGTTTTATGTGTTTATTTCACAAATAATATGCTCTTTTCAGTGAGTAAAAGTACATTAGATACAGTGTCAATAACTTTGAATATATCCTAAGATCATCTAAGGACCCCTAGCTCAGTGTGTGGTGACCCCCAGTGGGGTCTGAACCCCACTTCCGAAACCCCGATTACTAGTGCTAGAAGTAGTTGCATTTTTTTTGTTAGTTATTTTTAAATGTTATGTATTAAATCAAGAAAAATGTGAAGGTAAATTATTTATTTTTCATCTACATTAGGCTCCCAAAGCGTTGTTTCACATTTATCGCATCTGTAAGTAACTGAAAAAACTTTGACATATAGATTAGTAGCAAATATACTAGCAAATAGTGTGTTCCTGTGTTGTGCAGCCCAAATCAGATTCAAGACACAAAAATCCCTCTCTTACATTATGCCAAGTTCTGTCTGTCAAAGATTTAATTTATGCATAAATTGGCGTGGTTGGCAGGATCTTAAATCCCTGACTCTTGTGCTTTCCCTTCTTACCTGCTGGTTTCAAATTCTTATTTCACTTTTTTTCTTCACATTAACCAGTCGACTCATTATCCTGTCAACCATCTTCCAAAAAACACTCCTCGAAAAGGGCAACTTGACACTCTCGAGTCGAAATGTTCCTATCCTCTTATACACAATGTTGGATCTCGGCTCTCCGCTCAAATGCACGTCGCCCAGGTGGTGCTTGCTTTCTACGTGGGACAAACCATAAGCGTTTGCCCCTAGAAAGCTAATTGCGCGTCCGCTGAGAGACGCTGCACCACCTGGCGCTTGCTTGTTTAGCGCGAGAGCTAATGTTTTTCTACCCCATGCCGACAGGATGATAGCAAACTGTTATTTCCATCACAACCACTGACAATTGAGCAAGTGGCCCGCAGGTAAGTGCTGCCAGGAGCGGCGGCAAAATGGAGGGAAACTGCATGTTTGCAACTGTAGCGTTATTTTGTTTTTAACGGTGACTGGATGCGACATTGTCTCAAAAGGGGAAATGCTTTCATACTACACTGTAGGAACTTGAGATATTGAAAAAGACGTATGTACTTTGTCTTTGAGGTATCAGCAGTAGGCTCATTTACGGCTTGGGTTTCATGATCTCATCCGTTTATCTCCACGGTGCACATCAAAGAAGGTGCCAGGTTTGAGTCCCACGTGGAAGGGGCCTTTCTATGTGGAGTTTGCATGTTCTGCCTGTGCCTCACAGGGCTGTACAAACAAAGAAAAACCTTGAGCTTGCAACACTAGGGCTGTTTTTGGTGACAATGGTCTTAAACGTTGGGATGAAAATTAAAGTGCTCATGACAGTTTTTCAGTTTTTCAATTTTAAGTTTGCGCTAAAAGGCATTGGGAAAACAGACTTCTGAATCAATACTGTATCAACGCAGAAGGTGACGTGTAAAATGTAGGGTACAATTTTGGTAGAAGTACTGTATTTGTGTAGGTCCTTCATAATGAGCAGTAGAAAATCTGAGTGTCCCCCATTTCCTGGTGGTCTTTCAAACAGGGAAGGACAGCTTCAGAAATGTGAAGAAATGATGGCAAACTCCAGTGCAACTAACACTTGCATGAACGTGCAGGGGAAACTTGGTATTTAAAAAAATATATTATATATAGCCACTAGGGAAGTATGTAATGGTAGGTATGCACTTATTCCAAAATGTGTATTTCCATCATAAATATGAGGGCCATCTTTATGAAAAGTAATCCATCTACCTACTATTTTTACATGCACAGATCCTACTTTTTTGAATGAAGTTTTTAATGTTGGTTGCTCACATTCAAATCAGCATTCTCCACACAAGATCAAAATCATCACAACCAAAAAGGGTTGGGCAGAAGCAAAGTGCTTTTATTTTTTTATTTTTGGCTCACCAATTATAGTAAATTATTCCATAAACAAAACCATCCTTATACGTCGAGTGTAGCCGAGTTTAAAATGGCTGCTCTAAATGCAAATTTCTAGAAAAATATGCATTGTATGTGGGAGTACAAGTTTCCCTCCTCTTCTCATCCCCGATCTATCTTAAAAGCGCTCGTACACATCCCCAACTTCAAAGCGCACATGCTGGAAGATGGCCCCAATGTGGCAAATTGCTGTGACTGTTATGTGCCTAAGCTGGGCCACCGCTGTGGAGAGTGTGACGCACATTCAAATAGAGCATGTGCAGTGCCGCTGTCTGGCCACCGGGTGTCAGAGTTGCACTGCGGATATTGCTGAGTTGAACCGCAGTGGGGAGGAGAAGGAGACTTTTTTCATTAATTTTTTTTTCTGTGAAGCATGCCAGTATGTAAGCTTGTGTGAGAGGCCATAGTGGATGCAAATAAAAGGCAGTGCAGTTCCAGTTGAGCTGGATGGTAAAATGAGCTCTATAGTATCATAAGTATTGCTTGCAGAGTCTGAATTTTGATGCATATGTCTTGGGAGTGGCTAGTCCGATCATTCCAAGCTATGTGATATCCGTGCAATAAATGTACAAATAGTATTTTATCTAAGCCAATTCATGTTTCCTACTGCAGTGGTTTCACAAATTGTTGTCTTGCATAACCATTTAGCTTGTACTTATCCTCTGAGTACTCGGGAGTTTGAAAGTCCTTTTTGCTTTTAAATAAAAAAAAGATGAAGTGAAGTCAAAGTACTCATGTCTTGCAATTTTGTCCAATTGGCCAGAAAGTAAAAAGCAGTGCACTCAGAATCCTTCTTCAATGCACTTTGAAACGCAGTGAGACGCTAGACGGGTCAATGCATCACGACTGAATTGAAAACAATCAGAGACATGAATTTCCTGTTGCGTTGTGATGCGTATATTTGGTCATTTACTGGGTGAAATGTTACACGGTGTGACTTTAAAGTAGCAGTGATGCTAAACAGTGGTTAAAGTGCTAGCTTTAACTTGAGCTGTTAAATGATCAATAGCCTTTTGTTTGACCCCAGCACCAGAGTAATCAGCAGCAATGGGAAAGTAGTAAACTAAAATAAAAACTTATTTTTTATCAAAAGAGTGTTTGTTTGGGAAAATGACACGGAGAGAAGAGAAATCTACACTGGTGTTTTGTCAACTCACACCACGGGCACATGCCTGTGGTGTGAGTTACTCTACCCTGTGATGTAAAACCTTCAAATCACACTATATTTTGGGAAATGTGTTGCTTAATCTTTTGATGTTGGGCCTGACGGCTCGTGCCACCATACAGTGGACTCCTTCATGGCTAGCCAGTTTCACATAGCAAGGAAACTGACGCATGTGGAAAAGCATGTCGGAGTAAGGGAGAGACGGAATTCAATTTACGCCATGGTTTGGCGTCTGGTCTACGGTGACTGAAGCTCGGAAAATTGGAAGTTTTGCCGGCGGATGGTTAATTTTCTGAGCGAAAATGATTCAGTGACAGTAATAAATCAGCAGAAACATGGCAATCATTATTTCTCAGTGGCTAAGTCGACGCATTACCATGTTCGCGCTCACAAATCATCCGCGCAATTACAGCGAACTGAATCGGGGGCACAAATGTTAGTCTTCCACACGTCGGGCAGATAAATAATTAGCACTGGTGGGAGATTGCTCAGTAACTGATAAAATGAGTGATGTGAGCAAAACACACAATGCAGCAAAATGTCCAAGAATGGTTTTGCACACAATAACATTGACGAGTTGATTTGCCAATTTGATCCTTTTATTTAGTCAGTTAGTTGGTTTATGCGTTTTGAAAAGGCTAAATCTTGTTGTCCTACTGCTAATGAAGTTGAAACTAGAGCTGAGTGAATTAGAAAATGGAGAAAAGCAGTTCAAAAAGGCTTGACACAAAAGCTGCCAGATGTTGGCAAGAATTGTTTTTTGGCTGAGACAATCCGAGAGCTAAAATGACAAGTCCGATGAAGCTGTCTGAACTTTAAAGACATTGAGTCGGAAATGAACTTCTTTATAGAAATGATTTTGGGCAGCTCAGCATTGATATTTTCTCTTACAAAACTTAAAATACAGAGCCTGAGAGCATATTTTGGTTAAAGGTTACTGAAAGACAAGATTCCCCAACAATGTTTTTTCCCCCCTGTGCTTATTTCCTATTTATTAATATTGCATGCTTTGCACAAACTATCCACCGACCCATGACAGTTTGAGTGAGGGCTGTGTTGGTCAGGATTTCAAATCGATGTGGAGTGCCATTTGTGGGCATGAGATGCAGAAAATAACAAAACATTCCATTTTTAACTAATGCCCATACTAGCAAATCAGTGGTATCGTAATGAAACGCACAACTGTTCATTGAAAATCTACTGGACAGCATCTGAAGAAACCGCCTAGATTAGGATTACTCAAACCTCAGTGAATTAAGTGAAATACTCCTAGGTACATTTTTGATGAGGGACTGTCACGACGTGGTTAAAAGTTCAAAAAGATCAGCCAAGCGTAGACTGGGAAGAGCAATATTAAGCTTACGTCTTTATTGCGTGGTGTTGTGACCCCTGCTTTCCGTGTTATTACAGACAGGCATGAAATGGGCTTGAGCTGGAGCTGGCATGGGATTATGAGGTCAGCCTGGTGATATCTGTTTGGATTGTGCCCTTTTTAGCGCAGGACACTACCTCCGCTCAGCCTCCCAAGTCTGTTTTGACATATGGGCGACATGCGGGGCGCGACTCCTCCATCTGGTAATGTCAGGCTCCGTGCCCTTTACCACCCGGCAAAAGCTCATAATGGCTTGGCAAGAAGCATGGTGTGTTGTTAGTATATATAGGCAAGACATAAATGGGCTATTTATTTTGGCAAGTATATGTGATAGTCATATTGTGTTGATATGTGATAATGCGCTGGTCTTTTAAACAACAAAAGTAGTTCATATTGCTTTTGAGGGGAACAAAGTGATCGCTTCAGTGGGTAGAATTGTCAGTGAAGGAGGTCAGGTGCTCTTCAGGATCCGAAACGTAAGTATAGGCAAAAAGAGAACAAAAATCCGAGGCACTCCAATTCCTAGTAAGTCCTTTTATTGAGTGGACATGCCGACGCGTTTCAGTCGCGTTCGACCTTCTTCAGGGCATACAATTAAAATAGTGGCTCAGGTGTGCTTTTTAAGCCCCGTCTCAGTCACGTGATACAAAGCTTCCAGTTTTAGATGGAAGAGGCATACATGATACAGAGAGAAAAACAAACGAACAACAATTAAAAATAGATGCGTATGGTAAGATGGATAGTAATCATGCAGTAAACAACAAGCGATACAACATTGAATACCACATAATTAAAGATCTACAGCACCCTGGAATGTACTAAGTGGTCGACCACACTAAACTGTCAAATAGGGTACTCGCACCATGCCAAAGGGAAAAGGCAACAATGCAACTCGCAGCGAGTAAGAGATGCATACAAGGTTTTGTGAAATATATTCGACAGTGGAACCAAAGATTATAAAATTACTGTAAACAATTTGCAAACTGTATTTCCACTCACGTAGTCTACAGACTGGACTGCAGGTGCGTTTGTTTTTATGTTGGCCAACATAACAAAGAGAAGACTCGGGGATCGATATGGTGAACACAAATACGCTATACGAACAGCAAACTTAAACTACCCTATTGCCAAACATCAGTATTAGGAGTATAGTATTGATGTTTTTTCTTTATTAGAAGCAGAGAAACACCGCACTTCCCCCGCCTCTCACAGTGCAACCCCAACACACCCCTCACCTGCCTTCGCTTCGTGTAAACAGAAATATAGGCTTTGAAAAAAGGTGTGTAGTGTTAATGTACGTAAAATAAGATAAGCTAAATAAAAAATGTGTGTGTTAGCTATAGCATCTGGAAATCAAGCCTCACTACCTAAGTTACTGTTACCACAAAAGTCGGAGTTGAGTAAAATCACTCAGCTGTTGCCTAACTGCGTTTCTAGCTCTCACAAAGCCTCCTGCACAACCCGATTGTTCACTTGAGTTAACTAGAAGAACCACTCAGCCAGAGTTCATAGCGAGACAGAGTTCAGATGTGAACCGAGTGGTCCGCCAATGCTAACACTGCGCTACTTTAGCATCTGACTTCTGACATGGTCTGATTTTCTTTCACAAATGTTGCGTTGATAACGTAGATCTATAGGGCTCTTCTAGCATTCTGGTACTTTCGGTGCGCCGCAGATGTGAAGGTGAAAACAATGGCGGTATTAAACAGCGATTTTGCCTGTGAATGAGAGATTGTGTTCGATGAATTTTAGTTTTTCTCAGTAAATCGGGTCTAAAAGCTGTTGTGCGGTTGTATGTCCCATTTTGTCGGAACTACAGCTTCAATCGTGTGAACTGAGTAAGTTTTATGATTAGAATTAACATCTGCAGATCTAAACAAAGTGTGTGGATTATGTACACTACACGACTGGATTTAGTGCGATGATAGAACGTCTGGGGTTCACACATAACGACTGAGAATCGTAAGAGCGAACACACTATACGATTCTGTCAAACAGCTGATGTTTGATAACACAGCGCGTCTGTCCTCTCTACCGCTTCATTTCTCCTCCGGTTTCAAAAACTGACCCCAAATCCGCAAAGATAGGCCTGTGTTTGTGAGCGTGGGAAAAAATGTGCGTGTCTCGATTGGTCAGCGGTGTCAACAGTGTCACAACATCGCAGTGCAAGGCTACTACTACTACAATGCCTTCAACTTGGCTATAGTTCTGTCAAATGGAGATAAAAGTCTGCGACACGAAGAACAGGACGTATTTCAGTGGATTTAATAAGAAAATGAGATGGGCCTTAGCCCCGAGGTGGAGGAGGCAGTGGAGACAGCGGAGAGAGGTGAGCCGCTAACGGCGAGGTGGAGCTAAACAGTTCGTCTCCAAACTCAGTAAGTGCCGCTAAACTCTGTTCTTGGTTGAAATGTAGCTTGAAAAGGTGGTTTTCGTGAACTTTTGGTGATTTAAAGTTGTGCTGTTTTGTGTGGGGCTGTGGCCATGAAATGAGTTGTTTATGCCGCTGTTTTGACAGAGAAATGAAAAATGAGGCGCCACGGTGTTTTTCTGTCTTTATTTCACTCTGTCATTGGCGGCTGCCCTCCTGTCCTAGGTGACGGGTCAGACAAAGAGCGGTTCAGAAGCCCCTTATGAGAGACCATCAGGCCCAGTTAGAACCATGAGGCCGTCCTTCTGTGGACCCACTACCTGCAGGAGGAGCCATAGGGGCTGGTGCAATGTGACAAGACCCGGCAACGGACAAGTGGAAGAAAATGGATAGATGGGTGGATTGGCCGCGACTTTCTGTGTGTTCACTTTGGGGACGGTAAAATCACCCACGTTTCTCCTGTGCGTCAAAATCGGGCTTAAAAATCAAACATGTTTGATTTCCTGCGACTGTAGTCCAGTTGCGTCTGACTGCTGCCCACACTAGTCCAGTCGTGATCCCTCACATTATGAGACACGACTCTATGCAACTGCCTTCGACTAAACACGACTTGGGAAGCCTCGGAGCAACTGAGAATTGTATCAAAATCGGGCATAAAAATCGTGTAGTGTGTGTGCTAACCTTCAGAGCTTCTAAAACATTTTCTCGTCAGCATTACGTTTAACTTGGATCACGATTATTTCCCATAAGGCGAACATAAATGCATGAAATTCAACACAAAGTTACGGTGGATTAGCGACGCGTATTAGGCGACCTCTTAGCAGTTTGTACAAACATTCGAGACCAATTTCTGTTTATATTGGACTTTTGCCTCAATAGGTAGGTTCTCATGGTAATCAAATTACATTTTATCACAATCTGACAATTATTCACCTTAATATATCCTTTCAAACAACCACCCAATATCACCGATCTCCCATTGTTTTCAATGAAGCGAGAGCGTTGTATTCACCTCCTCTTGATTTGTGACGTAAGACCGTAGAGCCCTACGGTGCCAAATGAAGTTTACTCTACTACAAGAAAAATCTTTTGATCGCCACTGCTTCAAAAATTCAAAGAAGTATCCACCAAGTCTTCAAGTGCCATGGAGTATTGTCATTTTATCTACGTTTCCCCCAATTGCCTCCTGACAATGCTGCAGTGTCCCAACCACAAGCAACCTTTAAAATGTTGATTGATTTAATCACTTTCTGCAAACAAATTCAGCGAATACTGACTACATGGGCTGAATAGATAAAAGGCCATTCTCAATCACACGCTTCCCCAACCTTTAGCACAAGCAGCATTGTAAAAAAGTATGCTCTTACGCAAAACTGCATAAGTTTGTCTGAAAAACTGAAGGTTGACTTTGCAAGTTAAACAAGGCCCTCCAATCCATTAATCTTTACAATTATAGATGCTTCATTTTAGTATGTTGACGGAACACTTTCTGTCTGTGTAAACGGCCTTCTCTATCGAGGTGGTCTTAAGGACTACACTTGGGTGACATTTTACTTTTGGCATTACTGTATCACCAACTTGAAAATTAATCACATTTAATTGAATACTGCAACATCAGAGTTTAACATTTTGTTTATATACACTTTAAAAGGGAACATGTTCAAAATCAACAGCCATGTAGTAACGTTGTTCCCCACTTCAATTTAGCACTTTCTCCCATGCAAACGCACAGTAAAATGCTCCAATAATCATATCTGCAGCTATTGGCTATATCTTACTGTTTAGCTCATTTCTGCTCAGCTAATATGAATTTGGTCGCCTGACTTATTTTTAATCAAAAGGAATTTGAATGGAAACTACACAACTTTGCAGAGCCCCAGAGCGGTCCACGAGCAGCATGTGGTGAAGCGTCTCCACTTGAGCGCGTCTTAGGGGTGCCGAAAACATTCACTTAATAATGCGGTATCCTTATGCGAGCATGTGAAGCCTGCTGTTTGGGTGGGGGGCAAGGCTCTTTTCATGTGCGAGAGAAGGAAAAGATGGAGAAATGTGTGGAGGGAGGGAGGGATAGGTGACTGGTCGGGAACTAAAAGTAGCTGGAGAGAGCTACTTCTGTACAGATTCTTCCAGATGTCACATTTCCCATAATAATAATACATCATTTAATAATGGCTATTTCAGGCTATTATTGTAAACAAAAAGAATGTCATAATGGCAACTACGCGTAGCTCTATACTGCTAACTGGTTGGAAAACAAAGGGCCAGATCTTGTGTTTCTAAACGGAAGCTGCAGATAACATGCATGAGGCGGCCCGCAATGTTATAAAGCTTAAAGAAATAGAGCTGTGCCTGCACAGTGGGGGGAGCAGACAGGCACCTGTCGCTCAGCGCCTTTTTATCAAGCACAGTTCTTAATCTGACAAATAAAAATTATCGCCAAATTAGGGTCCAGTTAAGTAGAGAAATGAGACAGACCGACTGGAAAGTCAGATCCAAGATTAGCTGGCAGGGAGAGATGCAGCAGCCCTCGCTGAGTGAGACCTCACATCAGGCTCAACCAACAGACGCGTAGGAAACCACTTGAATGCGCAAATTCAACAAATTAAGGATTTAATTAATCAGAAACCATCACATTGGCTGTGGAGAAGTGCAGTAGTCGCTTATCGAAACAGTTGCGCTACAGTTGCAGGACTCTTGGAGGGGCTGAATTAATGAAAGTTTTCTATGCACCCTGTTTGTGAAATGCTCTTCTATCTTTGGACTGATGAGGAGCAATGCAGAAAGGGAAAGACGAGGTTTGTAACAACGACTGCCGCTGATGCTCTTCGTTGACCAGGAGGTAAACGCAGCACAGTGGCACTGACACACGTTGTAGATACGTGTGTAAATGCCACTGACAGTGCATCACTTGGCGCAAGTGCTGTTCGCACTTGCTCCAACCTGTGTTTGCGCAAGATCGAAGCCTTACCTCGACCAAGATTGGCCTCGCGCCGGGTAGAAAATCGAGCCCAAACAAGATACATTTTCAGTTGTATTTGGACCAGTGATGGCGCTAATTTAGTAGCACGCTACTTTAATCTGACTACTTTTTTCAGTTAGGAGTAATCTAAAGCTTTACCATTTCCTTGCCAGTAATTCAATTAAAGTCACAGTGCGTTACTATTTTGTTATTTTCCTTTGTAAAAAGATATATTCGCTTTCTTTTTGCATCGCAAGGAGTGCACGTTTTCTCACTGGAAATACTGAATTGTCACTATTTGAGTTTTTGTTGGATAAAGATAACAGACGGCAGTCACACTTTCAGAGTCCCACCAGGTGGGTCATACCGCCTTTGCTCTGCCCAATCCCGTCAGATCTTGGAAGCTAAGCAGGGAAGGGCCTGGTTAGTACTTGGATGGGAGACCGTTTGGTAACACCAGGAAGCCTAGCGAATGTAGTGAGTGAGTGAGTGGTTGGTGGTGGTCGGAGGGGCCGATGGCGCAGACTGGTTGCCTCGCTTCCATCAGTCTACCCCAGGGCAGCTGTGACTACAATAGTAGCTTACCACCACCAAGTATGGAGTGAATGAATAATCAGCTGTGAAGCGCTTTGGGTGTCTTGAAAAGCGCTATACAAATCCAAGAGATTATTATTATTATTATTATAGGTGATGATGCGGAGCAAACTGCTAATGCAGGAGGAGGAAGTTATTGTCAGTGTCATGAAATGAGGTAAGACATGGGTCGTAATCTTCATGAGAATTGTGTTTAGCCCATGTTTAGCCACAGCGCGAGGTGAACAGCAGCACATTGAAGTGAATCAGACTCGATCAATAGCAGTAATGTAGTGCCCTTTAGTCGTCAAATACGCAAACTACAGTAGACTACTTTCACCATTGTAAACACTAAAAATAAACTTGCTAAATTAAAGTAATGAGTAATTGAACTTAGTTTCTTTACTAATTACTTTGGTTTTGAAAGTAAAGTTACTTTTTAAAGGAGTAGTCAGTTGTCTGATTACGTTTCCAAGTTATCTTTGGCAACACTGATTTGGACCCAACTTGATTTTGTTTTCTGGAGTTTTGACTAGTTATTTATTGAAAGAAGAAAAAAGAGGGAAGTGCATCGTTGATTACAGCATGCTTGCGAATACCAGTGAGGGGCATATGTTTGGACATTCGGAGAGAGATGGACTGAATACTGTACAATGCCTGATTGCTCATGCAGAGTCATTTATCAAGACAAATGCTTAATGGTGAGTGCAATTTGGAAAATGGCATATAGCTTTTTGTGGGCATTTGAAATGTAATGCATCATTGCATCAGGGCCCCAAATCTGATGTGTAAATGAGAGAATGCAGTGCGAGTAAAACATGCTCAAATGATTGTGCTGCTGATCCACTAGTGCAGTGGTTCCCAAAGTGGGGTCCGGGGCCCCCTGGGGGGCCTCAGAGGCACTGCAGGGGGGCCCCCAAAGGTTGTCAAGAAAACAAGTACATTGAAAAACATTATATTTTAAATGGAAAAATACACTTATTTGCTATAATGTACTACTTTAAACCAGTATTCTGCCCACCGTCATAGCTGTTGCTTTTTATATGTAATTTTAGCTGTTAACAAATTCCTTTGAATAGAGTAAATTATTATTATCGGGGCCCCGAGAGAATTTCGGAACAATAAGGGGGGCCACGATGTCCCGGACTTTGGGAATGGCTGCACTAGTGTATTTATGACAACACTGCAACCTTAAAACCCTAAGTTATGGTAATTGAACCATTGGCTCCAAGAACAGGCATAAATCCCCGTAGAGTGATGCTCTTGACCTAGGATAAAGATCCAGTTTTGGTTGCATTTGTTCATCTCTTTTCATATTTCCTGTGCTTGGAGGCTATCGACACAACAAATCAGTTTCCTTCCAGTGCGACACGTTTGCCTACGAATCTGGAAGTTGACTGGCAATACATAATATGTTCTTAATCCAACTCACCCCTAGTTTTTGCTCGCACTGCTGTCTGAATGTGTGAGTGTGAACGGCTTCTGTATGTGAATTGCTTTGAGTGCCCAATGGAAGAAGAAAAGTGGAAAAAGTTCCCAGAGAAAGTCCTTTATGCATTCACAGCTTGTTATAAAAAAAAAAACACCACTAAGAAAGGTTTGCAAATTCACTATATGAAACTTTATGGTTCTACATTTTTCAACAGAAATTGCTCATTTTCTTGCCATTTTACTGTCTCCTCATATCTTATCGACGGCAGAGGTATATAATTACTGCAACTAAGTCGCCATGGAGAAATCCATCTATTTAAAAGCATGTAAAATTGTATTGATTTTCATTTAGCTGTTGTTTATACGTATCGAAGACAGTACTTAATGATTTGATTTCACACATAATTGCATCGAGCAGTGTGTGCACCATAGCTAATGCGAATAGGTAATGGATAGAAATAATAGCTGTGCACAAGTCTTCTAAACAATGTATTGATACTGTATATAAATGTGACCTTCATACAGTCACTGTTGTTGAGCAGGTAAAACAATCTGTCATGGCCAAAAGTGAGTGTTTATTGAATCCGGAAGATGCAGTTCTACCTACTGTCACTGTAATTCATTGCATTTGTATGTGGATAAGGAAAACACTGAATTAGCCCCACTCCTTTTTATAAGTGGATTTCTAAACTGTGTGTAAACTCGGGGTGATAACGATACTTGTAAGGTCAATACTTAAATGAGCTGATTTGGAAGGAATTTTGGACGAAATGTTTTCCTTCTTTTTGCGCATTAAGAAATAAGTCTGTGTAGGCTCTCAGGAGTTGTACATCCTCGATGAAGGTTCTTGAGTCATCTTCTGTACTCTGTAGTTGAAGTCCAGGACGTTTTGCCTCTCATCCAAAAGGCAACTATGGCGCTGACTTCAACTACAGAGTACAGAAGATGACTCAAGAATCTTCATCGAATTAACAAAGTTTTCAAGGTCACAGACAGCGCAGCTTGCATCTAGCTCTTTGTTGGTGCATTTCGACGTAGTGCCAGCCGGCCGGACCGAGACGACCTCGGCGGACACCCACCGTGACGTGTCGTGAACATAATGTTGGCAACTGATTTGCCAAAGGAGCGACAACACAGCCGATTGAAACAGGTCCAGCATACACAATTTAATATTTTCACATCCTGATGTGTTTGCCACCATTTATTTTCAGACTGCCCAATGTGAGCGTTTGTCACCGTTAGTATTGCATTAGCCGCCGTTAGCTTACCTATGTGCCCTACAAATTTTAGACCTGATTAGCTCTTAGTTTTATTGTTTTGATCTTTCCTGTTTAAAAGCAAAAGACAAAATCAAGTAGCTTGAAATGTCCATAAACATCGTGACGCATATTTTATAGCAAACATGCATATGGATGGAAGCTAGCAAAATTTCTTGTATAAAGAGTAAAAGTGCCAATGCTAGCGGAGCTCAACAGCCCCACTCAGCATGGGCAAAATGTAAGCATTTTTTCTCTCGTTAGCCTCAGCTCGAAATGTCTTGAATAGTGGAATTTCTATTTATGAGCAAAAATTTCCAACGTCCTTGTTTGCATTCCACAGCCCTCCTAGCCTGTCATCTTCCAAGCAGATGGCGTGGCTGGTGTCTCTTTCGATATTGAATTTGAATTAGTTTCCATCGCACGGCTGAATCATTTGTCATCAGAAGACATCGTGGCCAGATAGATGTCAAGCAAGGATAACCGCTCAGATCTAAGTGTCCTACAATGAGAGCGGGTATTTCAGAGTTGTACTGTATGGGGAAATATATAGTTGGCGATTTCATTCTTTTAAAAAGTAATTTAATGCTCCGGTGGAGGATGGCGCCTTTTGCATTGAATGTTCATTTTGTCAAATCGGAACCGCGGGCCAAATGTGGTGCAATGAGCCTCAAAGAGCAATCCGATATTAGCGTTATGATTTTGCACAAAGTGAGGAGTGTAATATCGAGAGAGGGAAAGCAAATTTGAACAGTCTAAGTGAGGCGATAGAGTAGTTTCTTCCTCTTATTTCTGCAATTCTGGATAATTCCCATAGTTAGAGCTGGTGCTTTCTATATCAAATCTACACACATACAGTATATGAGGGGAAATGGATCCCTTTGTTTTAGTTCATTTATAAAACGACTCTGCGGAACCTTTTACCTTGTAATTAGTCAAGCATTTAACTATGGCTGATGTTTTTATTGAAAAATGTGTCTTATAGTATACGTAGTCAAACAGTAAATCAGTAAAGCCTAAATATGGTATGCCCTGTTGCTAATGATTTATTTTGTTAACTCACCATAAAATGGCACTGTTGATATCTGTTAGATACCATGGGTTTGTTTTTTTGTTTTTTAACTTCAATCTTCCACATAATCATACTTATCCGCATGTCCAAGTCGTGATAAAATAAATTAATCCATCAATGGATTTCATCTTTCACACTGTGAAAGTGTTTTAGGGAGCATGAGACATAATTTTCACACATGGACTGGCCACCACAGAGTCCAGATCTTAACCCCGTTGAGAATCTTTGGGATGTGTTGGAGAAGGGTTTGCACAGTGGTCACATTCTCCCATAAGCAATACAAGATAGACCAAACCAATCAAGATCTTTGTTTGGTCTATCTGGGAATAATGACGTAAATATATATATATATATATATATATATATATATATATATATATATATATATATATATATATATATATATATACTATTGTGTTGTCCTGTATCTCGAATCCACCTGAATTGTGAAATAGCTGAATCATTAGACCCCTACATACCACTAAGCCAAACGCAAGTTGCTTCATAAGGATGGCAAGTTTGTTAATACTCATTTTACATTTCCTCATTTCGGCATCTAGATCCCAGCCTTTCTGGTTAGGCTTCATTTACCAAAAAACGAATGCTACCAAACATTTACTGAGAACAAAACAACTCGAGTTCCAAATGATGTTAGCAGAAATCACAGAATCTATCCTCTGATAAACTCCCATGGCAGCTATACACTGACGAGTATTTCCAGCATCCTCCTCCCAGACACATATTTACAACAAGCATATTCTGCCTCTGCCCGAAACAGACTCCAAACACGAGCGTGGTGCCAAGTTGGTCCCCGTTTGCGCATAATTTCACAAATGAGCCGGAGCGCTGTTATTGCCAAGCCGTCACAAATGAAAGGACAATACTCCAGCAGAAGGGCATGCTGGGAAAGTGATAACCAAACAGTATAAAAATAGTCAAATACAAGGACTTTGTGCGGGATTGTTTGGAAAGTTTGGCTTTAGGCGATGTATGGACCCCTTTTCTTTACAGCATAGCAATAAAGTGATATTGGAATAGAAACATGGTACCTGAACTCAACTCATTTGACCCAGTCCAGTTGACTACTTCTTGAGATACGCCGAAACTTCTACTGCAATGTATAGATGCATTGTATTAAAGGAAGCATATACAAAATCCGCTTATTGAGCTTTTAAGGGCAGGAGGCACTTTTACAGGCAGAGAGGGGAGAGCATGAGATTGATACAGGAGATTTGTCTTTCTGCTTTGCACTTTTCTGCACATTGTGCAACATAGTGATAATTATTATTCACATTCAGCAGGATATTATTTATGTTGTAAGTAGATATTTGTTACTCATCCAAGTGCAATTTAGGCCATTAGTAGGCTTCCTAACCAGCCTGGAGCCTGGGCTAAAATAATTAGCTTAAAAAAAAAGGAATCTGGCACTTGACAAGAATTAAGCCTTACATGGATTATCAAAATATACATATATATTTTATGGTAATCGTGGCCAACAGAACCTGCATCATCCTATCTATGCCCCTGGATTAAAACAGCTGTGAGACGCATTATAACGTAAGACATGAGGGTTATAGTGCAGATACAACAAAAGAACATGTAACAGTGCGGACTTGGGGAAGCACATGTAGGGGTGTCCCAGAGCTGAAAAGGTTGAGAACCACTGCTCTAGAACGAGTGTAAATCCTGACTCTCTAGTTCCTTACGGAGACTTCTTTTTATAGTAATTTCTTGAAACTCTAAAATGTAAACTATCAATGCTGGCGAGGTACCAAGTCTCATTGAAGTGTCCAGAAATGTCATTGCCCCAAGGGCAGGATGACAATTTAACTTTACCGGTAGATACAGGTGCTCGTCATATTAGAATATCATGAAAAAGTTCATTTATTTCTGTAATACAACTTAAAATGTGAAACTAATATATGATAGACTCATTGAATGCAAAGTGACATATGTCAAGCCTTTATTTGTTATAATTTTGATGATTATGGCTTACAGTCCATTTTCATAATATTCTAATTTTATGAGATTTTTAATTTGGGGTTTTTACAAGCTGAGCCATAATAATCAAAATTATAACAAAGGCTACACATATGTCACTTTGCATGTAATGAGTCTAGCATGTATTAGTTTCACAGTTTAAGTTGAATAACAGAAGTGAATGCACGTTTTGATGATATTCTAATTATATGACGATCAAACCGAAGCCACAATGACGATAGCATCAAAGCAAGAATTAAGGTACGGGGGGATCTTTCTTGGCATCGGTTTGTGCTTGACGAGCAGCCGACGAGGACAAGCTGTGCTGTTTTTCATTCACTCTTTTACTCCCGCCGTCCTCCCTACAGTTCTCATTCTATCCTGAACTCTGCACACCTGAGGCAGCCTGCTCAGCCAACCTCGGCGGGAGACGAGATTACCTTCCTTGGACCCATTTTTTCTTTAAACTTCTAACAAGAAATGTCCGCAGTGATGTTCCGGAGTCTTCTTGTTGTACCCTTTCAACCCTTTATTTGGCGGAGATCGAAAGGAAACGAGTGAGGTCCTGTGTTGTACAAGGCCACCGATGTCCTGGCAGGCCTTTTTTTTTTTTTATCGCTTTCGGGGGGATTTATCTTGGCCACTCGTGTTCCCTGGTGCTTTTGGGATTGTGCATGACTCACATTGGGTGAGAGGTTTTGGTCGTTTTTACTAATAACAAGGAGCAAGTTTTCTCAATTGTTAAGACACTGAATCTCTGACTGCACCAGGCCACTAACCAATTCATTGAAGATTTGTGCACAGTTCCCAAAACCTATTTGACATAGCACTGGGAACATTTATGTCATTCTCAGCACTCATCTTTAATCTGAATTTGCAGTTTTATCTGAAAACACTAACTTCAGGAACCTTTTTCTGTTGTTGCCGTTTCAATACCGATTCTTTTTTTTACATGCTTTTGGACAGGGGAGAACTTGGATGATGGGGCACATTTAGAGGGACTGTTTCAGCTCCCGCTCAGGAGGTTGTACTTTCCAGTCAGACCGGGAACACTAAGGTGAAGTTGCTATGTATTTAGAGACGTGTGTGCATAGCTGTATTTAACAAGTACCTTTAAATATTTATTTGCATTTCTGCCTTCGGACACATGTAACAAAGTTTGTTTGAATATCTGGCAATATAATGTCAGTTTTGGGACAATTTATAAACGTGTGATTTTAAATGAAGAGACATGTCCAAGGGGGCACTGGCCAACCCGCTTAGAAGAGCAGAAGCTGTACGTTGGGGTTCGATTACAAACAAACTTTGGGACATTGCTGTAAATAAGGCTAAACCTATGAGAAAATGCTTATAGAATCCTGAAATGTGTCCTGAAATGAAGGAAAATGGGACTGACAATGCAAAAAAAAAAAACTTACTTGCTGCTGTAATTGAAGACAACGGCACTTTTCGTTGCTTGCATGCCTGTACACTGACATATGACATTGAGTGCTTGTTGTTACCATGGAGCTCTTTAGCTTTAGGCTGAGTGGGCCGAGCCATTTCCAATATAACAAGGCTGCAATTTACCCCTAAAGTCTGGAAAGTCTGAAACCTCTTGACCTTAAAGCGTAGTGCTGCACTTTTTTATCAGTCAGTAGCGCAGAAGCAAAGTTTCTCAGTCTTCCAAGGCCACAGTTTCTTAGACGGTGAAATACAAGCAGGAAGGAGTAGGAAGATGATACAAAATACAGTTCATGTGGCTTAATTTACTCGTCCAGCTACTTGTATGCACAAATGTGTAAAATTGCAGGTATACACCTCCAAGCAATTATGATTTCAAATAGTTGCTTTCTTTTCCACCGGCTTTGTCCATTAAATGGCTAGCTCTGTGCAATACAATCCAACAAAGTCATCATCATGAACCCCACGAAGCACCAATAAAAGAACCCAATTGTCCTGTTTACAAATGCCGCATTACTTTACCACTTCATCTGGAATCGACAAACATTGTTCTTTTTCTGTCTGTTCGGGGGCCGGAGCCCATTTTGCGTCGGGGGCACAATTGGGCCAACAGAGAGGCGCAGCCGTTGGAAATCAATCTGCTCCAAGCGCTGGAGATTTGTTTATTTTCTTTCCAATTGTTGTTCGCTTTGCCGGCGTCGCCTTTGTTTACGATCATGCACCCATCCCCGCGCTGCGCACCGCGACAGGTTAGACGTGGCTTCATTACAATGGATTGGGATGAGAGATTGGAGATTAGGGTTGGGACTCGAGGCTGTCCAGACACATACAATACATAATATATAAATATATAATAATATAAATACATGGACTGATGGCTTTAATGCAAGGCCAACTCGGCACATGTTATAGTCAAATTAGGTTTGTTGCCACAGCGCTTAACAAGCCTACATTAATATTTATTTGAATAAGCTTCATACCAGGTCATAGTAATGCCAATGAAACCCATGAATAAGTTGTTACAGTCTATAGCAGGGGTGTCCAAACTTTGTTCATCGAGGGTCGGATGTTGAGTGTATACAGCATAGTCAATGTTGTCAATAATTCAATTGGGAGGATTTAATAGAGGTCTAAACCATTCCCCACACCTTTTATTTAGGCTTGGAACTAGGGCCGGGCGATATATCGATATTTAAGATATATCCATATTATATATATGGAATTAGACCATATTGCATATATATAGTTCAAATGTGCGCTGTATTACTTGCTTCAGGAAAGTAAACTATAAAAGAAACTGGTAATCTCAAGCTGAAGTTAAAAAAAAGTTTATCTTAAACTGAGCACTTTATTTTGTTATCTCTTTATATATAAATGCTCTCAGAAAAAAGATTGACCGATTTCATTTTGGAGCTTCGTTATACAGTGTTTATATTTACATTTTATAGTGAGTTTTCAATAAAACTACACGTATTTGACTTTGACTTAACATTTAATTTCACAGCTCTCACTTTGCGGAAAAAATATCGGGATATATATCGATATTCAACCTAGATATATTTTGGTCCATATCGCCCAGCCCTGCTAGGAACCATTATGCTAGCTCTGTCTCACAAAAAAGTAAGTTTTTGAGGTTTCAATTGTGTGGAATGATTAAACTTGTGGTAAAAAGTACCATCTCTGGCAATGAGTGCCAAATCATCAAGAAGCCTGATAATTGACCTGAGGGCCGCACTTTGGGTACCTCGGTCTATAGTCCATATACCAGCAGCCTACCTTTTTTGGACACCGGTGTAAACTTTCATACCGTGGTAGATGAGAACATTTGCATGCGCAGCTGATTTCAGGACCAGGCGGAGATCGCAGCTAAGGCTACGCTCAGAGTCACTCAAAGCAGCAGCATAAACGTGACTCTGGAGGCTTCAGGGGCAGGCGCTTAAAGAATCTAATGATATGAATGAAGTACTGTATGTT
Organism: Neogobius melanostomus; assembly: GCA_007210695.1. Taxonomy (NCBI): domain Eukaryota; kingdom Metazoa; phylum Chordata; class Actinopteri; order Gobiiformes; family Gobiidae; genus Neogobius; species Neogobius melanostomus. The sequence goes on along the minus strand of VHKM01000042.1, from coordinate 264,228 downwards.
GCTTTTGTCGCTCATATTTGCAAGGAAAGGGCTCAAGATTTGCGTCTTGGATGAACTAAGGCAAGTTGTAGCATTGCCTAGCTAGCAAGCTAACTTTCTTAGTCTTGATTGATTGATTGGATTTATTTGAGTGATTATTTACAACATTATTGCAGTGCAGAAAACAAACAAAGCAAAAAAAACTCCAAAGGAGTAGGCCGAAGGAAGAAAGCTTATAAGTGCCTACTCCCATATTCAAAATTAATTTACATTCCGGATACAGTAATACAACATCTCATGTTTACATACAATATAACACTTTACATTACAAATTCCTGAATTACACAATTACAAATGTCCACATTAACTTTACATATACAGTAGCAGCATTGTTGGAGAAAACCATTTCATGTTTTACAAGAAGAAAATCACAGGATGTTTACATGACTTCCAAAGTAAAAAGACATAACACGAAGATAGAAATGTATGCAGTTTACCAATATACTGTGTGTATATATATATATATATATATATATATATATATATATATATATACATACATACACATTTTTAAGTCTGGCGCTAACAACAACACGTTGAAAAAAAACGCGTTGCAAACGCGGTTAAAGGCTAATAATATCCATCTCATCAGGAGCGCTCATGTACATCTCAGGACAAGCTCGGACCAGGGGAGAGATAAGGAAAATAGTGAATCCTTTGAAAGCTACCATTAATTTGGCTCATGTTGCGAGCAAACACATGTTATTACCCACAGGTCTATCCCCAGTCTCCTGACAATAAAAACACAAGTAAACTGCACAGAGGCAGGTGAACTTACAGGAGCATTTTACTGTGATGGAGATGAAGGTGCAAATAGCTAATTGTAGCAATATTATCTTATCTTCTGTGTTTTTACAGATGGAAATAGAGATTTAGGTGAATTTAGATGAATAAAGAGAATAAAATAGCTTTAAATGAATTTTCCTCATCTGCTAAAGGCTTTGATTTTTAAGTATTTGCCAGGTGTAAATTATATCGCCAAATATCTTTATCGTGATATTTGCTTTTCATACTGTACCGTGATATAATTGTTTTGCCATCGCCCTGCCCTAGTGAGTAATCCTGTTCACCATGGTTGGTTGTTTTTCTACTGCTGAAGTGCTCTGATCTGTAATTTTCTGGACTTTAAAGATTGTCTTCCACATTTTAAAATCCATTATCCCCCAGTTCTGAGCAGTTCTGCGCTCGAAGTATGTTCATCATGATGTCATCGATTTGCTAGCATGCTGTTAGCTGAAAGTCAAAATTCGCTTTTACTGTTTTATGCGTCGTCCTTTTTCTTGGCTGCAGGCAGCACTCCAGGCCAATTCAAAATGCTAAGTTTGGGTGAATTACATTTCCTTACTAAAATATTCGAAACATCAAAGAAGTTGACTGTTAAGCCAAGGATCCACGATTCATATCACATGAAACCCATCTATATAGGCACCTGCCCATCTATCTTTAAAACCTAGAATTCCAGAACAAGGCGAATGCAACTTTTTGGAATTCAAATAACTCGCGCGTACACCCACTTTCATGAAAGTACACCCACTAAGACGGAGGAGGGATTAACAAGGTCAAAACTACTTGATGAATTGATGAAGACCCTGATGTATTTTTTTTATGTGTGGAGATCAATCTTGTCTTGACTATTATCCTGACACAACCTTCAGTGGTATAAAGTTGCAACTCATCTAAGTTCCTACTGAATGGCTTTGCTCTTTGTTGGTGTGAAGTTGATGGCTCGATTCCTTGTTGGGTTGCTGATGAGTTGCTTCTTCTACCCAAACAGCCTTTCTACCATACTATTCCTCGGAGAAAAAAAAAAAAAAGATTCCTGGAGTTGCGTTGAGTCCCTTAGGCCTGTTTGTGTTATTCATAGTGCAAAGCCGTCTATGATACTCGCGCTGATGTTTGATAGTGGCCACATCCATGGATTCCAGAGAGGAATTGGGATTTGTTTTAATGGGGAGGAGGGTCTTAAAGGGACATATAGTAGGTGAAATTGCAGCACATGTTGGACTGGAAATAAAGCTCATATAGAACTTGGATGTGTTTTTAAATCAGTCATTCTCAACTGGTGTAGTGTTGGGACCCACCACCATCATCACCCTTGGAATGACACGCAACGACCCAAAAATGTATCCTTCAAGTATTCACCTTGTTCCGGAAGTTCCCGTGGGTGCTGCCATTCATTTTGACCGCCCCTTCTCTCGTATTAGTTTACATAGGGCTGCAGATGTCAAGAGAAAATCAGTTACTGCACTGACACACAGCCGTTTTCAGGCTGCCCACAGAAACAGTGCAGTGTTGACTTGTTGTTGCAAATGAACATCAGACATTTTACACAAGTCAATCTACTGTGCATCAGATTATAGCGGCAAACTTTTTCCCTCATTCTCCACTTAGCGAACAGACTTTGCGCTCTACCGGAAGAGTCATGACAAAGGAAGTGCCGATCCATGGCAGAGAGAGGCAAAAGTGGGCAGGGCGGAATAAGATGAATAATGCAGCATAAGGTTTGATATCATCAAAATATAACTTAATCAGTCAACCACTGTTTTAATGCGGAAGGTGACATAAACATACATTTTCACACAGTTGCCATTTTTAGCTAGTTTTCTTTGTGTTTGGTATCCACTTGTAGCACTAAAGGTGACCAACATGACTGTGTAATCCAAATACGGTCATTTATTTTCTGCGAGACCGTTGTGGAAAACAAAAAAAGGCAGGTATATACACGTACATGTGGAAACGTTACAAAACTTTAGTTCCTGTTTTCTCAAGATCAGGTTTTCCTAGTCTGACAGGTGAGATGGGTGGAGGAAATGTCCTGAATGGAGGGGAGAGGGGCACCGGTGATTTCAGCTGTATTAACACCAGTAGTAGAATTAGTAGTAGTTATAAAACATATTTTCTTTTATACAATGTAATTTTACCTACCTCATACCCGCACAAGAGCTGTTTAGTCTGAGTAAAACATGGAAACTAAATGAAATGAATTCCAGAATCTTTTGCAATGTCAAGTCAGAAAGTTTGGAACCATATTTCAGCCAAACTTCTTCTAGCATGAGGATTGCTCCACATGCACTTTTTCACATGGAAACCAACACGAATGCAGCACCTGTCTTTATTTGCAATTCTAAAATCAGTCTTTATCATGCGTGAGTGTCAAACGCACCTACTGAGCGAGAACTAGGATAGAGAATACAAATGTGCTCTGTAGTAAGAGCAACATGCATTTTCAGCTTGAGAGTGAGTCAATACCTTCGGGCATACGCGCACACATCCACTTGCCTTATCTGGGCAATTGGCATGGGGGGGTCAGCGTGCCAGCCAGAGATAATCATGACTGGAGGGTGCTCTAATCTGTTTGCCTCTCCACTCCCTCCCTTCTACTCCCTTTTACTGGCGACACAATATTCCGAAATGCACTTGGTCACCTTGGCTCCAGCAGTGTTATTTTCGATGACGATCATTAGATGATAATATTGTGATGACTTGAGTAGAAAAAACTAAAACAGGAGCTATAGTGGGGGAAGGAAGGAAACAAGAAAAAAAGATTTGTCCGTTTTCTGTTGCTGTACGGGAGGTGACTTTAGAAACAACATTGTTCATATTTTTTGAAGCAGAGATGCCCAGACTTGCCGATCCAAACACACCTCCTCCAGCTGTTCTGGGGGGACTCCCGAGGTGACACCAGGCCAGGTCAGAGACATAGGCTGCATCCGAAACCGTTAAATTGTAGCCTAGTACTAACACTAGCAACTAATCCTTAACCTTTCATGGGGTCAACTGTTAGATCTCTATGCAGTTAGTGAACTAGAGCTTCAGCAGCATTTGCCCAATTCGACCGTCCTTACCCAGGGGAAGGGGAAGTGACATCACCGACAGCTGTTTTTCTTCTTCTTTAAAGTTCAGTGCAGGCCAAACAAAAGTGCATACCGCCACCTACTGTATATTGTCCAACAACAACATAGTGTCCAAATAAAGACATTTAGGGCGAAAAAAACAAGAAACATCCAAATGATCCTTCACATTTCCATTTATTTTATCTCAACAGCGGTTTCATAAAGCTACAGTATGCAAATTAGCATGGCTTAAGTTTCTACTAAATGAAAGCAAAAGCACAAACTGCCTTCATTTAGGCCATTCACTGAGGAGGCTCTTTAAAACCATGTGACTGTGCTGTGGTGACTCTAGCATGTATTTTGTTACTTTCATAAAGTTTGGCTTGTGCAGAATCTTTTCTGCACAAGCAGAACATTTAAAAAAAAATTTAAAACATTTTTTAATTATTATTATTAAATGTGCACCTGTCAATCAACAGTGGTTGCACATGAATCACTCGAGGGTGGGGGCGAGGGGGATGGGGAGATTGGCGCAGTGGCTTATGGGATGGCACATAGCTCCTAATCGCCAGTGAGTTAGCATCAGAGGTTCCTATGCTAAAGTGGCTATGATAGTTAGCATCCAGGCCACTTTCCCTAACTCCTTCCTAACCGACAACCCAATTCGGACGCTTCTTATCATGGCGGACATGCACATCCGGTTTGGCGTAAGACCTCTTACCAATTTACTGGTTTCGGATGGAGCAATTGTCCCTCCAGTGTGTCCTGAGCCTTCCACAAGGCCTCTTCCCAATAGGACATGCCTGGAACACGTCCCGACGGAGGCGTCCAAAACAGATGCTCGAGCGACCTCGGCTGGCTCCTTTAGACGTGAAGGAGTAGCGACTCTACTCTGAGCTCCTCCTGGGTAACTGAGCTCCTCACCCTATCTTGGAGGGTGCGCCCAGCCATCCCGCGAAGGAAACACATTTCGGCCACCTGTATCCGCGATCTTGTCCTTTCTGTCATTATGTTTAATTTATTTATTTTTATGACACATTTTTGACTGTATTGTATCTATGGCTTTGGACTGTGCTTCTGCAAAGCATTTTGGTAAACTGCTGTTTGTGAATGTGCTAAAAAACATTTGAAATTAATTTGTTTTGCTGTGTAAATTTTCCTCAGAGGATCCTGCACTGAGCAGGGTTCGATGGTGGACTAGCGGTAGTGGCGCGGGGATTGTTGTTGCGGTGTCAGCATGCGACATTGTCCTTAACTGACTGTGGGACCCCCAGCCGAGCACTCCCTTCAAATCCTTGCAATGCGCCCACACACAGGTACCTAGCCAATAGACAGCTCCTTGCTTCTAAACACTATACGATAGAACACATGTGGGTAGACAAATAGATAGGAGCTTATGGGGGTGTTATTGAGGACACAGCATAGAACGGCACAAAAGGAAAAAAAACTAAAGGAATTTTTTGTTGTTGAGCAGCACTTGGTTACCTTGAATAGACCTAGAAATGCTTTGTGTGCGTTATAAATGTAGTTCTATCCACTATTGGCTAAATACTAAGTGTCATTGACAAGAGAACAATGTTGCAGCATGATTCCAGGCGCAAAAAGGTCACATTTTGCTTCATATTGTGTCATTTAGATCTATTGTGAAAGGCCCGAGGCTCCTTATGAGAAGAAAAAATCTCTGTTTGGCATTGACATTATGTCAGTGAATGAATGTGAACTTGCAGTATGATAAATCAAGAAGAGATAACTAAATCCTACTGTCTCCTGCCATCAATTGCAGTTTTTGCAGACTTATGTAACAATTGCACCAATCTGCTTTCACTTTTACCGGAAAATAACAAGTCTGCAAGGAGCTCTTGAATCTTGAAAAGCCTGGAGCATTTATAAGCCCAATTTACTGCTTTTCTTTTCATCCGCTCCTATGCAGGACTTGCCCGACCGACCAATGGAACGTCTTGACCTGAATCTGTGCTTACAGCTCTTCACTTTGCCGCTCTCTGGCCCTTATATCTGGAAGTTTGACCCATAGCCTACAAATATATTAATTAGAAAGGACATCATATTCTTTTAACTAAGTCCAACACCTAAACTAAACTAAAAAATACTTTTCATGACTTGTCATAAAGGTCACGCTACAATATACAAGGTTATTTTGAGAGTAAATGTCTTCTGCATTTGAAAGAATACAGGGTTATGAAAAGGGATGATCACAAGATACTATACATTTTTCTCATGTTACGCGGAAATAACTTGAAACTTGCTAGGTAATAAAAAAGTGTTGGGATGCTGACTCTTTTGTCTCTAAGCTTCATGTTTGGTCAAAGCGTGCCGTATCATGTACCAACCATAGTTGCAACAGTGCATGGCTTCGTGAATTTCGTCCCAACAAAGAAATAGTGTGCAGTGTTGGATGAAATGTGTGATTTATGCCAGATAAAGCGTCCTATAACATGTAAGATCAAAGGAAAAAAAACACCTACAGTATAGTCTGTACAACCACAATCAGATGGGATCCTGAAATTTCCACCTTGTAACATAAATGAGTGCTTATGTGGCCCTGGCAATGTTTGTGATTATTATGCGTCTCATTTTTAAACAACACCTCTACAATCTGAAAGTCAATGAAGGCAGTTAACACAGTTACCGGTCATGAATGATAAAATGGAGCCTCTGGGTTTCAGAGGAAGGAATTTTTGCACCGAGCGCTACCTTTTTGTTAATTCAATTTCGACTGGATGCCTCCGAAAACCACTCAGATGTGAGTGGTGGGGGACCTGTAACCAAATCCTTTAGAAGTTCCCTCCACGCGAATCGCATTTTTACTTACTTTTTTGTAGTGCTGTAAATAATCCCTCAACTTAGCAAATTGAATAGATGACGCATACAGCCTTATGAACTTCAGGGTTCAAAACAGGTCCTAATGTAAGGGCTTAAAGATTATCAAAGCAACTATGAATGGCGAGAGGCACATACTGCTTTGTGTCCTTGGACCAGACACTATTGACTATACGAAAGGATTAAATAATGCAATGTAAAGCACTTCTGGTGTCTTGGTTTATTATGATCATAAAGCCAAGTTTGCCATATGTTTTATTCTAGTACTCAACCTTGCTACCTTCTTCTAAAGAAATGGTAGCACAAATACAGCGTTCCATTTGTCTTCAGGTTGGAACTCATGAATACCGTTTCATCATTTCAAGTAGCTGTGTTCCAGTTGTCTAGTTGAAAAGTTACTGACAGTGACAAATAGAACTTGTAAAAGTTGGATGAAATGTAAGTCACCCAAACAGTTTTGATCGGATCAATTGTATATTGTTACAAGCCAGTTGTCATTAGCTTGTGGTGGACGTTAGCGACATTAGCGTTACAAAACATGTATTTTATAACTGCAGAGGCTCATCAATGGCGCTGGAATAACAGACAGCGGACAACCAATGGGTTATTAAGTAACATGAGATGTACAAAATACAGTTGTTGGCTTTTTTTAAATTTACGCCCAGTACGCCGGCGCCATTTTGAATTAATATCTTAGACTTGATAGATCCATCCCAAATTTCTGAGAAGGAAGGAGGTTGCAGGGAAGAGAATCCGACTTCCGTGGACAGCTGGAACACAATTTTGGGGGAATTTCTAATTTGTCTTGAAATCAAGAGATGCACTACAGTCTTCGCATTGTGATGATAACAATTACTGTATAAATAAAAACCTGCGTGACAGCGATGCTCAACACAGCTAAAAGTCAGCATCATTTTGAACCAGATAGGTTTTTGCAAAGTCTTGAGACTAACATATTAAGCTCTAAAAATTCTAAATCACATTAGTACAGCAGCACTATAAGGTTTCAGACAATTACACATTATTTTTCAGTTGCTTGAAGATGCCCAGTGCAGTAATGGACCTGTATGCTAATCACAGCGAGTAACATCGCTATAGTCACATTTTAAGTTGCCCCAGTGGTTTTAGCAAATCCCATTTGACAGTCATGAGTGAGAAAGTTCTGGTGTTTGAGTAGTTGTTTTGTTTGGAATCTTGGCAATTACTTACATTAGCGCTAAGCTTCAATATAGCGGCAGGTTTAACGTGACTGGAAAAAAAAAATATTGTGCTGTTTTGTGTTTTTGTATATTGTTACACCAAACAGACGGTGGTTATGAAGCTAATAATTGGATTCTGACAATAGAATTGAATACCTTGAAAAATGTTTGTTTTTCTTAGCCAATCTTTGCCCAGCAATACTGCATAGAAAAAGTAGGTGACTGCCTTTAAAGTGAACTTGGATGAACCCACATTTTCTCAAGCGTTTTCTCAAAGACTCTCTCCTTTTTGTACACGCACTATGAATAATGCCATCGCCCAGTCTTCAGCTCTCAATGGATAAAATATGTACAAAATATGCCATAATTTATGTACCAACAGTGCACAAGGCTATGCTCTGTGTGCAACTTTCATCACTCGCCGTCCCTGCGATGTTCGCAAAGCAATGCTTAATTATTATTCGCAAGGTTATGAAACGTGCGCTTCTATTAGGACCAGTATATTAATGCATTTTTCAGATGCGTTTTTTTTATCGGCCGGTTAGCACACAGCTGAAGAGGACATCTTTTCTTGTGCTGCTAATCATCTTCTCTTCAACCCAATGTCTGCTGAACAGAAAAGCTAAGGCTTAGATAAAAAAAAAAATCAATGGACAATACAAGGATAAAACGTGCTTGCCCTTTTGTGTTTTTAACGTTAATTAGGCCTTTCTGTAAACGTAAAGTGAGTTTGTGCATATTTATTTTCTCTCCGATCAGAAAGCCCACCATTTTCTGCACTTTTGGTCTCCAGATCCTAAGGCTAAAAACAGTGGGACATGAACCTAAAAGTTATCCCAGCATTCACTTGCCCTGATGAAGACCTTACCAGGTCGAAACCCGTTGGCGTCCCCTTCTCATTAAAGGACTTTTATCTTACATTCAGAGTGCCTCGGACATTTCTTCTTTTTTCTTAGTCCATGTTCATCATGTTTTTGTCCTCGAAGAGCACCTGAATTTTTTCTACAACTCTGGACCCAATGATGCACTCATCCTCAATTTCAATTATCCCAGCATATCTTTATACTCCACACAGCCTAATATTGAGAGTCCTTCACAAGCACAAAAGACGAAGTGTAATTTTATTTATTTTTTAGTCCTGATTGACTGCATAGGTCATTCTTTGCTTGCCTCAGTGGTAGTTCGGTGGAGGTATTACTATATTATTAGGTCTTGTGATTTGTTGCAATTTACGTAGCCAATAACCTAACAAAGGCTGCTGCTTGTACACGGATCACTATGCCACCCTCTATATCGGCATGGGTTCCTGTGGTGGCTCGATTCTTGCTAAATGTCTCTCCCACCATTTTTCACCCCCCTTCAACCTGTCCAGTTCAATCCAATAATGTCTCACGGGCCAACACTTGCAAATAAAAGAAAAGCTGAAGGAGGTGCTATTGATCTAAAAAGTTGATCTAAAACAGTGTTTACAACACGTTACTTAGTCTGACTGTCCCAATATCCTTTGAAAATCGTTGCTTTGGCAACATAATGCAGTATACACTTAGCATTTAGTCCCTTGCACTTACTTCCTAAGTCAGCCACCTATAGCTTTAGCTGGAAATTGCCCATTGATTCCGCAAAGGAAACAATGAGAATCACTCAAACTTAATGAACTGTTAACCATTAAGGTCTTTTTGGGAATCCATACACCTCCTCCACCTAAAACCTACTTTAGCCTCTCCTTTAGCTATAGACAGCGGATAAATCAATCGCACATTTTTTTGAAAGTCTGCCCCTCCTCTGCTGTTCTTGGAGACAAATGATGCAAAGTCTGTACTTGGTAGTAAAAGTGTTGTGGTCCAAGAAATTTCTTCAGTGACTCCCAATTATTTAAGACCTTTTGTCTATTTGTTTATTGGGTCACGACATTGCATGTTAATGAACACACTCCTGCATGTAAACACGCCATGCCAGACTGCATCCGTTGTCCTACTCTCGCACTCTCAAACACACTCTCATTCAACCAAATCTGTTTTACACACACCCGCATTCATTTAAATAATAGATTCCCAAACTTTCCGTGACTTTTCAGAAAATAAATGCGGTTCCAAATACCAACTTTAGAGAAAATTAATCATTGGACTAAGCCTATTATAATTTGATTTCTGTACATGGAAATCGCCAGAGGCTTTGTTGGTTTGTGTGTCCAAAGTTTGGATTGGAGCGCCATCCGCTTAAATCAATGGTAGTTGCAAACATAGTTGGAGCTCAGAAACACTCGGGTTCAATCTATTATTAAAAGAGGCTAAATACAACCCAGGTATGTCTTTGATGAGGGAACAACATTAGAATATGTTTAAAAGCTATAAAAGTAGATTTTAGCGTGACACGTTGCTGCCTTTCAAATGCCACAATAATGCACCGTATGCCTCCTGCAGAAATAGCCGTTGGCGTGCAGCCTCCTTAGCCTCGGTAATGAAGTGGAGTGGTTTTCTGATCATCGCGCCGGCCGAGATGGCTTTGGTGTCTGGGTGATGGGGGAGTCCAGACGCCACACGACTCGGGTAATCAAGTGTGAAGGTTGTGAGGAGCAAACAGTCATTAACCTCCCAAACAGAGGCCATCGATGCCGGCTGCGAGGGAGGAGAGGACAGGGGAGGGGGGGGGGGGGTCTCGGTGTGCAAATGAGGATGAGGAGTGTTGAGTGCTGTTTGCGTCTTTCATAAGGGTTGAGAGAGCCGTCTGTGGCCGTGTGGTTGACTTTACAAACTTGCTGGGTCATTGGTTTAATAAGGATAAATATCCCAGCGGAGTGAGGGGGTGGGGGAAATACATTTACCAATTATTGTATGAAGTTTCCAGCATCACTCTCTGCATGAGTATGTTGTATTTTCTTTTAAAACACCTGCAGTTCAAAGTCATGCCCACTTTGAAACCCACTGTGGTCCTGGGAGTGAATAATTCCAAGTAATTTCCCCCATGGATCAAAAGGGCACTTAAGAGTCATAACATGACCTTTGTTTGTATAACAAACACATTTCAGTTGCATGTGAAAACACATCGACTTAACAGTGTTTAGCTCTGCAGTTTAAGAGAAAAGAGTCCGAACAATGAGTTGGTGGTAAACTGTGATACTGGTATTAAATTAACAGGAAAAAGACTTTAGGTCATTTGAGCATTTCAAACCTTGACAGTCTGGAAGATTCCAAAGCACTCTGTAGTGGAAGTCTGTTTTGACACACAGATGTCTACATCTCAGTGTGAAAACTTCCATCATCTTCCTGTTCATTTTCATCAGATTGCCTCATCCTTCAAGAGCACCTTTGTGCAGAGACTTGTTACTCCCTTGGCCCATAGAATCGCTCACCTTTCTCTAGTTTGTATCATTATACATGATTACAAATTTGCCATAGGTTTTTAAATCTGTCTTGACTGGGTTATTTGATTTTGATATGAGTGAAGAAGCTTAGACAAGAGGCGATTGATGACTTTGATGCTGGAAATCCTGTTGCATTGAACATCGCCCAATAGATGTGATGTTTTTGAAAGCAAAGCCCAACATCAGCTGTCGCCTCCCAGGGCTTCTCAGATATTGCCAATAGTTTTGGTCTGCGCTTAGTTTTGTTTATTACCTCACTCTTAGGCCATTTTCACACATCTTGGAACACTTTGTAGGTCGCCCCGAGACCGCTGTAGTTCCAACTGCATTTACTCCAAAGTTAGTTCAGTCAATGTTCACACACGTCCGCACCAAACATCGCAACATCAGCCACGTAACAACGATCGGCTGTACAGCGAACGTATTCCCATGACAACGGGCATCGACCTGTCAATGTGCCGACATCCGCACACGTATGCACACTTTCCCACATGTTACGAGGAAGTGTGCACAGTCACTCCTCTCTCTTGTAGTTAAATACAGTCAGGGTGATATACGCAAAGCGAGGAGAAATGTACTTTAAGCGGCACATGAAGATGAAGGTTTCACTGCAGAAGGAAGGGATAGACGGGAAAGAAAGACGTACCTTGATGATTTAAAGTTGATCCATTTTGCCTCATCAGAACAGTAATCCAAACGTCCCCAGCGCGTATTCATTCCGTCAACGAGCAAAAAAGAGGCATCAAAGCGAGAGAAGTTTGGCCCGAGGTCCGCTGCATTCATACTGCACCTGCTCCGACGCAGACAGCGAGTGGCGCCACTCCAAGACCACCTGTTTCAGCCGCACTCGATGCGGCTGTTTAGACCGTCGTAAAGTGCTGCGGTTGAATTCACACTGACCCAAAGTGCCGCTCTCGGGCTGAAAGTCCCTTTAGGGGACCTAACTAGAGCCTGTGTGAAAACTCCCTTAGATTAATGATTCATAGTTTTACTCGCTTGATCTTGAAACGATTGCCGCCGAGTTCCCGGGCCCGGACACCACAGAACCCCCATATGGTTAGCGGGTGGCTTGGCATTGAGACGCTTGCAGGCACCTGTCTGACATGACACAGTCTGAGTTGGGGAGATGCCATACTGAACCCTTGCCATCAGCTCCGGAGGCCAGGCGTCATTGGGGGGCACTTCACTGGACACAAGACGAGACATCAGTCATGGTGCAAAGTGTCCAAAAGAGTGAACTATTGCTTTCAATATGGATCTTCTGAGGGTGAGAAATAACGAAGAATGGGTCTTGGGATGAGAGGAGTCAAGTCTTTCTCCTCTTTTGTTTTTTTTAATGGAATTTCATGAATCGAACAGGAATTCTGTCTCAAAACTCAATCAAAAGGCAGCCATCAAAGTCTAATCAGGGCAGTTGCACATTTCTATATACAGACAGTTTTATACTTTCATCAGCAGGATCAGCTGCATTGCGACTAATGGTCGCTTAAAATATTGCTTGAGCTTAACAGTAATAGTGGATCTGTACAACCAATAAAAATCTACATGCATGCGCCGTCTCATTTCAAATAAGTGTTCTCTCTCTCTGTTGACAAGCATAAAAGCAATGATGCCTTTTCACGAAATCTACAAAGCAGTTAAAGGTCAGCGTGCTATTTTCCAAAACATCACCACAGAGGGAGTTCAGAGTCGAGCTGGGAGCCCACAAGCTGTCCCTGAGTGGGCATGCGTATGAATGTTTAGTGTTAGTTTGGGGTGGGTCTCAGAGCTCGCGGGGGGTTACCAAACGAGATGTGTGGTATTTATGGGATTTGACGGTTTTGGGTGAGTCGAGGAGGAGGAGGGGTGCGCCGGGGCCGTTTCAACCTAAGAGGCAACACGCTGCGAGGCTGTGTTTCAAAACCCAAATCGATAGAATGTCAAGTGCAGGCCGTGGAGCTGAGGGATGTTGGGAAGAGCTGATGTACATGGAACGCTAGGGTTTACTTAAAATATCTAGCTAATCTGTTGTTTCTTATTCTAGCTTTACGGTGCAGTATTGAGATTGGTTATGTCCATGTATTTGTTCTGCATTTGGATAGAAGTTTAGATACTAAGGATTGGCTTTTACCATTTATTTACTGTCTCATAAGTCTTTCTTTCATTGCAAAGGGTTTTCACTGGACACCCTTCCACAAACAGCTGACACTGGCACTTTAATTCATTGATCTATTAAGTAATGGATTCAAATTTAATGAGGGAAAAAAAAGATATTTGAGCCTTAATGAGTAAGTAAAATGATGGGATTTATCAGTTGGATAAGCCTTTTTGCACGAAAGTGCCTCATCGTAAAATGTTTAACCTTCCAAATACTGCCAGACCTAGCTCAAGATCAAATCGGGGCTGAGCCAGGGCTGTAAAATATAACTATATGGAACAAAATGCATTACAAAAGCATTGAAGGCCCACTGCTGTTCTACTGTTGCCAGGAATACAAAATATGCTCCACACAAAAAATTCTATTTTTGTTGTGGGTAATTGAAGAATGGATTTGGATGAGGATCTAGCCTATTTGAATCTCTTGTATGGCTGCCTTTAGTTAACATCTCCCAAGGAGATGAGCTAGAGACGTGACCGCTCCCGGTAAAGTTACTGTCAGGTCTATTGGGTGAAATGTTAATTCAATTATCTTACAAAGTTGACTTATTTGACCTCCCCCTGACATACGGCCCTTTTTAGATGATGATAAATAAACATTAATAAAGGTTTGGTAGGGACAGCGCAAGGCAACGGAGCGCTTGTACATGTGTTTATGCATGTGTGCGTGTGCGTGTGACTGGAGTGCTGGCGGGGCGGCGTTCCTCTTCATTAGCCGCACTAAGGCGCCATGCCAGGAGCACAGATGGCACAGGAGAGCGGGGCACAGCACGGGCACACAAAAGCATTTGCATGGCTTATATAGGGCCTATTGTCACACTAAACCCCGTAGAAAATACATGGCAATCAAAGACCCATTAAGATCAGTGGAGGCCGGGGGTTTTCTACTATAGGGAGCACACAGCCACAAGGCAAATGGGACAAATAGTGATGCGGTTCGAGCACAATAATGTCATTAGGCACATTAATTCAACTTGTATATACTTAATGAACAAATTAATGCATTTTGGTATGACAAAGTTGGCTTTTTCACCGTTTCAAATCAAACAATGAGAATGTTGCAGTTTGTTTCCCCTGGTTTGACATCTTTGTCTTTTTTATTATTTTACGTCATCGGAAATGGGCACAGAGCATGGCCTAAGAAAACTTTACTATATAATCGCTGTTAAACCATACTATACTGTACATTACTGTTTTCTACAACGAGGGAATTTTTATTATTTAATATTAAACATGTTAAAGAAACCAGACAGTTCGGCAAATCATTCACATGGATCCACTCATGTGTCTCAATGAATACACAGTGATACATGCTCCAGGCCTGTGTAAGGTGCTGTGACGCGACCACCGGAAGCCTTCCAAAAAGATATCATCTACTATCAAAAAGATGGTAGATGGTGCCTGCTCTCCAAATTTCCTGGAACATAGAATAAAATACAAGTTGTCATTTTGTTACAGGCACTTTTTAATGGTAAGAAATATCCGGGAAAGCTCGCCTGCTCACACCTAGTAACATCACCGGGAACATCACCAGAGATGCTTTGACTTACTTTGAAAACCAATTGCAAAATATGGCTCATTCGGTGTCAGTTTCATCATTCGGGGAACGTTTGGTACTGCTAGTATATTGGTTTATGCTTTTGAGTTTTATGAGTTTAGTTCTATTATGTGGCATACCAAACCTGGAAGTGTAGCTCTCCACACTAACCCAATAGATTTCTTTGGACTTATAACGTATGCATTCTAAAGAGAATCCTCAACATGCCAAACTGACTGTCAAAATTAATATGATGCAACTCAATGCTGACACTAATTTGGCTTCTGTTGACATGTTGGTGCCATGCTGTGATGGTGTCATGCCATGCTGTGATGCATACCCTGAATTGGCTATGGCAATGCATACCCTGAATTGGCTAGTGTCTGCACTGTTCAGCCAAAAATAACCAAACAACGGAATAAAACTAGGTTTCTTACTGGATAGAGATGGTGTTTTGCCTATATTTGTCTGTATAACAAGGTCTTCAGCGCGTTTTGCCACATCTGTAATGTAAACTCGCCCTTAATTTCAATCCTGTATCGTGAGTATAGCAGGGACACGTTGTAAAATTAAACGCCTCCATAAGCGCTGCCCATCCTCTTCGCCGCCCACGCTGTCCCAGTTTTGTGGCAGCAACGCTGACGGTGCATCTTTACCTCTTCCTTTCTCTCTCACTTTGACCACCGCTATTACGCTCCGTGGCAATGAAATTTTAACGACCCTCTTTTCAAAACGGACTACGCTTGTTGCCGCTTGTCTTTATCCGGCATTCTTTCCTCCCGACAGCCCAATCATGAAGGTTGCATGGAAAAAAACAGGGCATTGAATGTTGTCTTTACAGTATGTGTGTGTAGGAGAGGTAGCTATTGTACGCAGCCTGTCAACGCCTCTCCTCCGCATGGTTCACGACGCACAAACCTCCTACAGACGTTGGAAAGCATAAGCAAGGCATGCAGTTCATAACCTGGACTATATGGAAAAGTGCTTCCCATTTATTACCTGTGTTTATGTCAGGCAGTACTGAAAACTCGTTATGATTAGAATTGGACACAACTGAAACAAGATAAACGGATGACTAGTACTGCTTGCATTATTCATTCACTCTCAGAAATCAGAGAAGGTCAAGCAAATATGTTGTCACTTTTTGATACGAGCACCCAATTTATGAATGCTTTCTTCTGGGTCCTATTTCAAAAAAGCTTGTTAACTGCCAATAAATTCCTCCCCTTAAAAAAAGATACAATGTTGAAAACATATGACCACCAGAACCAATATCAAGGAGAAACCTCTTGGAAAATGGCTGTTATGATAAATTTCTTTAGGCAAAACATTTAAGACAAATTTAGAGAATGATTTGGGTAAACATTTTTTGCATCTGTAGCCATGGCTGCCCTGGGGTAGACTGACAAAAGCATGGCCGCCAATCATAAACTAGTGGTCGCTAATGGGGCAGTTAGTTTGACAAATGCCTGAAGTTAGAAAAGTCAAATAGCAGTATACGTACTATACAATGTTCCCTATGTGTCATTTTTTTTTGGTTCAGCCATAGCTCCTTGTGAAAGACTTATCCACCACAGCACAGCTCTGCCAGCCGTCCATCACACTGATTGGATACAATGAACATGATTGTTTCTTTGTCTGAGATCGTGGCCGATACAACGCAATCGCTTCCGGCACTTGTCACTCAGGAGCTGCAAACAAATTATATACTCTCTGTTGGAGATCTTTCCTATTTCTCTTCAGATTGTGGACAATGTTGCGGGTTCAATTGTAAGTGGACCAGGGAACTCGGCATATAGTTTTAAAAAACAGAATGGTATTGTAAGAATGGTTTCCAGATTGCTAAGATAGTATTCTGGAATTTGTGTAGATCATAAAGCTTAACAGCGGCAACTTTAAACAATTGACTGTGAACGTGTATTTTGTGACAATTGAACACCGCTGCTGAAAGTCTGAACACTTTTCAGACAATGTTTTGCAATATGTAGATTTTAATATATTTCCGGTTATTTTCTGCTTCAAATACATCTATCTTTCCATTTTTCCACAAGAGCTTTGTGAACAAAAAATATTACATTTCTGCTAAATTGGGACACACTGACATGCCGAGGGCTTGCGTGCTCTGAAGAAAACCATTTCTGTAATCAAAATCAGTTAGCTTGCCCCAATAGCCAAATAAAGGACTTCTATTTGTAAGTGCATCAGATCATCTCTGTTGTTTAGCTTAATTGAAAGTTTTTACCGGATCATTACCCTCACATTGTCGGACCCATTGACGCACCCATTGACGCACTGAACATTTCTGACCTACTATGTTCAATGTCTATCGTTTTGGGCTTTTTGGCATGATGGCTATAGCAGCATTTGGTTTGATTCCTGGAAATATAAAGGTGTCATTCTTTGTGGAATTTGCATCTTCTTCAGTGAGCTCTGGTTGGCTACATTTTTTTTCATCTTCAATTCAGGGCACTATATTGTGAGATGCCTTTGTGGAGGTGTTTGCTTTACCAACACTCCATAGGCTCAAACATGACCTTCTAGAATTTGGATATATTCTGCGTCAAAGGTTGGCACATCTTTTATTGTAAAAAAAAAAAAAAAGTCACTATTTATCAGTATCACACTATATAGATGCATTACCTCTCAAGTTCTGTGTACAATAACCTGTTCCAACATGCAATGCCAACACTCGCACTGGCCAACTCCTGCCTCCAGCTATCCCCAAATGCTCGTGTTAACAGTGTTATTATTGGCAGGCGTTTAGCCCAGGAGGAGAACAATGCTGAGACCGTTTAGCTAGCTGTGTGTAGCTCCGTAAACGTAGCATGCAGTGAGGTACTCTCCCAGATGGGCGCTCAGCATGGGGGGGGGGGGAGGGCGCCCGGGGGCTATCACCTGGTGGAGAAATGCTAATCGTGAACATAAATAAGTCTAGGAGCCATCTGCCCATCATTTATAGAGAGGGTGGGTATTACAATTTCCCCATGGTCAGCGTTGAATTTCCATGTGTTCACAAAAAAAACCAAACTCCCTCCCTGTCCAGTGCAATTTTGAAATCTTTACCTGACGCATAGACGATGTTTTACAAAGTCTTGGTGTGTAGGTAGTTCAAAGAAGTGGAGCGCACTTGAGCATGATGAGCACATAAGCAGAATATCCACCTGCGTCTTCATGAATATTAAAAAGACTTTTTTTAGTTTTGAGAGCGAGCAAAAAAAAAAAATTCTGTAAAGCCTGCACACTCAGGTTGGAGTTAGATATTGCAAGTTTGACATGTTACCCTTGATGGTGGTAACTGCTGAAACTTCTATACCCAGATTGGTTATATGAAAAAAATATGCAACAGTGGAACAAGCACTCGTACGTTCAGCTTTGTCCTTTTGGGGGTTGCCAAGTCTCCCCGTTGCATACATTCTATCTTTTTATATAGAGGGAAAGGTATTACAGTGCCCATTTACTTCATAACTTACTTACAGATGTTTATCAATGCCAAACACAGTTAACATTCCTGAAAGTCACTAGTTTAGTGTTAAAAAGAACATTAAGTATCTGTGATCTTGCTACTTCCTAGTTGTCATTTCCATCCTTGATATGGTAATGATTAGTGTACAATTTTGCTTGGTGGCTTCCCTTTTTTTTTCTTTTTATGTACAATGAATTATGTAATATGTAAGCCCTGCATAGTGTAGTGCGTTTAAAAGCCAGGGTGTAGAGTGGGTCCATTGAAGAGGGCAGTAGCTGCTCATCAACAAACCCCCACCCAGCTGTCCCAACTAGCTAATTTGGTAGATGATGTTCCTATGCTGTGTACTGTAGTGCATTAAAGACAAGGTATACAAGCCCATTGGGAGGGTCTCAAGGCGATTTTGATGTGAAAATAGCCTTTGAGGTTCCTTGAGCAGTGCCCCCCAGACCACACTTTGGGAACCACTGCCACAAAGACGAATGCAAAAACCTTGGAGTATTCCCAGCCGGCTCCTTCACATATTCCCAACAACTTGTGCCAAAAATTCCATATCGAGTCTCTTTTTCCCACTCTCATCTTGTTCCCTCAGCCCCGTAATCTCATGAAACCCCCACCAGCCACTGTTGACCAGTTGACCTCCCCAAAGCTCCCCTTCCAACAAAACAACTCTCAAGCCACACACGCTGAAAACAAGCCTGACGAGTTGCATGCTTTGACAATTCCTCGGCCACCCATGACTTTGCGGTGATTCAGGGGCTTGTGCTTGGCGCGGTGTCCGTCTGTTGCACCATCTTTTCCACTCATGCCTTCTGGCCCCCCATGTGACGCCTCAGCGCCTTACTGTACAAGGGGCAGCAGCGCTCGCGCCTCCTTGACCTGCGCATCAAGCCCTGTGGCTAGTTTCGGTAGCTTCTGACCGGAGTGAACTTGTTAGCGGAGAAGCAGACGAGCGTGGGGAGAGAGAGTTGGTGTGTGGCCAGCTTCAATCAGGGATGACTGAGAGAGGGTAGAAAAAGATGTGTCCAAACAGTGGATGGCTTGGCAGGGTTGAAGAGGAATGGGGAATGAGTGGCATAAAATGGAATATGGAATATTGTGCTTCTAGCGGAACAAATACATATGTACAGAAAAATATATTTGTGGAATAGATCAGTGTAGATTTCTGTACACGTGTTCCAAATTATTATGCAAATTGTATTTCAGTGCCATAAAGGTAAAAAAAAAAAAGTATTTTCAATGAAACTCATGGTCTCAGGGCTCTGAGACCATGAGTTTCACTGACTGATATCAATCTCAGACGCCTGGGATGATTAGTTGTCAGGTAAGCCCAGTTAAGGGAAAAACTACTGAAAAAGGACGTTCCACATTATTAAGCAGACCACCATTTTCAAGTAATAAGGGAAAGAAAAAGGATTTTTCTGATGAAAAGTGTGGAATAATTGAATGCCTTGGACTAGGTATGAAAACCTTTGATATGTCATGAACAATTAAGCGTACTCATTGTACTGTTGACAGATATGTGGCTGATTCAGAGCTTTCCAGATGAGTCTATTCCGAAAGTCTAAATCTATTTTTATGGGCCAGGTTCTGAAGGCAACAGTTTAAGCAGGGACTCCCAGACTTTCCTTTGCCCCGACACTTCCTCCAGCTCTTCTGGGGGACTCTCAAGGTGTTCTCTGGCCTACCGAGAGACATGGTTTCCCCCAGTGTCCCAGGTCTTCTCCAGCGCCTATCTGGATCACACAACAGATGCCTAACTTCATTTCGACACAGAGAGTGGCGACTATAACCACCCAGCAACCTGCGTTCTCGTCCTTTTGGCCCTGCACTTGATAACCGTCTCTAAGTCTTCTTTATGAGAGAGGCAACAATAGAGCATGAGATTGACACAGATCATACCAGCGCCTGCAGTTCCTGTTGTTGTATCACATTTTGGGGGTAAAGAGCAAAGTGAAAATGGAAAGCTCCGTTTAGTGAGTCATCTATTGCAGATACTATAAAGAGAACTCACAGCCCAACACCTCATTCTATTTGACATTGGGATCTTTACATTGTACTGATACACAGTACATTTTGCATTCGTAATATGTCTACATAGAACTTTGCTCACAATGTATAAATCCCCCCCTCACTTGTCTTTAATGCTAAATAAATGTTATGCTAATTGGCTGTACTGAGAATAATGAGCCAAGATTTGGCTTTAACATTTATTTGGAACAAACACATACCATTCTGGTGTCACGACAAAGCAGTTAAGAAAATATAAGTTCTTAATTGGACCACTGGGAAATATAAAGCACAGTGACCATGCATTGTCATTGTGTGCTCAACAGAATTATTGTTTAAGGATTAATTTAATAATTTAAACATAGGCTTAGGGAATAGCATTATTACTGTCATCACTCTATACATACTGTAAGAAAACTTTTTTCTTTGCTGTCAGGCCGAGCCATCAGTGGATTTGCTGCGGATCTGAATTACTCTGCTTACCCCGCCATCAAGTGTGAGGAGGGAATGTATAATGCATGAAATTGTGAAACAGCTTTGAGCATCTGGAAAGACTGATGCGCTACAGTGTTTTTGTAATATAACTTTCTCTACACAATTTTTTTTTTTTTTTTTTTTTACAAAAAAAGTACAAATTATTTAACGCATCCTTTCACACAAACCACACAGTTCCAAGCAAGATATAAAATGTGATTTGCTACCGCACATTTTTCAGTTAACAATCCACCTTTCTTATTCTATTAGCGCTCTCGAACGACGTCTCAATTTTGGCGAGAAGACGAAGCCCCCTCCATCTTCCATCCGCAGCCTGCCGCGATGATGATGCCACTCTTATCTTTTGACGAACAATCAGCTTCTCTCACTCTCGTTGCGTTGATTAGGCTCTAGACGCAACAATTAGAGTCAAGTACTTTCTGCCACACGGTGCCAGTCACGAACACGCGGATTTCATCTGACGGCAGCGGCCCGCTCTAGCTAAAGGCTACCCGGCTTGTGTCCCATTGATTCCTTTTGCAGTAATCAGGAGGGTTTGCGACGAGAACACAGCCGCGCACTGATGGATGATTGTGGGTAATTATGCAGCAGGCTACAAACATCACATCTCTCATTTGTGGTGCGCTGACGCGGTCGATGAGAATCCGCCAGCCTTGGCTATATACCATGCCGCCCAAGAACCATTTTGGTGGAGAGCATTTGGCAAGAAAGTCAGAAAGCATATTTTGATCATTCAAACATGTTTTTTCATTTTATTTTCTCTGACTAAAATTGACTTGTAATTGACTTGCACCGTCAAACCACTGGAGATTTAGATGGTGAAGTGTGGTATTGATCTAAACAGTTGGTTCAAATATTCTCTTTTCTCCATTTCCTCTCTAGCCTGGCAAACCCCAAATTGAGATCATGGCAGAAATAATATTTGCACGATAATCCCAATCTGGAATGGTTCCTGATTAATAAATGTTTTACCAAGATCTTGCAATGCCCTATCCAGCACATCCTAAAGATGCTCAATTGGGTTAAGCTCTGGACTCTGTGGTGGCCAATCCATGTGTGAAATTGATATCTCATGCTCCTTGATCCCTGATCTTTCTTTGGGCACAGTGTCGCTGAAAGTAGACCTGACCAACTGCAGTGACCCCAGATCATAAGAGTTAGTTAAATTCAGGTGACATCTAGCTTTTTCGTCAGGCAGCGTGTGATCAAATCATTTTACTTTAGGCCAGCAGAGTGTGACATGGACAGGGTCAGTATAAGTTTGGGGAAGGTATTTGAACTGTAAAACACAGAGCAACGTGATGGGAATACGCATGTGACGTATATCGGAGTGTCGACTGGCCTTTTGAGTGCAGAAGTTTAGTTTATTGAAAGGACGGCTGCACCAGATTTAGCACTATGCTAATTTCCGTCTGTAGTCCTACACAATTAAAATTACATTACAAAATTAAGATTACATAACAAAAGGCAATTTACAACTACAAGTTCAATATACAAAGTGCAAATGGATAGAATGTATTGGCAAGTTGACTGAAACATGCACGAATTAAGCAATAGTGTCTGTTATGCTTTGGATGTTTAACATTAAAGTTTCGAAACAGTTTAATTTCATGGGCACAGTGAGACACGGCAGGTGAAAATGTCAGTTTCTCATGCTATGGTCAATGTTGATATTATTAGCTGGTTTTCTTCTTTTTAAAGGTGTATTGGTGAACCTTGTATGTGAACCCTAAAAAGCAATTGATCCTGGAGTGTAAATGTTTTTTCCCCTGCAAAAGTTTCATAATGCACCTTTTAACTTCTTGATATTAAAGTCAGAGTAAATAAAAGACCGAAACCTTTGCAGTGCTTATTTTATGACGTTTTGTTGATGTATACAGGAAATGGCTTCCACTGTGCGGCGCCGGTGGTCCATCATATTCATTCACAATTATTGACTTGTTTGGTATCCAAGAGTAGCACAAAAGGTGGCGGGGATGACGGTGTAATCCAAATATGGTCATTTTCTTTCTTGGAGACGGTTGTGGTTAAAGACGGGAGAAATACACCGGATTCCAAATTATTATGCAAATTATATTTTTCTAAGATTGTCTAAATTATCACCTCAAACGACAGTCAACATAATTTATTTTCAAGTCTTTAACTGTTAGAGGATAATATGAATGTGATTGAAAAAAAAATCCCAGTGCTAACAGTATTTTATTACTGTTTTATCAAAAATATAAACAACTCAAAATCTAAAATGGTAATTTGTTGAATTTGCAGCATTAGGAGCTCATATTTACTGATATCAAAAGCTATTTCAATCAAAAACATCTTAACTGGTCAAGTTATATTTTAACATAGGGCCCTTATTTGATACCAGCTTAAAAATTCTTGCATCCTTTAAACTTGAGTTTTTGGAGTTTCTGCTTGGATTTCTTTGCAGGATGTCAGAATAGCCTCCCGGAGCTGCTGTTTGGATGAAACTGCCTCCCACCCTCATAGATGTTTTGCTTAAGGATGCTCCAGGGTTGAGGTCAGGGTAGGAACGGGTCCACATCATGAGTTTCTCGCCTTTTATGCCTATAGCATGTATTTCTGGGCCCACTGCAGCCCTTTCTGCTCGTGAGCATTCAATGAACAGTTTAGGGGAGGCCAGATAGACGGTTTATGCACAACTGCAAGCCTCTGGAGGGTCCTACACCTTGATGTTTGGGAGACTCCAGAGGCACCAGCAGCTTCAAATTCCTATTTTCTGCTTTGTAGCAGCTATTCTCTTAATCTGATGTATTTGTCTGGCAGTAGCCGTCCATATTGTGCCTTCATCTGCACAAATCCGTGTGTGCTCTGAATCAGCCACAAATCTCTTAACAGTACGATGATTACGCTTGATCTTTCATGAAATATTGAAGGTTTTCATACCTAGTCCAAGGCTTTCATCTTTCACGCTTTTCACTAGCAGAGAGATCATTTTTCTTTCCCATATTGCTTGACAATTGTGGTCTGCTTATTAATGGTTGACGCCCTTTTTCAGTAGTTTTCCCTTAACTGGACTTGACAACTGATTATCACAGGTGTCTGAGATGATGTCAGTGATTCAAAGAGGCCTTAGACATAATACCATCCATGAGTTTTATTGAAAAACTTTTTTTTTTTTAACCTTTATGACACTGAAATACAATTTGCATAATACTTTGTAACGCGATGTATACAGCACATACTCTGACGATACACAACTTTAAGACCTGTTTTTTAGGTTTTATTTTTATTAGGTTTTCTTCCCCTCCACTTTAGTAGCTCCTACAGACTCCAAACTTTCCAGTCTTAAAAATGTTTTGAAGGTTGTTTAGGGGGATCTAATTCCTACCCTGATTGATTGACCTTTGACCTGCAGGCCTTTTTTTTTTTTTGGTTTTTGGTACTGATTTTTTTCACTTATATGGGCTTATATATTAATTTATGGGCTTATATAATAACTAATCCCAGAATTTGTTGCCAAGCTCTATCAAGCGCTATTGATGTTGCCAAATTAACATATCACCTGGCAACACCAATATTACAGCAATTAAATCAAGTCCCTAATATTTCACTTGCAGCCTCTCACCCTGCTATTCAATTGGGGACGCAAATGGCACAATGAAAATTAATTGCGCTTTCTAATCACCTGCTTTCCCCTTTTAATTAACGGGTGGCTTTTGTCTTCCTTTTTTTTCACGCCGATGACTTGTTCCTCTCCGCCGTCTGTCAGTGCGAGCGTTCGGGCTCATTGCTCTGCAGACTACTCACTCAGCGTTTATGTTGTTACGTGGTCAACCAGGCGGCGCCCGGCTTCAGAGGCTGCCAAAGGAAAAAAAAAAGCTGTGCGGCGAGACGGCAGCAGGTGCAACACGTGCTCCCGGAGCCAATTCGTCTTTCCGAGGTCATGTCCGTATAACGATCGCGGGACGGACGCCAGCGCTCAAACGCGCCACCTGCCATATCTGACTTTAGTGTCTGAAAGGCAGACGATATGAAAGCGAAACTCTGTTGGCTTTCTCGAGATGCCAAAATTGCAGAAACACTTTGTAATTCAGAAGGATGCACTGTCATGTCCTTGAAGGGAAATGTGCCCTCTGCTTTTGACTAGGGCTGAACGATTAATCGCATTTGCAATTTTATTGCAATATTACACAACTCACAGAGGCACGCAATTTTGGCCCATTCAGCTGATGGCCGCAGCCCATAGAAATTAATGTAGCGGCGAGGAATGGCGGTGAAGTGCGCTCCACCGTGTGCTTTTGTTTACTTCTCAGCCTA
This sequence comes from Neogobius melanostomus, assembly GCA_007210695.1. Classification (NCBI taxonomy): domain Eukaryota; kingdom Metazoa; phylum Chordata; class Actinopteri; order Gobiiformes; family Gobiidae; genus Neogobius; species Neogobius melanostomus. The sequence goes on along the minus strand of VHKM01000042.1, from coordinate 239,039 downwards.
GTGAAGGTGCGGTAGATCGTGGATGAACTGTGAAAATATCAGCGTTTATGATGCAGCCACTGCAAAGGACTATTGCTATTTTCTCCATTAGCATTGCACTAATCAGAGTCCCGGGTTGCGCTGCCTACACGCTGTGATCACAGAAACGCCCTCACCTCTGACTGGATTCACACATCTCTGCCTCCACAGAGATGAAGGTGAGCTGTGTGCTGCTCGTTAAGTCGTTCGCAGCTCAGTTTAGAACTCAAAGGGAGGCTAATGTTTGGGAATGTTTTGGATGAAGATGGAACTTATTTCATAAGCACTGACTAAAACACAATTTAAGATGCAAATAGCAAGAAATTATTTAGATTATGTACACAAATATTACAGTATACAATGATATAAATGTGGGCTATTTTGAATTATTTTTAAAATTATTATTAAGGACTAAAAAGTAATACTTTTATTAAGTCTGTTGTAAATATTTAATGAACAATTACATTGTCTCAGTTTAGGCCATATTGTAGTTATTCAAAGATTTTAAAGATTCAAAGAGTGTTTTATTTGTTAAAGGGGGGGGGGGGTATTATGCTTTTTTTCAATCACACAGCACCAGTCTATAGCATACTACAATGATGACGTAACCTTCTGTTTGTCTGTATATGCAGTAAATTAAAATAACTGCCTTGAATAAAATTGCTCTCTCAAAATGGCTGTACTGAACGTCTTGAAATAGGCCTCTGTCTCTTTAAGAAGCTTTCCGACACGCCCCCTTCAACACACTGCTGTGGCATCTAAACAACACTACTGTGCAGGGAGGGGCCTCTGCTGAGCTGAGGAGCAGTGGTTGGTGGCTTGGCTGGTGACAAAAGGTCCAGAGGCGTCTCCAGGAGGTGGGGGCGTTCCTAGGAGGACTGAGGCATAGCTACACCTAAAATGGCTGCCGTCTAAGTTTTTACTGATTACTCAAAAATATGTGAATGAACCAAGGCAACACTCCAGGCATGTGTTTAATGAGGGAATGACATAATAACATGATATAAAGCTTGAAAAAGTCAATTTTACATAATACCCCCCCTTTAAATCATTTGTGAATGATTTACATTTCTCTCATCCTTGATTGGGGAGAGGGGTGGGAGCACAAGGAGGGCAGGAAGTTCAGCTTCCTGATGGCCTGGTGTATGAAGCTGCTCTTCAGTCGACTGGAGCTGGCCCGTGGATGCCGCAGTCTGGGTGTGTAGGGTCCCTTGTGATTTTGACGGCTTTTTGAGTGAGACGGGTGGAGTACATGTCCTTACTGGAGGGGAGAGGGGCTCCGCAGATCCTCTTCGTTGCTCTCACGATGCACTGGAGGCTCCGTCGGCAGGAGGCAGTGCTGGCACTGTGCCACACAGTGATGGAGCTGGTCAGGATGCTCTCTATAGTCCCTCTGTAGAAGAACCTCACAGTGATGGAGCTGGTCAGGATGCTCTCTATAGTCCCTCTGTAGAAATTGCACATAACGGAGGCTGGGACTCTGGCTCTTAACTTGCGGAGAATGTAGAGACGCTGATTACTTTTCATGACCAGTGATGTAGTGTGCATGGTCCAGGAGAGGTTCTCTGTGATATGCACACCCAGGAACTTAGTAGTGCTGGTCACCCTCTCCACTGCAGCACCGTTGATTGGTAGAGGGGCATGGAGGACCCGCGCTCTTTGAACGTCCACAACAATCTCTTTTGTCTTCTCAACATTTAGAGAGAGATTGTTCTGTGTGCACCACATGGCCAGACTGCTCACCTTGCTCCTGAAGTTTGACTCGTCTCTGTTGCTGATGAGACCCACCACTGTTGTGTTGTCTGCAAACTTAATGAAGAGGTTTGAGTCGTACTTTGGAGTGCAGTTATGGGTCAGCAGAGTAAACAGGAGTGGGCTCAGCACACAACCTTGGGGAGCCCCCGTGTACAGTGTGGTGGTTCTGGAGGACTTGGCGCCGACACGTACAGCCTGTGGTCTCCCCGTCATAAAGTCCAGTAGCACAGTGATGTGTTGATCACCAGGTGGAGCAGTTTGTGTATTAGCTGCTGTGGGATTATAGTGTTAAATGCTGAGGTAATGTCTAAAAACAGCATTCTAACGTAGGAGTCCTTTGTTTCAAGGTGAGTGAACGACAATGTTATTAACGGTTAAAATCTAAATAAAATCAATCGCAATATTGTTTTTTTGCTAAATCGTCCAGCCCTACTTTTGACCCAACTTGACAACATTGCCAAATTTGACTTCTTCATGCGTTTTTGGCAAGCGGTTTCACGGTATGAAATGGAGATGTGAACTATTTCCTGGGCTAGTGTTAATCCAACAGTGGTCAAAGTACCTGATTTCATCACTTTAGTAAAAGTACAGATACCACTGGTCAAATAATATTCCAATGAAAAGTTACTTTGTAAATTCCCCTCTGTACGGCAACACGACGGGGACAAACCTTCCTTGTTGTGGGTCAGTGGCATTTGACAGTATATCTGCACAGCGTCACATACTGTTCTGGAGTGTGCATTATTTATTAGGCTTTGGAAATGAACAAAACACATGGACAAAATTGACTTTTTACTGTGGAGCCTTTATAGAAATGTAGTGGAGAAGAAAGTATTATATTTATCTTTCAAATGTAATGGAGTATAATGCTACTCAAGTGAAGTACAGATCCTCAAACTCGGTACTGTTCGTAAGTGAATTAACTGAATTACTGACCACCGCTGTTTAAGTCTAGCTAAAAGCAGGAGTGCTCAAACTTTTTTCCACAGTGGGCCAGGTAATGCAGTAATGTTTTAAATGTGAAGAATGCACAATCGAGTCAAAATTGACATCTTTCAGGAACACCTTTGCGGCCAAATACCCCTTAAAGAGCCACGTTTGGCCTGCAGGCCTTACTTTTGGCTTTTAAAGCAGTACTAAGTAACTCTTGCCCCTAGCGTCACTGCAGTTGTCTTAGCTTGTTGCGTTTTTTTGAGAGTAAATACTACGCTGACAGAAAAGACAAAGGGAGAGAGGGATATTGTACATCCAATTACACAATGGAACATTTTTTCACTCAAACTTGGCTGTAAATGCTGTTTAAAGTGGCGCTATCCTGCAGTTAGCTTTGCCCGTTGGCCTGTTAGCTTCTTCTTCGTGATTCTATTAGTGTGTATTGGTTGCTCTGGTCCGGAGGCAGGAAAGCTGCAGTTGTGGTTTTCTGGCCAGAGACACCAGGGGGAGAAGAAAGACCCTCCAATCATCCCATTAACACTTACATTACCTTCAGAAGGACTACCGAAAAGATTTATTAAGGTAAACAAGCTACTTAGTACTGCTTTAAAATGGTATTCGCTGATATGGTTTGTGATTTAGATTGGAACCTATACATTTTCAGTCCAGTTCAGTTGGCTTTAGCTTCACTTCTACCAATTGCTTCAAAGAAATGTTCCGTTCTGTAATATTGCAAAATTCAATAACTGTCTTCATTATTTCGCTCCTTTTTTGCAATATTTCACTAACCCCCCCCCCCCCCCCCCCCCCTACAAAGTTCTGTTTTTTTTATAGAAGGAAGCAATTAACTTTTTCATCAAGTCGTGTCTAAACAAACACAAGTATAATAAATCAGGACTAAACCAGACTAAATTGGAACTAATTTGGGAAAGTCGTGACTCACTCTGAAGTTTTGCAAATTTTTAAGTCATCATGCGTTTTTGTGTGAGGCAGCTTTCACAAAAGAAAAGAAAATGCACATAAATCATATAATATTGCGATGATGCTTATTTGTAGCTCTATAAGTAAGGTAGTACTGCAGTAATCCAATATCAAATACATAGGAAGTGAGGAAAAGAGCTATAACATTTTTTCCCACCATTGGCTCTGGGCCCTGCCTTTCAACAATCACACTACGCCACTACCTCATTCTAAATCAAGGCACATGCCGATTTTCTCCGTCTTCCCAACGCTCACAACTCTGCCCGTACAACCTAATGGCTCCCTCGACGGCCTTTTAAAACCTCTAGCCTGAAGCTTTCTCCTCTTTTTTTCGCCCGCCCTGCCCACATCGGCGTGCATAAACTGCAGCCCATGTGCTCAGAGGTGTAATAGCTAATGTGTGACTGTGCGGTGGCCCCGTGCTCTCTGGAGGCTAAATAAATATTACATGTCATCTGTTCTTCCGGGTAGCTTTTCCCATTCGTTTGGCCGGCAGTAGACTGCTTTAAATTTTATGATCTTATATCAACCAGCTCTGCTCCACTGAATTCGTTTTAATGCGAGGCACTTTTTTTTACGGGAGAAACCTCTGAAAAATGTTTTTGTCCGTTCGTCATCTCCGGGCTATTTTTACCCCCCAAAAATCTACAAAGTGATGTCATGGCCTCGGAGGATGGAGCTGGTATCCTCTGATTTTGCATAGTGGAATATCGAGAGCTGGAGAATCTTAATATATAAATATTTTTGGACCCTCCTAAAGTACACAACACTAGAGAGATGCACCCTCAAAATGAGAGCATTTGCAGTGTATTCAACACTGTCACCTTAATTTAACCAAATGGTTGTAATTTCTATAGACGTTGGTTAGATGGCAGTCAGAACACAAGATTGCATTTGAAATAACTTAAATGTTCATGCATTACACTCGCTCCTTCTCCAGAAAGCCTCAAATTGCCTTCAGTACAAACTGTCATTTGCTACCAATTTGGATGTTTGCACAGTGAATGTGTTAGCCTTATTCAATTGTTGTAGTGACCATAAGCACTAATCAAGGTGTCATTTATTCAGTTACCTTTATAATTATAACTCCTATTATGTATTATTTTCTGCTATAAAAGCAAACAAATCTTTCTCATTGACACACTGGAAGTCTATAGAAAGGCATCACGTCCTCTGAAACCAAGCTTTTCAGTTCAGTGCAAGCAACTTTTGTCCACTTTTGCCTTTGCCACTTTCCTTCGGTATTTACTTCAGTGTGATCAAAAGTCTCTCTATCCAATTTCGGCTGGCGGGAGACAAAAAGCCCACACACACAATGTAATAAAAGAAAAGAAAAAAAAAGTCGTACACAGTAAATGGGCAAAGAGTTCTCCTGTGGCTCATTTTTCCCCGCCCGTTTTATTTTTTCCTTCCAAGCCGAGGCTGGAAACATCAATTGATAGGACGTTTCTTTTTTCCTCTGGTCTAAATAATTTCACACGCAACCGGGGAAAAGGCCAATCATATTTTAACCCAGGTCTACTAAATCATCCCTCGAAGCGGTTGGAATAATACACCAGCGCAGCCTGTCGGATGGAAATATTGTCGGGCGATAAACAAATCACGAGCGCTTATATACAGCCAGGGGTTTCAATGCTCTTCGAAGACAACAATGTTACGGCTATATACAATGTCACTGCTAGATTTGGCTCAACTCACTGGAAAAACTCACAACATGCGCAATATGCCAAGTTGATGATTTTAAGCTTTTGACCGTTTGTCCCTACCCATAAACATATCTCTAGTAATATGTAGCTTCATTCACGCAGGTTTGAGCAATGTCAACATTTTGCTCGCAAAAAACAATGACTTTTGTATCATGGCTTATCCCCCTCCTCCAGTAGAGGGAGCTCCAAGCAGTGGCCTTTCCCATGCAATCCTGGGGTATTAAAGTTGTGAAATATCAACTATCAAGGCCAAAAATAGAAAAGGGTTTATAAAATTACTGTACATTAAGGTCTGCCAGTGTCACTGTTTCCAAATAAATTTAAATTTGACACGTTGTAACATTTAAGTGAGTGCTTTGTCATTGTACAACCGTTCAACAGAATTGTCTACAGGTGTTAGTCCTGAGCCGCTACATCTGAGCATACCACCATTGTGGGCCAACCTGACCAGCATGATTTTGGAGATGGGGGGGACGTAGTACCTGGAGGAAACCTGGCTGGCTGCCTTGGTAAAATGGTAAATGGTCTCAACAAGGATCCAGTCACCCATTCATACACCAATGTACGCAGACAGTGGAGCCTTCAGTCTCCTCTGATCTGATTCCTCCTGTGCAGCTCCCTCTGCGCCACAACGGTCTTTCACCATCTTCTGGGAAGAGCGTAGCCGTTCATCTGTTTTATTCTCCAGTGAACGTCCATTAGTCAGAACAAAATAAAGCTTATGTGGCTTAGCTGTGAGTCTTTACCGGATACCTCCTCGTTTGTCCCTTTTTTTTCTTTCCTGTAGCACCTCTTGTGACGCCTCCACTGTGCTGCAGGTGTGGGGAGCTTTTGGTGCCTCTTCAGTGTTCCAGAAGAATATATGTTCTCAAATGTCTTTAGAACATAAACTAGCTGTTTTTTTTACTGTTAAAAAGCGGCTTTCTTTTGGACCATTATGGACTCTTTGCAGTAAAAAAAACATCTTCCCACAAAGATGTACAAAAGTATGCAGTAAAACAATGTGGAACACAGTTAACCACAAATGCAGTTCGCAGAAACAGGCAAAAAACGCAGCTGTAGCAAGAGAGAGGACGGTTTGCCACTTGTTGACCAAATGTTAAGGCCATGGCGACGTGTCATTTCATTCAGTGACTCATAATGCCCCGTAGAAACATTGTGGAAAATGTAATCCAGGGCGCCAATAACTTCTTCTAGAAACATGTCTCTACCAGTGGTTTTGCTAGGGATAATTTCTCTCTATTTTGACAGGCAGGGTTATAAAAAATCCATCATGAGCTATTTTTATCCTTCATGAATTAATCTCACATTATAAGCAATTTTTAAAGACCCATTTACATAGCCTATATATAGGCTTCATATTGTGTATGTTAGGAAAAATGTGAGATCACTGGATAAATGGAGTTAAACTAAACATCTGAACAATCATGGAGGGAAAGAGAGAGAGGGGGGGGAGACATGGATGAGCTCGTCCTGAGACTTACGTGAGTTAAAGAGCGGCTCCAGATGGGAAGGATATTATTAGCCTTTAACTGCATTTTCATCGTGGTTTTCTTCCCCGTGTTGTTGTTAGCGCCCAGAAAGTTAGCTAGCTAGGCAGTGATACAAGTGAAACAGTGAAGCTGCTTTTAGAGAGAGAGCCCCGCGCGCTCTGAAAAACAGCAGCGCTGCGTATTTATTTTAATTAAGGCTTGATTTTCAACCCTTGAAAGACGGACGGCCTTTGAAATTTTCTGTATATGACGGAGAATGTTTGGTTAATGTAACCTCTGGTCTCTACTAACCTTAAACCATGTTGGTATTTGATCCGCATATTTGAGCACTTGCATTGTATCTTTGGACAAAACCATCTTCAGCAGTTAATGCTCTCGCCGCACTGCAGGAAGTTACTGAAGGTTCAATCCCAGGTCAGTTGAGCGCCTTTTGGTGTGAGGTTTAAATGTCTTCTCATTCTTTGCATACGTTTCTGCGCTCTGCTTTCTCCCACCAGTAAAAACGTATACAGTAGGGTCCCCTCTGTGGCAAGGATGAATCAAAGCTTGGAAATTTACCCTTGCACCACACAAGATGAATATCTAAATTGGTTTAAACAACTCAATCAAAATCATATGAAGTAAATTACCTGTGTTGTCTACAGTTTGTGCACACTTTAATGGATAATTTACTTATTTACATGGATGTAACTGGAGCACTTGGATGAACTCGGAGATCTGAAACTGTCAATTGCTTGCGCTACTTTTATGCTGGTTTGTGCTCTAGGTACATCAGGCTTGCGAGAGTTATGCTTTAGCTCTTTTGGAACATCACGCTGTCACGAGCCGAGAGTGCAAACAACTCCACTGCACGGCCAAACATCCAACACCTTAGCTGTAGTTTGTCCTCTGTCCACACTGATGTAACATGCCACCAGGCCTGTCCCATTACGTTCCCCGCATCGGCCTGAGCTCTAATTGAAGTCTCTTAAAGTCTCCCTCTGTCTTTGATGGGGCTCCTGCTTGACTGATGGTTCACTTGGCCAGCCCTAATTACACTCTCATCCTCCCTCACTCTCCCTTCACTTCTCTAATGTCCTAACGCCGTCGACCGACTCTGTCAGGTATTTACTACGGCTTTTCGTCTGCTCAGGTGGACTGCGCTCGTGATTATAGGTTTATTTTCTTTCTCAGTGTCCGTGTCTTGTTTGGACGAGGTTGTTGTCGTGTCACAGTGACCTGGAAAATGGCCCGGCGTTTGATGGCACTGGGTAAAAGAAATGGCATGGTTTCCAAAGTAATGTTGATAAATTGCCTCGAGAGTGTTGATTGTTAGCCGCATGATCAGTGATTGAATCTACAGAATTCTGTGACAGCTGTATTTTGACATTTGAAACTTATAACAGGGTTGACCTAATTACTTTTTAATGAGAAATTAAACCAGAAACCAGATTATTCAGTTTTTGGTATAAATCATAGAACTACATGGACAACAATTTACCAGTAGGTGCAGTAGATTCTTAGAAACACAGACAGACCCAGCATTCATGGTATGCATGCTCTTACTTCTGTGTAGTTGAATATTCAATTGAAAGGGGTGTGTTCAAAATAATAGCATTGGGGAGTTCAATTGGTGAGGTCAATCATTCTGTGGAAAAACAGGTTTGAATCAGGTGGCCCTTATTTTAGGAAGTCAGCACATGTTATACATGCATTTCACTTTGAAATCCTGAAGAAAAATGAGTCGTTCAATACATTGTTCAGAAGTACTGTGTTCTTTTGTTAAAAGGTTGATTGAAGGGGTTAAAACTGCTAAAATGATCTCCAACGCGTTAAAATGGAAAGCAAAAACACAGACGCAGAAGAAAAATGGAAGACTACCATTTGAATGGATCGAACAATAGCCAGGAAATGGAAGACTACCATTGGAATGGATCGAACAATAGTCAGAACTCCAAAGGCTCAGCCAATGATCAGCTCCAGAATGATCAAAGACTGAAGTTACCTGTGAGTACGATGACAGCAGACGCCTGTGTGAAGCTAATCTACTTGCAAGAAGCCCCCTCAAAGTCCCACTGTTACAAAAAAGACATGTGCTTAAAAGGATACAATTTTCAAAAGAACACATGATCTGGCTGAAAGACAAATGGAGAAACATTTTGTGGACTGATGAAAGTAAGATTGCTCTTTTTGGGTCCAAGGGCTGCAGACAGTTTGTCAGATGACCCCCAAACTCTGAATTCAAGCCATAGTCCACTCTGAAGACAGTGAAGCATAGTGGGGCAAGCATCATGATATGAGCATGTTTCTCTAACTATGGTGTGGGGCCTATTTATCGAATACCAGGGAACATGGGTTAGTTTGGATATATCAAAATACTTGAAGAGGTCATGTTACCATATGCTGAAGAGGAAATGTCTTTGAAATGGGTGTTTCAACAAGACAATGACCCCAGACACACCAGTAAGCAAGCTAAATCTTTGTTCCACACCAAGAAAATTAATGTTATGGAGTGGCCTGCCCAATTCCCGGACCTTAATTCCATAGAAAACGTGTGGGGTGACATCAAAAATGCAGTTTCTGATACAAAACCAAGGAATTGTGGAATGTTGTCAAAGCATGTTGTGCTGGAATACCTGTTGACAGGTGCCAGAAGTTGGTTGACTCTATGCAACACTGATGTGAAGCAGTTCTAATAAACTGTGGTCATACAACTAAATATTAGTTTATTGATTCACAGGAAAGCTAAATCCTATGGGAAATTTCTTTATGTAGTACATGTTGAGCTTGTAAAGACAAATGCAGACACTGCTATTTTTTTTAACAGCCCAATGGTCATTTTTTTAAATGTTCTACAAAGTACTTGAATAAATTATACATTTCTCTTCATGTTTTGATTTAGGAAACCATGGGCAATGCTTCCAATGCATCGAAATAAATCTATTATGAAGATTTTGTGCTTAACGTTTTAAACACACTATTATTTTGACCACAACTGTACAATAGGCCAGGAGGAATGAGTGTGTTTGAGTGCGCATGGGGGACAACGGAAGGAAATTAGCCCAAGGCTACAAACCGGTGTGGCGTGTTTAGATGCATGAGACATGTATGTTCATTAACGACCAAATAAACCAATAAATAAATAACGATCACCTTCCCTTTACAAGCCATATACAGTACTTTGGACTCTCCTTACAGTTGACTTGCACTCCCTCAGAAATTGCACACAAAGGTGTAAACAACGACACACGTGCAACTGCTGCATCTCGCGCAACATTTCAACTGTACATTCATGGTTTGTTTGCCCCTTCATTCTTGTCACTGATGGTTGCTACATGTCATGGCACTTCTGAATTCCTGATATTATACAGTCCAATCACTGGAAGGCAATCCATGATGCACCAAACCCAATGTTTAGAGATGAATAAAGTCGATCATGAACGCCTTTGTCAGTGGCTGAGTCTTCACAGGATACATGGGTGCATGACATGACACATGACCGCGCACATATTTAAAATCTGTCATCAGGCAGTCTCCTGCAAGTTTTAATTGAATAAAACAAAGGGAAACCAATACATTCAGGTAAAAGTTGCATGATGTTCTTCTATTGTGGTCATCAAGTGAACAAGCAATGTAACAAATATTTTGCATTATTCAGTATTTTTGAGGGTACCTGTAGAAGGTTATGTGCCATTGTTGGATGGACTCGTTAATCCACGTCTTAATCCACTTGGATGTTTTGGGATTTCAGCTGTTTTATTAAAGAACACACACAAGTGACAATAAAACTGATTGTTATTTAATCTAAGTTAGCAACCCCGTCATGCTCTTCTTCTAAAGATGTCTTTCCATCAATGTAACGCGTCTTCTGCAGCTTTTAAATAGCTTTGTTCCCTTAAAGCGATATGCAAATATCATTCAACCGCACCATATGTCATTGTGTGATTTTTTTAATTTATTTATTTTTTCCTGCAGAAGAACCAACAGGAGAGTGGAAAGAAGGAATTAGGAATTTATCCCTTACACGGTACATTAAAATTGAGTCTGTTTACCCACCTGAGACAAGGGATTGTGTCAGAACTCGAAGTGGTCTTTTCCCATTATGTTCATATCAGCGTTGGAGGCACAGTTAAGTGACTGTTCTCGTATCCGTATCAGTTCCCCGATGGAACCGCGGCGGGTAAAAAGACATTCAATTTTACAGTCTGTCAGTTAGATGTGAGATGCCTTTCATTCCAAGTGGACGAGCGGAACTCAGCGGAGAGTCAGCCGTGTTTTGGTTTCATAATTTGTTTTGAACTGGAAAACATAGCTGGATTCGAGTTCAGATATTGTGTTATTTTCGTATTAAGGCAGGGGTGTCCAAACTTTTTTCATCGAGGGCCGTATTTTACAGTTTTTACAGCACTGAGGGCCACAAACCAGTGGTCAACACACTGAAACATTCATCTGGATGCATTAAAGAGAGGTTTTAACTGTGTCCCTCACCTTTTAATTAGACTACGGAAGCTTAATGCAGCTCTGTCTCTCTGAAAAATATTAGTTTGATTTTAGTTTGTGCAAATTCAGCTTGAGAGGCCACCAACAAATGATCTGAGGGCCGCACTTTGGGCACCACTGTATTAAGGCGAGACATGGAAGATGAAAAAATAGATTTTTCATGCAGTGGTTAATGTTGAGATTTTTAGCTAGTTGTATTCCTTACACATGTGCAGAAGGTACAGGACTTCTTTTTTTTTTTTTTTTTACAAAATTAGGTTTTCATTCCACTTTAACGTCATACATATATCAATCAGCTTAACCCTGACCCTGCCCTAGTCACTAACCTTCTATTGACTGGGGAACATGGGTACCGGGGGAACATAGGGGTGACCCCGCTCCAAACTTTCCTGTCTTGGACTTACAATAATAAAAAAGTTTAACCTAGGGGCTCTTCAGATTGGGGATCAAACAGTTACAAAAAATCCCCTGTGAAAAAAACTTTATCAACAAAATAAAACCATACATTCAAATCTGGGTCTATTATTCAGATTGTGTTGCTGAAAGTGTGGACTAAAGGAGTTTGGAGTACTAATACAGTTCTACACAAAATCTCTTTTTAGCTGCGTGATGCATTGCATGGTCCTGAGATCATCTGTAATCGTTGCTCTACGGTTTCTTCAGTTTGTTTTGCCCCGTGTTAGTTGGGGTTCTATTTTATTTTTAGTGGCATTTTCGATATGCCAAATATTTGTTGAGATATCTGGCATCAAGAGTTTGCCAATCTCAAGCTTGACACCACAGAATCCGTATTTTGCAAACCTGTCAGTTTCTCCTCCCAGTCTGTCACCCACTGTTCTCTGCTATGTCTTTTTTATGACACACTCACAACGTCCTCCATTTCCATGTTTATATTTTGATTTTCCCTTTTTGTTTCTCCCATCGCAGGCAAAGGACCGGAGACTCTGTTCGCTGGGCAGAAACTCAACGACAATGAGTGGCACACGGTCAAAGTGATCCGGAGAGGCAAGAACCTGCAGCTCTCTGTGGATAACGTCACCGTGGAAGGTTAGTGCGCTGGGCCTCTTCTGGTGGTGTAGAGGCCGCAAGAATTAGCCTCATGTGGGGCGAGTTTAAACACAAAATTGTGGAAAAGTTGAATGGGGACGGTGTTAAGTTGTTGTTTGAATGTATATGAATGTTATGGATGTGCTAAGTGATGCCAATCAGACGATACTGGTGCCACCTTTTTAAGAATGGATACTAAACTGAAAGATTTACAAAACATGCGAGTATTTAAATATAAAGTAGTAGAGATCTAGTGCAGGAAAACTCTGCGAAACCACTGCTGCCTTGCAGCTTTTCCAAAAGCCGCAACTATTGCAATATTTTGCAATTTTCTTCGCGACTTCTCCAAGTAAATTAAATTAATATTGTTATATTTGCGCTTAGGAAGTGGTGTCCAGCACCTCTGAAGTGCTCCGCACACTGTCCACAACTGAGCCGAGGACAGAGGGACGCACACGGCTCGGTTTCATAGATGATACAACTATTTAAATCAAAGCCTATTTTAAACGGACTGTATGGAGTTTAAAAATGTTAAAATTATGTATTTTCCTCCCCTATGTTTCAGCCATGTCCTAATGTTCAGAATGAGAATGAGACCTGTTCACCACAACTGCCTCTAAAATCCCGCACTGTCACTCAAAACGGTGTTAATTCGGATCCGAATTGCCATCATGCACAAGTTTAATATAGAAATTGCAGTTGCGTGTATGACCTGAGGTGGCAGTAGTGAGTATAAAATGACCAACTTGCATCTAGTCCCTTTAAGTCTCTTCTTATTCCCCAACGTCTCTGTGGTTAAAACAGCTCTAAAATGCAATGAAAAGTTTGATTTTGATGTAGAAAATTAGTTTTAAGCAGTAATGCATACATTAATATAGAAATATCACTTAAAATAATGTTATTTAAGTACAGAAGTAGGAATGAAGTACAGACGCCATTTCTGACACATAATTCTGATCCATAAACAACCTGCCAATATATTATTATGCCAACTGTGAATGTGAGAACTGAACCACTTCTAAGCCGATACTACAAATCAGGTCTGCCAAAGGACGAATGCTTTTCAAACCTTGGATTAAGCCAAGACTTCCCCACACCACTTTTGATTGTCATATACAAAGAGCCGCAACAAAAAGACTTGGTCCACAATAGAACGCAGTGTCCTGAAATTGCAGTGTTGCGGAATTCATGTGCATGCTCATTCGGCTTGCAGCTAAAATCCCCCGCTGTTTACTCTCATGTTTCTGCTACGAAAAGTTTATCTAACACATCCACCCACGTCGAGTCAACAGCTTTGGCAGTGCTGCTCGTTTCAAAGTGCAAGGTGACTAATTAGGACGGCGATGGTAGCGGCATATGGTCGGCTAATTTACGGCTGCCCTGTTATATTGAGGAGTTGCGATGCCAAGGGTACATTTGGCAAAGTTGAATTAAAACATATTACTCACCGCTGACTAAAAGCACTGCAGCCCAACGTTGGTCACAATCTCGTAAACATGCAGCAAGTTTGATATGGAAAGATGTAAAGGAGATGCTACATCCAAAAACATTTACCTTAAACATTTCTACAGTATAACGATTACACTATTTGTTAGGGATAATGCTTCAGTTTATGTTATTTGTTGGTGTCAAACTATCAAAACATTTGACCATGGGAGAAAGTTGTGAGAACCCAGGGTGCTAAGGATGCTGCAGCACTCTCTGGTGGGTAGTTTGTGCATTGCAGGCAATATAAGAAAAACAAAAAAAACAATGAGCCACCCTGAACCAAATTCCCACAGTTCAGATGCGATGGGCCACTTTGTTTGTCAGGGGTCCTCAAACATTCTGGTGTGAACAGTTTGACCGATTTACTGCATGAAAAGCAATGCTGTACAAACAATACATGAAATACCGACTAATGTACATAAGACACACATATATGCAAGACTTTCCAAAATGTGCATAGAATATAAATCAACAAGTGCATGGTTCTCAAACTGTGGTTATTGTACTAATTATTACCCATTTAGTCAGAGCTTGACTCAAAAGGTATTTTGACAAAGTTATCCTACAAAAGAAAAGTTAGGTATCGAAGTAAGTCTATGTATGCTTCATTTACTGTAGGCTTTTAAAATATGCCTGGTTAGTTTAGACATAATTTTGTTTTCTGATCTTGAATGGTTATTAGCGGTTTGATATTTGAAAAGGGTTATGAATCTCAAAAGTCGCCTACTGTCGTGTTTTTGGTTATGATTGCTGATTGAATTTGCTCGAATGGCGAATGAGGACCTTTCTAGGCTTGTGAGCACAATTTGTACGACTACAACTGCTCACTCACTACATCTGTGTCTTATTGTTGAAACCAATTCAGTAGTCCGAGCTGGGATTTGAACTGACAACCTCCTGTATCAGAGTTAAACTGTTTACACTACACTACTTGGACATGCTGGAGATAGTACAGTGTCCGGGACCTGACAAAGATACACCCGCAGTTTTCAATGATCGTATTTCTGAAGTGAATGTAAACGCTTCACATCTGTTAATGGATTATCTGATTATTTTCTACGCCACCTTACAGCTGCAAACTGTAATGTGAACTCAAATGCAGGGCCCATTATCCCAAGTCCATACCATTTAGTGACAAAGCCTAAATAAATTGCTTGGCAAATCTTTAACTCATACGGTCTCCCCAAATGGATTTTAACAGCCAGTGAAATTACTTGAAAATGCAATTTAATTCCATAGGTTTATTGGGGGGGAAAAGTGGCATCTATTTTCCTAACCTGCTGCGAAGGAAATTACACAAGCTTATAAATTATTTGCCAGGAAATCTCTTGTTGCTGCTTCAAACCTGCGATTTATGCCTTGTTTGTTGGTGTAGATGTGGAGTAATGAGTTTGGCCGGTGTCCAGACTGCGAATGCTCCAACGCTGGCCGGGCTGCACACGATCCCCTCGGAAGTGCAGCTAGAGGCCATGTATCCCACACACTGCACCGTACAGGTCACGTCGACAAATATCGTACAAAGATCGTATCGAATCTTTCCCAAGGCTCTTTCACACTAGCCGATCTTTGTATGTGCAGTTTTGGGCTATGCCATTACAGTAGAAATGTATCACTTGAAAATGATTGGCAGGTGTGACCAGCTTTTCTTTTTTATTTATTTTTATTTTTTGTACTGATATTACTGATTACTGATATTCCCAGGGACAAAAACGTTTAAATGGAAAGTCCATAGGAGCCAGGAACTTCCAGAGCCAGCCGCCATTTACTTCCAGGTTTAGGAAGAAGTAGGCCACAATTTCTTAATTCTCCCTCTTAAAAGAAATCTAAAATACCAAGAGAGAACAATTTAAGCCACGAATCCCGCCTCTGTTGTTGTAGCTTCTGGCCTATCCGCGCCTACTCTGTTTTTATTTATTTATTTTCTCCACACCTTTTTCTCACCTCTTCCCTCTTCTCTTCACCTACCTCTCGATCTGCCTGAGGCTACAGCTGTCACAGCTCCACCCCCTCCAGTGTCCCATGCCCTCTGCTGACCTACGCCTCACCAGATTCTGAACACTGCTGCTTTGGCACATTGGTTGCTTTTAAAAGAGTATCGAGGGGCATGTTTTTGTTTTTAATTACTCTGGGTTTGGAAATACAGTATTCACAATGGAAGGCTGTCTTTAGATGACCAATTTAAGGCAGTGATGGGCAAAATGAAGTGAGGCTTTGAAGTGTGTATCTGTCTAAAGTAGGCGTGCCAAATGAACCAGTGTTTCATGAACCAGTAGATCATGTGACTGAAGCCTCGGTTTATGGAAATAATGAAACAATGAGTTTATGCCAGTCTAAAACTTTCCTAAGGATGTTCGTATAAGTCTAAACGTGTACACTGATTATTTCAAGTTAGGCACCAGAAAAAAAGGAAAATAAACTTACTTTAGTAATTATAATACATTTACATATAGAGGGAAGCTTCAGTTTGAACTATTTGCTGACACAGGAGGCCGAAAAGCCTCATGGGTTCATGAGGCTTCATTTTGCCCATCACTAATTTAAGGGAGGTTATAGAGAAAGAGACCAAAATAATAGCAATGGCAATTATTTTAATTAAACAATAACACATTTATTTTCAAATAAATTCACTGTGATAAATGTGTAATCTAGGCAAGGCAACTTTATTTATACCGCGCATTTCGTACACAAGGCAACTCAATGTACAAAATGTACACATACACAACATAGCATTCAAAATGCTTTAGAAGAATAAGATAATGGAAAATAACTCAACTTGGGAAAAACCACATATACCCAGCTGCACTGGTACAGCAAAGAGGCCAAACTAATATCACAAAGGGTTAGGTTTTAGACTTGGCAGGTAGGTATTTAAACCTTACATGTTTTACAGGCTACTTTAATGCCCAAAATGTGTCTCTCTGAACTTAAAAACAGTAAACAAAAAATTCAAAAATACTTTTTAACCTAGGAAACTCTCAACCAGTTCCCCTGCACATGTCCAAGGGCAGAGCCAAGGTTTCAAATATGGCTGCCAGAAAGGACACACCTCCTCTTTGTCTGGACCATGTGGTCAGTATTGCTGTGTGTTTGTAGATTCATTTGGAAATTAACTAAACTAAATGAACATTTTGAATGAAATAAAACAAAATTAAACAAAATACTGTGTATGTATGATAATTTAACTGAAATGTAGATGTAAACCAAACAAACCCGTGAAAGTAATGCTTGGAAATACATTAACCTTAAGTTTTTAAGTTAATGTTTGACCTCATAAAGGCTGTATAAGTGGTCAGTATGGTGCATTTACTTTCAGTTACAGTGGTCTCTAGCTCCAGGATACATTTTTTTAGGTTGTCTGGTAAGATGGTCCATCAGCAGTGAAAACCTTACAAACAATTTATCCTGGAGCGTCCTAAGAACATTGATGGAATAACCTGGTCATTCAGGATGTTTAGGTAGTCCGCTGATCTGAAATTGTGCTGCATCCCCCAATCAAGAACAGTTAACACATAACCAAGAGTAGTGTTTCTCCTCAGCCCTGCAAATTTGAATAATCCGGTTTTAAAGTGTGTTATTTTAAACTTCCTGAATTTGCTGATTGAAGAACTGTTAAAAATCTAAATTCTGGGATGACTAAAAGAATGTTATGTCCACTTGAATGACGTCTCCTTTCGTTGCAGGTCAGATGACCGGCGCCCACACGCGGCTTGAGTTCCACAACATCGAGACGGGCATCATGACAGAGCGCCGCTTCATATCCGTGGTTCCCTCCAACTTCATCGGGCACCTCCAGGGCCTGTCCTTCAACGGCGTGCCCTACCTGGACCAGTGCAAAAACGGCGACATCTCCTACTGCGAGCTCAACGCGCGATTCGGCATGCGCCACATCATCGCCGACCCGGTGACGTTTCGAAGCAAAGGCAGCTACTTGGCGCTGGCCACGTTGCAAGCGTACGCCTCCATGCACCTCTTCTTCCAGTTCAAAACCACCACGCCGGACGGACTCATGCTCTTCAACTCCGGAGACGGGAGCGACTTCATTGTAGTGGAGCTCGTCAAAGGGTAAGTTAAAAAAAAAGAAGAGAAAAGTAACAAAAGATATGTATGTCGAACATTAGCGTTACTTATTTGTTTTGACGCGGTTCTGTTCATGTGCCATGTGTTTTGCACATTCATGTTAATACAAAAGGGCCTTCAGGGTTGGAATAGTTCCCATGCCCCACCCCCCGCCACCCCCCCAACATTAGGCATAATACATACGTTTTAAAGCAGTACTAAGTTACGTGTTTACCTTAATAAATCCTTTCCGTAGTCCCTCTGGGGGTAATACAAGTGTTAATGGGATGATTGGGGGGGTCTTTCATCTCCCCCTGGTGTCTCTGGCCAGAAAACCACAATTGCAACTTGACTGCCACCGGGGCAGAGCAACCAATACACACTAATAGAATCACGGAGAAGAAGCTAACAGGCTAACGGGCAAAGCTAACTGCAGGATAGAGCCACTTTAAACAGTATTTACAGCCAAGTTTGAGTGAAAAAAATATTCCCATTGTATAACTGGATGTACAACATCCCTCTCTCCCTTCACCTTTTCTGTCAGCGTAGTATTTACTCTCCAAGACATTTAATACGTTAAAAAATCGTAACTTGCTAAGACACCTGCAGTTGCACTTATGGCCTCTAGGGGCAAGAGTTACTTAGTACTGCTTTAATATCCATTGATGATCAACAAAACCCATATTTATAGCCATAAGCCAAGGCAGTGTTCTAAATCATCCCAAAGTCGTGAAATGCCCGAACTGTTTCTCTCTCAAAACAAACTCTCAAGAGTCAGTGCTGGCAAGCTAAACACTCCTTATTATGTGTATACAAAGTAATCTGGAACGGACAAGATTGAAAGCTTCTTTTGCCCGGCTCAATCCGATAAAGTCTATCAAATTGACAAAAAGCCAAATTAATCATTATCCACTCAAAATATATAACAATGAATATTCTTGAGCAAGTAAGCATTGCGTAAGTATCTGAAGAATGAACAGAATTACACTCTCAAAATACGGTCGTAATTAGAGTAAGTGTTTTTCAGTTGAAAATCTCCTTGCAGTATTTTGCAGCGCAAGTTCCCTCTTGTTAAAAAAAAAAATCTACGAAAAACAATGAAGGAAGGAGCACAGGAAAGGTTTGATGTTTGTTCTGGTCTAAACTGATCCCCCAACTTTCCCCAACACATTTGTAGCGTCCCAATTCTTCAGAGGGAGGAGTTTAGAGGCACATTTCACAACTTTCAAGGCTGTTTATGGTCATGATAGTGTAAACAACTAGCCTGCTCGTTCAAAATCAATAAAAAGCTTTATAATGAGATGCATTTGTTTTTACAATATGCTAAAAGAAATCAGGTGTAGGGCCTTGAAAGTCAGTGAATGTTGGCGAGGGATTGTTGAAACACGCGGATGCAAAACTGCTTCCTCAGAGTTCTTCCAAACAAAACGGGATTGTTGAATGTAAATTGAGCCGTTATGTTCAATCACTCGACTTGACGGAGCAGGAGCTGGAGAGGTTTTGACTGCAACTTGTCATCAGTGTGTTAGCGTGGCAGAATACACTCGCAGTTCTGAAGTGTTCCCGAATGATTCATGCGCCAAGACTGTCGTAGATTGGGGAATAGGAAGGGAAAGTTCAGTGTTCAGCGCAAGGGTAGATATGAGATTTACAGGCAGAGATGAGCTTCTTTATGACAGTGTTATTTTAAAGTTTTGGACATTTAAAGTTTTGGCTCGCTTTCAGTTTAGCTTCGCTCACCTGGACAATCGCTTGACTTGAGATCAAAAGACCAGGGTTCGCATCTGCAAGTCGCCCTATTTTCTTTTCACACGCACAAGTCAGCAGACCTTTTTAGTCAATTTATTTACAAATTAATTTATTTGACAGGAACATTGCACAACTAATGTATCGCACGGACCAGATTGAGCTACAAGCTAGTGTTCATCTTTAGTTCCTGGGCAGTGACAAAGTGAGCTATACACAGTGCATTGATGATGCTTATCATTGTCCGTAAAATATGGTAACACAACATCAACAAGAAGCGCAACAGTACAAATGCACCAATATCTCTAGTGACTAAGCCTAAGACAATCTTTCAATCATTTCTACCTACAAAGCAAACAACTTCCGAAATCTGATATAATAATATGCTTGAAAAGTTCAGGATGGATTGAACATTTGAACATATAAATTGTGCTATGCTGCAGATTAAAGGTTTGGGTCTCGATTAACGGCTTTCCAGAGCACCCTCATTTGGATAGCAGGAACGAAATGAACATATCACCATTTGTGCTTACAGTTACGTCCACTATGTCTTCGACCTCGGCAACGGCCCGTCTCTCATGAAGGGCAACTCCGACAAGCCGCTCAACGACAACCAGTGGCACAACGTGGTGGTGTCCCGGGACGCCAACAACGTGCACACGCTCAAAATCGACTCGCGCACCGTCACGCAGCACTCCAACGGAGCACGCAACCTGGACCTCAAAGGTAAGACGCCTCCTTGTGGTCACTTTGCGTCGTGAAGCGTTCTTGCCTTGCCTGTTAAGTCGAGACACAGCAGGGGAAAGCATCAATGATTCACACAGTGGTCAGTGTGGAGATATTTGGCTAGTTTTTCTTCCTTAACATCAGAGTTTAATGTCAGAGCTCAAAAAAGACAAAACATACCTTTCGCGATGCTTGTTTTATTGAGTGAGCTGGAGATTTTCTGGAAATAACAAACATTGCAGCGAAACGACAGGAGAATATACACGCATGCGCAGATGTGACCAATCTTTAGAGCCCATTTGAAGTTTTTCGCAGAGGGATATTTTTATATCTAATTGCTATACTGATTTATTGAGCTTTTTGAACCAGAAAAAAAACAAGGCAACATTTTAAACATTTTCTTTTAACTTGTAACAAATTGATTCAAAAACTAAACAAGATCCAAAATTCCCTCGAACAATCTAAGTAACTAATACTATAACAACCAAATCTATACATTTAAACCTGGCTCTAACCATTTAGATTTTGTCGCTGAAAATATAGGTACATTTTATTCTGATTTTACATGGTCATACCCAATAATTGATTTGCTAAAGTAAAGCTCTTATACCGACTCTCCATGGTAGTTTTGTAATTTCTCAGTCGTACTGGTGTTTCCCTTTGTAGAAACGTTTTCCAACTCTTCATCTGTTGTGGGATATTAGTGCAAGTTAGTACAATGGCACAATTCTCCTTAAGTCCCTGAGACGCACTCACAATCATTTTCGACTTATGAATAGGGAAGGTCGAGAGGTTACGCAAACGTGGGTTACTCCAAGAATTTCTAATACCTTTTATAACTTCTCGAAAACCGAACACCATCCTTTACAAATTAAGCTTTCATGACTTGCTGTATTCTTCAAGAAGTCCGCCTTACATAACAATGCCTGCGTTATGCACCATCAATCAAATCACTTTTATGAGCCACTTTCCTGAGACAAAAAAGAGAAGTTTCTAATACAAAATGTACGTCTAAAAGCTTCTCCAAGTATGCGCCTAATTTAGATGGATAGGAAATGGCATGCACTCAGGCGACCTTTACTTAATGATATTTTTTTAAGGGACAGGCCAAGAATGGGTTTGGAATAGTTATAAATCTGTCAGAGAAAAGGGCTACGTTCAAGGTTGATGGTGGTGGATTCTATGATAAAATTATTGGGTAAAACTCAAAATGCAGATGTTTAGCCCTAGTTTGTGATTAAAGTTGGCCGTTTTTCCCCTCAATTTCTGAATAGCAACAAAAGAGGGAATTTTAAATGTAGGCTGCGGCCCAACTCATTTGTAGCTCTTAAAAACCCTTCTACACCTCCCAGTTTTTACTGTGCATAAAAAGTATCTGTTCCAGACTCACCCATAGCATTGAGGAGCATCGTGTCCTTATGTCTGTTTGGCCTCATTAAACTCCATAAACACACGGCAGCTTCCTCAGTTCATCTTGTGTCGCCAGCGAAAAGTCCCGTTGCGAGGAGTCGTCCAAAATCTGAATAATATCCGTATAATCCCCGGTGTTATTTCCCATAGTTTACAGACTCCGCGCGCCATGCGCGTGAAAGTAACCAATGAGGAGTCTTCAGCGTGGTGTGCTGCTCTGTGATAGGGTCCGGGGCTCAGTCCCAGAGCCAAGTGTATGTGTGTGTATGTGCTGGAGGCGGGACCTGCGGTACTGTCATATTCATGTGCGTTCTCGGGACTAATCAGAACTAGCCCTTTTTTTGTTCTGGTAGTAAAAATCCTGATCAGATGTTTAAAACTACAATGATTATATGCAGTTATGACAGGCGTTTAGTTATGATATAAAATTAACTATAATAAATGAAAAATACAACTTCTTTTGTCTACAAAATGACAGGAGGGGCTTAGCCCACCTAGCCCATTGATACCAGCCTGTATGCTGCAATTCAAAAATATATGGTACTGCCAATGCAAATATAAGCAAAAAGTACAATAAGCCAGGATTTATTCATTTTATGAAAACATTCCATTATACAACATTCTGGCATTGTGTGATCATCTGTCTGGTTGAGCGGTGGTCCTGCAATTGAACCTAGTCAATAAAATACTGTTTTCCACAGTTACCACTCCTGCCTTCACCTAACCACACCTCCAATTGCCCGGATAACCTGCCCTTTCAACACTATTGAAGTTTTAAACTATATCACAACGGTACATCAAGCGTACATCAGTTTCAGACAAAGTCATTTCTTAGGCTAAAGTATTCAATACCAAGCTGGCACTTAACTATTTTATACGTTTTACATTCCTATTCACTATATCCATTAGACCTTGCCCAGGCTGTGCTACTCTCCATTGGTTGCAAATCTCAAATCCCCCACAGCTCATCACCTCCTCTCTGTCTCTCTTTTCTCTGTTGAGGATATTGTCACTTCAGACACACTTGACATCTCACCACACCGTGATGACAATCTTCTGATAGAAACACCTTTGGCTTCCTGCTGCAGCAAATCATCTTGAAATAATAGCAGTGGTTACGAACCCCTTAAGTGTGAATTTGCGCAGCTGGGCGACTGAAGGAATTCGGAGGCAGCTGTAAGCGCCTAACGCAATTTTAGGCGTGTTATCTGAATAGAGTATAAGGTTTTTAAACAATAATGGGATTTTGAGAGTGTCTTGTGTGACATTGTCTTGCAGGCTTTGCTTTTTGAATGATTTGTTTTAGTTGTTTAGTGTATAATATGTGTATTCCATCCTCAGCTATTATAGAAGCAGTTTTCCAGAGAACCTCGATACTTTTACTTATGCTTTGCGAATACTTGAGTAACTGTTACCTCCTAACTTTGTAACTTTGGAGTCCTGATAAATGAAATGAAGTTTTACAAAGCTAACGTTCTGTTAGCCAGTGGTTTACTGGACCTGTTTGAAGTGAGTGTCCTACCCCCATACAAATGAATGGAGAAGCTTGGTTCTGTATTAAAGTATGACGAGGTATGACGTCATGTGTTATGGCATTTTTTATAATTTCTGTGGTTTCTTTATCATACAGTGGGGGAAAAAGTATGTGAACCCTTTGGAATTTCTCACGTCTGCCTAAATTGGTCATAAAATGTGGTCTGATCTTTATATAAGTCACAAGAATGAGTAAACGGTGTCTGCTTAAATTGATACCATGCAAACAATCACATGTTATCATTTATTGGCCATAACATGTAAACATTCACAGGACAAGGAAGAAAAAGTAAGTGAACACACTGGCTAAGGATCCTCTAAGAGCTAATTAGACAAATTCATGCAGACATTTAGAGTCAGGTCTGAGCCAAAATGAAGTCCAATCACTGAGGTGTGGCTTAAAGCTGCTCTGGGCACTGAAAAACACACACTAGTTATAATTGTCTCTTGTTGAGAAGCATTGTCTGAAGTGCACAATGCCTCGCTCAAAAGAGCTGTCTGAAGACCTACAATCAAGAATTGTTTGTAGAAAGACAGAAACGGTTACAAAACCATCTCTAAACGTCTTGATGTTCATGAATCCACAGAGAAATTGTCTATAAATGGGGATAGTTCGGCACTGTTGCATCTCTTCCAGGGAATGGCCGCCCTGTAAAGATTACTCCAAGGGCACAGCGCAGAATGCTCAATATGAGATATAATGACCAATTTAAGCAGAAATGTAAGAAATGTAAGAAATTCCAGTGGGTTCACATACTTTTTCCTCCCACTGTATAAGATGTTTTGTGGCCATTGGATGTGTATCCGACCCCACAAAAAGAAAAACTTTGACTGAATCTGACTTAGCATTTAGCTCAGAGGACACTTTTATACGCTCATTTGTATCTAAAGTAAAATCTCAAATGGTTTGCATATTGACTAATTATTCCTACATTGGCTTCGTGTTGGCTAAATGCTAACAGCGACATGTTTTCTAATGATCCGCATACGTTAAAATGGAACGCCTTTTCTCACTTTTGTTTCTATAGCCTTCCAAAGCTGGATGTTTGTGCCATTGGATTACCATGACGACCCCCTACCTAGGGTTTTTTATTGTTGATCTATACAGTTTTGCAAACTTGTTTTGACCATTTAGCCATGCTGGCACCGTAGCAGCTCTTGTTCACCTTGCACCAAAAAGTTTAATGTTTAATGCGTTGTGGTTGCGGATAGAAACGAGTGGTCTCTGTTGCCGCGTTGTATTACATTTAGAAACTACTAAGTGCTAGATGTATTTTACAGCATAATAATATAGCATAATGATGAGCATAAAACTGGACCTTAAAAATTTGAATAAAACAGACAAAAAAGTGCTCCGTTCTTATTTGAAGATTAGCTTTTATGATGAACTATTTTGCTTGCTTTTAGAGTGCTCCGGAGGGTATTGCGGCGCGTTGTGTAAGCCGCCACATCAGAAGTCTGGGCAAACCCACGGGGCCAGACAAAACCGCCCAGGCAAAGGATCAAAAGGGGCCTTAAGTGTTTTTGGGTAGAAAGACATAATTTATTGACTGACTTTTTAATTTTTCCGCCTCTGTCCTTGAGGATACACAGACCCCAGTAAAAAGAAAAAAAAAGAGAAAGTTCTAAGCGGGCTGTATTGAACTAACACGCTGTCCTTGCTCTGGCAGAAACGGTAACGGATGTTAAATTAGCTTAGTCACCTCCGATTAGGGAGACATTAGCACCAATTCGCAAAGCATATTTTTACAGGCTGGTGTTAATACATCAATTACGGTAAATAGGCTGTTATGTTATCGTCAAACAAGCTACCTACCCAAGAATTCTTACTCTCAAAACAAGCTTGGTTTTGGGTGATACAAGTACATCCACACGCTACAACAATAGACCATAGAAATGTACCTTTAATGCAAGAATAACTTTATTTTTGAATATTGGTGGGTAGAAAATCTCAGTTTGAGTAATTGTGAAATATAGGACAAATAAAACAAAAATGCATCTGTAGTTAATTGGTGTTACAAACTTATCAAAGGTATTGTCGTATACAATCCTTTATTGCAGTTGCACTTAGTTCTAAATGGAAGTATTATGTTCTAAATGCACAAAAAAAAGAGAGACTTGCATTTATTTGCTAAACTGCTACTTTCATGCAAGTCTCAAAATGTTTACTTTGCTACATATCTTATTTATGCTGATAAATGTGTGTTGCACACAAGATTAATGAGATTTCCGTATCTCATTGAATGCAATCAGAGCAGTGTGTGGTCTATGGTGGAGGGGAGTGAAGGGGAGTGAAGGGGGAAGGCCAGGTGAGGAGGGGAAGGGGGGAGCAGAGCAGGGTTCACTGACACCTCCTGACAAAAAAAAAATCAAAAAGACATAGCTTAGTGCAGCTTTAATGTAATTTTGCCTGTGAAATATAAACAAATGCCTTTAAATTTAATAAATTATTATTATAGGGAGGCCCCCCCGAGACAATTTTGGATCGACAAGGGGGCTGTGATGTCCCAGACTTTGGAATGGATGTATTATTGAGTTAGATGTTAAGTCCTTTTGATTAAATTGAATAACGATTAATCTCAATCATCCAGGAAAATGGCGTTTTGCTTGTAACAATGGCTTTAGCATATGTCAGTATAGCAGTAAAGTTAATTTACATGTTTTCCCAACATAAAGAAGGTGGTAATTGTGCTGAAGTTAAGAAGTAACTTTGGTAAATGAATTGCACTGCCTGCTTCCATAAAAGTAGCCACACAGTAAAGAAGAAATCCCATGATTAAGTTATGTGGCCATTTTGGATGTTCAGGTCGTCTGCTGATCTCATTCTTTTGAGCACATAATGTTGCTGAACCTAGACTTGACCAACTGCAGCAACTCCAGGTCAGAACAGTTAGCTAAATCCAGGTGGTGACATTTTTTTTTGGTCTGGCAGTGTGTATAATGTGTCAATCATCAACAGTGCGGGAACAGAAACGCAACAGTGTTTATAAATGACCACACAGACAGTCGAATGTGAGGAAGTCAATTAAGCTCAGTGGTTCTCAGTTTTACGCATCACACGATGGCACTTAAGTGGGACTCGCGCTTATCTGACATTTTAAACGGTGTTCATTTTAATAAGAAATGATTCCATTCATGCTTTAGTCATACATTTCTGGTTCAGATATCGTCTCCACCCAGTTTAGTTATAATTTACTCCAGTTATAAGGTTTTATAATTATAATCTTAGACCCGTTTTATCCTGATTTCATCTTGATCTAGGCCAGATGATGCTTCAGGTCAAAAATTGTATGATGTGGTACTCAGAAAGAATTGGTTTAAAAACTTTTTACTCTGAGTTTTTTGGAAGGTTACCAGCACCACTTTACCCATATCCACCATGTCAATGTTGATGACACTTATAAATATAATCTAATCATAGAATATAATCACAAGCTTTTGATCTCATTCACAAACGTTAATTACAATATGTCTTTCCATTATTTAGACGCCGTGTTTCCACGGTGCCACGGGCTTTGGCAATTTCTGCACAGCCTGAATGATTAAACAATTGCGATTCTTGCGCCAACCAAGTGTCCGCCAACGGGCCCCTCGCTGCGCCGACGCCGAGCTCATTTCCACAGCCAAAAATATGAGAAAACACAATGATTGTTTTCATTCTTCGTCGACGCGGTGTGCTGTGCATTATTCATCTGTTTGTGTGTCAGGATGGACTTTTTTTCCTGCAAATTTGAAACAATGTCAGTCCATTTCTTTGTCTAATTGGCTCTTCTTTGAGTTGGTGTTTGGATGCTTGTTTTGAATGGAGTGTTGGGAGAAATAAGATGAAAGCAGCAACAAAGATGAGAAAATATTACCAAACTCCTTTAGATAAGATTCTTCTAAAAATGCCTCATGATTTCCATTAATGTTTTGAGAGCAATGCAGTAAGCTCTATGCAAACATACTTTTAGACACCCATCAGATGATGTATTTTGTAGCTCAGTGCTTCTCAAACTGTGGTATGACTCATTGGTGTTACTTCGGCTTGGTAACATCGTTTACCTCAAACACTACTTAATCCCAACACTTTGTCCCACATCTTTTGTATTCCATGTCCAGTTGGTGCCACGTCCTAATTTCGGCTCTGTTTGAGCATTTGAGTTTTAAGATGAGTGAAATAATGATGGCTTCTTTATGTATGAAATTGTATATATTCCATATGGGCTGACTTTTATATGAACATCAACCTGACAAGGGTGGAAATTAGCACGTAAAACCTGGCACATAACATATTTTGTTTTAGTGCATTGTCCCTGATCAAATGAATCAATTGAGGTTGTCCTCCGGTAGGGCTGGGCGATTATGGAAAAAAATAATCTTGATTTTCGATTCAATTTTTTTGTTTAAGAGGAAAAAGGAAGAGCATGTAAACAAATGCTGCAGCCAAACTGCTAACTCACCAGCAAAAACAAACTCCACACTCCTAGTGTCACAGTACAGTCTCCCCATGTCACCCCTTCACCTGGCTAAGCAACACACCAAAATCTGCAAAGGAGACGCAAAAAATTGGAATGTTTGAAGAATGTCAACCAGGGCATGTTTGTGTGCGGAGCCTCAAAAAGCCACGACGTCACGGAGTGAAGCGCTATAAACTTAATATTTACAAGAAATGAATAAACCGCACGTTAAGTAAAAAGAAGATCAAACTTACAATTCACTATTAGAAGTCCAGCTAATCCACCGCTGCAGCTTCAAAACAAATCCACATGGTCCAAATAGCGATTGATAGTTTTCCTCTTAGAAGGTATAAACTCTTCATCCCTTTAAACGAGTTAGCGCAACTTTTAGCTGATTTTACACGTAAAATCACCAGGTCTTCTCCTCTTTGTGCCGCATGTGCCATGCTCCTGTGCTTCCTGTTTGTTTGGGCCGAGTGTTTCCCTGGGATTGACCTGACAGGCGCTGCAGCATTGCACCGTCCATATTTTTCCAGACTGCGACAGGACTGGCCAATTCTCCTCGATTAAAACTCACCACACGATTATCGTGATCGACCTTTTATTAAAATCATGATTAGATTAAAATTTGACCCTATCCTCAGGGTCAACTGCAACTTGCCCTTCTTGGAAGGTCAGATATTTGATGAGGCGGTACTTGGAAGGTCAGATATCTGATGAGGGGGTACTTGGAAGGTCATATATCTGATTTAGTACTTGGAAGGTCAGATATCTGATGAGGGGGTACTTGGAAGGTCATATATCTGATTTAGTACTTGGAAGGTCAGATAAGTGATGAGGTGGTACTTGGAAGGTCAGATATCTGATTTAGTACTTGGAAGGTCAGATATCTGACGAGTTGGTACTTGGAAGGTCAGATATGTGATGAGGTGGTACTTGGAAGGTCAGATATCTGACGAGTTGGTACTTGGAAGGTCAGATATGTGATAAGGTGGTACTTGGAAGGTCAGATATGTGATGAGGTGGTACTTGGAAGGTCAGATATCTGATCTAGTACTTGGAAGGTCAGATATCTGATGAGGGGGTACTTGGAAGGTCATATATCTGATTTAGTACTTGGAAGGTCAGATAAGTGATGAGGTGGTACTTGGAAGGTCAGATATCTGATTTAGTACTTGGAAGGTCAGATATCTGACGAGTTGGTACTTGGAAGGTCAGATATGTGATGAGGTGGTACTTGGAAGGTCAGATATCTGATCTAGTACTTGGAAGGTCAGATATCTGACGAGTTGGTACTTGGAAGGTCAGATATGTGATAAGGTGGTACTTGGAAGGTCAGATATGTG
This sequence comes from Neogobius melanostomus, assembly GCA_007210695.1. Lineage (NCBI taxonomy): Eukaryota > Metazoa > Chordata > Actinopteri > Gobiiformes > Gobiidae > Neogobius > Neogobius melanostomus. The sequence goes on along the minus strand of VHKM01000042.1, from coordinate 209,883 downwards.
ATGAGGTGGTACTTGGAAGGTCAGATATCTGATCTAGTACTTGGAAGGTCAGATGTGAAATGAGGTGGTTCTTGGAAGGTACTTTGAGATGGTGTGAAACTGAGAACTATCAATTGCTTTATAACTACTTCTTCAAATATTATTTTCACCTTCTTATAATCAGCACAATGAACATGTAAGAATTGTTTTGTAAATGTTGAATAAAATCAACCTATTGGTGTCCCCAGATCTGAGGTAAACATGTGAGATTATGTTAATGAGTGTGTGAATGGTGTAAGCTTTAAAATTTAACTTTTGCTATGCTGGACTCTTGTAGTTAACAATCATTAATAACGTTGACCTCACAGGAAATTAACATGCCCATGAAAAAGAAGTTTCATAGACACTATTGCTCAAATAACAAAAGCTCAAGTGGTAAAAACCCCATACCTGCTATACCTAAATGCAAAAGCGGAGACCTAAAATGCATATAATAGCCTCCTCTCCTGCCCAATTTACACTCTTCCAGCCTTATAGCTCTCTTCTCCTGTTCTGCTCTTTGCAAATCAAACTGTACAGCAACAAAAAACACTTCTCTGCAATGCCTCTGCTTGTTTTAGGATCATTCTTGCCTGAAATTCTCCCATCTTTATCTGTGTAATTGCCTGGAAAAAAGTGGGGAAATTGGTTTTGTGCATTCTGTCTTCTTCTGTGCATTGTTTTTTCTTTTGGGATAAGGGATAAAAACTCAAGACTTTTGTAGCACGGGGTGTAGACAGGAAACGGCACTACGGTCCCTCAGGATAGCGCCTGCTGAAGAGGGATCTCAAAAGAAAACAGATTGAAGATACTACGCAGATGAGGGAATACCTTTCTGCCGTTATTTTTGACAAGTTACTGCATCGAAGTGAGGTATTGCAAGACTTTTGTGTGCGTGTTTAGACCGTGGGTACACTAATGATTGAAATATCATTACTGTAAATCAATCAGGAGGACCAAAATGCTTCACAGGAAGATGAAAACAATTTAAAAACACAAAATGATTGCATCCTAGACCTATTTCAGTGCATTCTAAGTATTAAAAGCCAGTTTGAAAAGATGAGTCTTTAATCTGGATTTAAAAAGGGACAGGTCCGTGAGAACACACAAACTGAGGGGCAGACTGTCCCACAGTTTAGGCCAGGGGTGGCCAACTAGTCAGAGACCAAGAGCCGAAATGTTCAACCCTGATCCTGTGAAGAGCCACAAAGGCTCCGACCATTCATGAGATCCAGGGGCAGTAGTTTAAACTGATTAAATGTAATGTGACCGTAATATTAAATCACAATAAACTATAACTATATGCCTGGCCTTTTTATTTTATTTTCAATAATTGTATTAGATTTAATGGTTTTACTCCTGACCAAGATTGAAATAAATGTATATTAAATAAACTGACATTGTGTGCTGTTCTGCTCTGACTGGGAGAGAATTAGATTTTTTGATTATTAATGCTGCAGTGTGTTAGTGTGAGGGGCCCTGCCCACTGAGCCCCCTCCTCTGGTTCGCCCCTGGCCTGTGTGCTCGGTGTCTGCAGCTTGGTCCTGACTGGACTGTGCAGAGAACGCACTCTAGGCTGCACAAAGTTCATAAACTTTTATCAGGAGCCTCTGGAGGACGTCTGAGAATCTGTTTTATGTTGCATTTGTTACAGGTCAAATGACTTTGCGTTTTTCCGCGTTAAGATGTCGCGCTTTGCATCATATGCTTCATTAGAGCTCGACTTTTTTAGAGTAGGCTAATCAGAAACTTGAAAAGCACAGAAGCTGATCCCAGTGCCACGATCTGCCTGCCTGTTGTTTAACCTACATCCCGCTTTGAGTGAAGCTGCTGCACCAGGGACCTTTTACACGCCGCCTCTAAAAGGACGGAGACAGGGAAACAGGGTATGTAGGACTATGGTTGGAGTTTTGGTAAAGATTCTAAAAGACTGTTACAGTTTATGGGAAAGATGTACCTAGAGCCACATTGTATTAAACATATCCAATCACGCAAGAGCCGCACTCTGATTGGCCAAGAGCCGCGTGTTCGCCACCCCTGGTTTAGGCGCTGCAACCACAAAGGAACGATCGCCCCACTGTTTGTACCAGGACCTGGGCAGGTCCAGAACCATTTGATCGGGGGACCAGAGAGCTCTGCCTGGGCGATGTATGGTCAACATCTCCGTTAAATATAACGGCGCGAGACCATGAAGAGCTTTGAAAACAAACATTAACATTTTTAAATCAATCCGAAACCGGACCAGGAGCCAGTGCAGGGTGGAGAGGACGGGAGTGATGTGGTTGTCTGGATGAACCTGTGAGAAGACCGCATTCTGCACTGAAAAACAGTCCAAAAGTGTAATATAAATCTGCTTACCTAATCTGTTTAAGTAGGGGGCTTTGTTCTCATTTCTGAATCCATTATCTGAAAATAAATTGTTGATCTGAGGAAATGTTTCTTTTATGTTGCCTGAATAATACAAAATTGCTGTTTTTGAGCTCATACTATAATGATACATACATTCAGATTGGGTGGCTTAAAGCTTGTGGCTAAAAGCTTTTAATGCTTATAACTTTCAAGCAACTCAAGCACAAAATCGCTTGAAGGGCCGAATTAGACCAAGGACTGCATTTTGGGCACTCCTGCACACTACTGTTTTGTGTTTTTTTTGTATTTGCAATTTGATCGTACACATTGACTGGACACAGCATTGTGTGTTGCTGCCGTGTCTTACTTTTGCTGTGTGTGCAAGTTTTTACAAAGTTCACAGTTTGATGCAAGAGTGGGAACTGAGTCCTAATAAAGATAACAGTGTGCAACGTTTAGGGAAACGTGTGCCATGTTTAAGAGAGTTTTTTTTCCGCAACTGATCGTCTAAAAGTATTAAATCATTTATGAAAGATTTACAAAAGTGCAGTCCTTTGTGAATTGAGTCTGAAGAAAGGAGTGTGCGATGTTTAGAGAAATGTTTCCGAAACAATCTTAACAATGAGGACAAACTGTTGCTCTCAAAGTGCTTAAAGCAATTAATATACCCAGAAGAATAGAAATGGCAACAACATATGTATCAGAAAATAATATAAATATACATAAATATGGACACATTACACAATTAAGAACATGAATGCTTGTCCGTACAAATGAGTCTTAAGATGGGTTTTAAACTCAACAGATTTGGCAGTTGTAATTTCAAGTGGCAAAGGAGCGGTGGATTTGAAGTCCATTCGGACCAGGATTTTGAACAGGATTCCAGATTCGACTAGTAGCCAGTAAAGGGAGGCAAGGATTGGTGTGATGGGGACATGTTTGTGGGATTTAGCCAATGACCTGGCTGCAACATTTTGTGTTAGTTAAAAGATGGATCTATTAAAGTCTTGTAGTCTCTCACACTGTAAAAAAAATTGGCATCAAATTAGAAAACATTTTAAATGGCTAGATAATTATTTCAGCATTAACCCCGAGTTCCATGAGTTCAACCCTGCACTGTGTGGTTTTTTTCAGTGGAAAGTCAAAGGAATACATTTGATACAGGATTCGTTTATTGAAAATGTGTTTGCATCTTTTGATCAGTTGCGTCAGAAATATCAAATCGCTAATGCAGGTTTTTTTGTTAACTAAACTACAGACTTGTAGATATATAAGTCAATGTTTCATCTTTTCCTCTTTAGCCTCTCAGCTCAGTCATTAATACTATACTTTTAAAAGATCCGTTGAAATATGTAATGAACTGTCAGATATGGAATATATACCTCCACTTGATCACCTAAAAGAAGCTTGGCAACAGGACATTGGAATAAACATCACTGCATCTCAGTAGACTAAAGCTCAAGAAAACGTCCATTCATCTTCAATCTGTGCTCGTCATGGACTGCTCATATTCAAAGTTCCACACAGGCTGCACCTCTCCAAAGTATGGCTTTCCATAATGTTCTAGGCTTCACTAGCTGAGACTTTTTGGAGCTGTCCTAACATGACTGCTTATTAAAACATAGCTACACCTAAAATGGCTGACGTCTAAGTTTTTACTGATTACTCAAAAATATGTGAATGAGCCAAGGCAACACTCCAGGCATGTGTTTAATGAGGGAATGACATAATAACATGATATAAAGCTTGAAAAAGTCGATTTTACATAAAACCCCCCTTTAAGAACAGCACTTGCCTCATCCACCTTTACATGAAGCAACTCTGGAGACTCGAGCATGTGCAACAGCTCAGACTTGTCAATTTCCAGCAGCATGTTTTGTTTTAACATCTGCATTTTTGTCCTTGTAACAAACTGCAACTGTCTCAGAACTTTACATGATAAAAAAGACATGAAAATGAATCATTTTGACACGAGTGCTTGTAAATTTACATGTTTTCAGCATAAATTTATAGCAAAGCAAACATTTTGAGATTATATTTATTTTATCAAACCTTGTTTTTTTTTTGTTTTTTTTGCAGTTTGAACATAATACTGCCATTTAGAATGAATTTTACAGTGCAGTTTTGTTCACCCTCGAACGCCTCACAGCCTCCCGGTGCAGCCTTTGTAAACATGAGGAAAAAGACATGACAGCTCCTGTAGGTATTAGATTATTTGACAAGCGGACATTTGATGAGGATTTCAGCTGCATCAGAGCAGGTTGGTCAGATGTTTGTCAGTTTACGATCTTTTGGTAAACTTCTGTCAAAATGCTAAACTCTGCGTTAGCCGCTAACGCTAATCTCGTAGCTGTTAACTTTAGCTGCGTCTGCTGCTTCGATGCCAACACGTGAATGTGTTTACATGGTATGGCGAGTTTTGGGGGTGAGTCGGGGGGAGGTGTGGAGCTTGTCTTGAGAAAAAGTTAACGTCGTTAGAAATAACGAGCTATGTTCCGGTCTATTTCGGTCGCGCAAAATGGAGCAGCTGAGGGCTTTAAAATTGATTTATTTTTTACATCGATTCACATTTTACGCATATTAAATCGATTTTAAATTGATTTCCGATGAATCGTTACATCCCTAATCCTGACCCTTTGCTTGCACTCGTTGGAGTACCCCGAGTAACGGCTAATCTTAGCTCTAAGTAGAAATTATTATCAAATTTATTTCAGTGCTATCGAGAAGAATGAGTTTACTAAATTGGAATAAGAAAAACCCTCCAACCTATATTAATTAGTTATATGATGTTATGAAGCACGTACAATTGAAATATATATATATAACTATATATATATATATATAACTATATATATATATATATATATATATATATATATATAGATGATTTTTATTTGACTGCTTTTTCGCACCCACCACACTTATTATTATTTTTTCAAAGATGCATGCTAAAAATGTCCTGCAGGTTCTCGAACATAATTGACTAAATTAATTGGCAACAGCGTCACCCAGCAAGTAAAGCAACGTTATCTGGGGAGGTTCCAATTACGAATGACAAGCTTTTATGTGAAACGTCTTTCTATTTTTCCGGACACGCCCCATTGCCTGCTGGAATACACTGGAGGTGGACACATGGGCTAATTAGCTCCAATTGTTTATGCTAATAGAGATGTAGCAGTTAGCGCGGAGACAGTAGGGTTTAATTAGCAGCCGAGTGTGTTTGTCCTTCACCTGGCACCACTGCATCTCAATAAGGGGGATTTGTGTGGATACAGGCCCAAAGCAGTACTGCAACGTAAACTACAAATGCAAAACTAATGGTTAAATTTGTAGGAAAAAATTGAAAAAGTGGGACATGGGGCACTTTAATATAAATAGATTTTAACTGGAGGCCAAGTGAGGCTCTGGAATCTGTAACTCACTCGAAGATACTTTCACCTGCAATACGTACTGTAGGTTAGTTGATGTCAGTGCCTCCAGAAAGAAATTCTTTGCTTTTGCATTTGTTTTCGCATTCATGGACTGAAAGGCCACAAAACCTTGAAAGAAGTCGGTGCCGTCTGAGCTGAACAGGAGCAGTTTGGTCATGTACTGTATGCTACGTGAAAAACAATCATCAAAACGCCGACAAGGAGTCGCTGGTTCCATACGGAGGTACTGAACTGCCCTGGCGGGGAGAGACGGGACTTCTTGCCTCGGGACTTCACTATCTCCAATCATTTAAACCAGTGGTTCTCAACCTTTTGGAGCCGCGACCCCCATTATTACAGTTAAAGGGGTTCGTGACCCCCGCCCAGGTTACACTGTGAGAAATAGGAACATTGGACTACATAATTCTTAACATAAGATAATATAATAAGATAATTATAATTAATCAAATTAATCAAATTGAGAACAAATAATGGCACTCTGGTCAAATAGTACATACATGCTACAACAAAATATTATATTATATGCAAATAAAAAATAATAAAAAAATTGATCTACAAGATCTGGCAACCCCCCCAAATTGGTTTTGCGACCCCCTGGGGGGTCCCGACCCCAGGTTGAGAACCACTGATTTAAACAACGGAAAGTGTCTCTTCCAAAGAGTCCGAATCAGACACCTTCAAGTGGCCACATTATCCTTGTTACCAGTCAATCCATGGGTCTCAATTAACAAGACATTTCACTCATCTTTTGAATCGTCAAAAGTCCAACAAATGTTATTGATAATAGAGAAAGGTAATATGATTGAACCCATAATTATACCAACAGGATAAATGTAATTTAAACATGCTAAAATTATCCCTTTATAGGCAAAGAAGGGACAAAATATCAAGGTAATGTGCAGCCTACTGTTTTACTTTTATTGCATTAGTTGGTGTACATTTTTTTGACACTGCTTTGTGCCAGCCCTTTACGCATACTTGGAGGGCTTATTCTAACTCGGCTAATAATCTACATTCCCATTTGTATAATGTAACTGTGATAAGTGCTCCCAAGAAATCACTGTTAACCTCAGGGAAACTATCGAGAAGATTCATTATAGCTCTGCCTTCTTCAATATTACAATACAACACTAATGTCTCCGCCTGAGCTCCTGCTGAATCTGGCCATTTTAGTGGATTATTCCAAGGAAAATTATTCCAGGGTTTCCGCCGCGGTAGTCATTCAAACAATTGTGCCAAAATCACATTAAAAAGCATTAAATTGGATTCAAACCGGCAATAAATCTAAAACAACATTTTTGGTACAGCTGCGTTTTATTTTTTTGCATTTTTCTGCGAACTGCATTTGTGTTTTCTGTGTTCCACACTGTTTTGCTGGATGCTTTTGTAAATCTTCACTGTTTTTGTGGGGTTCGGTGGATTTTTTTTACTGCAGAGAGTCCATAATGGTCCTCATGAAAGCAGCTTTTTAAGAGTAAACAAACAGGTAGCTTATGAGCTAAACACATTTGAGACCTACACATTTCTTAAGAGGCACCAAGAGCCCCCAGACCTGCACCACAGTGGAGGCGTCACAAGAGGCAATACAGAAAACAAAGGGACGAATGAGGAGAAGATGGTGAAAGACTGTTGTGGAGTGGAGGGAGCTGCTTAGATCTCGGGTTAGAATTAGCCTGAGAATTTGCCTATTCATGTTTTGTGTAGGAAACACTGAATTCCTGTGACCACTGTCCACCACACATTTGAGGCATTTTCTTCGAGGCTTTATTCCATTGATTTAACACTACAGAATGATAAGTACTGTACATTCGCCCTGCTCAGCTGGATAGGCACACGCTCGCCGTGTTACTATTTGACATTTCGCTTCCTCGCGTTTTCACCTTCTTTAAATCTAAACTTGACTGGAACAATAGCGGTCATGTTCATCGAAACGTAAACACAAACAGTGGAAGCCCCAGAGGGAATAGCTTACTTTTTTCCGTGCGGCACAACATCAAAGATATAAAGGCATTGTTTTTGTAACGGGGGAATAGCTCGACTAAAGCGCTTTGCATTTAGTAAGCTTTCACCTGGCCTGTCCCCTGCTTTGATTTACTAATGAGACAAGCTAGCATTGTGGAAGTGTCAAGATGACAATGAAGGCTTAAATGTTGAACAAAAGTGGAGAAAATGGAATCATTGTGCACGTGGGAGGTATTTTATCAGTGTTCCCTTGTAAAGCTGTAACAGATTTTTTTTTTTTTTTCCTAGTTTGTATTTTTGAGACATGCATACAGATTTTGAGTTTAAGAAAACTAAAACCTAATTCTAGTGGCAAAGAAACAAACATAAAAGTATTTTAGATAATATAAAGGAAGGTTGTGGGAAATGCTCCTATATTTCAATTTAGTTTTCGTCTTAGTTTATGAAATTGTAACTTGGTTCTAGTCCATGTGTAGGCCTTCTGTATATTAAATTTGTATAAAAGATACTGTGCATCTAATTATAAAGCATTTATTTTAATTTCATAAACTAGCATGTTGGGTCATAATTTGTTAGAATTTCTATGACTGTGACATAGCATTTCTATAACAGTAAAGCAGTAATGCTGAAATTTGAGTGCTTAAACTCATCCCTCTGAAGAAATTAGGTAAGGTATGAGTTTGGACCCAACTAATTGAATTTACTTGCTCCCTTTGTTTTTGTAAAAAAATAAAAATCAAGTTTTAGTTGAAACACAAGTTTGTTTGTAGAGCACAATTCATACAAGATTTCAAAGTGCTTTGCAGTTAGATACAATTACAAGAAGGCCGATAAAATCAATCCATCAAACATTATTATAATCATGAATTAATTATATTAACACATTGAGTACCAAAAACATAAAAACTCGTTTTTGCGTTTTATTATTATTATTTGTTTTATTACGAAACTAGACACTCTAATACACCTTATGTGTGATTTTGGTAGCTCTGTGATGAACAGAACTGAAATGAATGAAGATCAAAAACTTGTGAAAAGTCACGATCTGGACATTTCATATATATTATTGCGTTTATTTTTTATTTTTTTTAGCCCGAGGGGGCGTGATGTTGCACAGCGAACAGCTGTAGAGCCGATACTTCTCTGGAGCGCGTTTGACAGAGCAGAGTGTCTTCCCATTGAAAGAGCGAAACATTTGCGATTTTAACATTTCTGAGTTTTTAAATGGTTACAGTTGGTCCAAGGACGGCTGAGAAACATCCTGTTAAAGTCTTCAATCCGAGATCTGCGGCAACACGCATTGTTACAAAACGTGTCAACAATGTTGTCCTTGAAAATTGACTTGAAATGGAGATGTTTAGGCATTTGCCCCTTCCCATAACGTTAGTGCCAGAGGAGAGAGGAGCTAATCAGAAAGGACAGTGTTTCATAAAACACGCAGGGCCCAATCTTGTGACTCAAAGCGCAGACTATAGCGTAACATTTCGTGCTGAGTAGGAGCGCACTTTGTGATCTTGCCACTCCAGACTTGGCGCATTTAAATGGGAAGTACTGGGGTGGAGACACCTTTTTCCTCCAACCAGTTTGACTCCGCTGCCGGGAAGGGGGCGGAGAGGGTTGCGGGGGAGTGGGGGGTGAGCAGAACATGTGCATTAGTTTTGTTTCGCGTTTACGCCAAACGCGGGCTGGTCCGCGCCACAGTGGACGGCTGGAGCTCTTTCTTGAGACATGAACATTGTTTATCTCATGATGGGGTTAATACAGTTTTTAGTTTGACCTGTGAGAGCCTAAGGCTTAAGGAAGAACACAAGGCGACAGGATGTAAACAAAATGAATGTCAGCGGTGCTCTCATCAGAGCAGTCTCCTCCTCTTGTGACGCCCTCGCGCAAGTGGCGGAGGCGAATAGCGCATATCCACCACTCGGAAGATCTCAGTTCACCAGAAGACTGGCACCTCGTGTGCCAGGCACTCTGTTTCTAGAAAAAAATCTGTGATCAAAACTAGCCTATGTTTATCTTATATTTCTCAGGAACCGAGGCACGTAGAATTAAACTGTTTTGGCCTACGGAGAGCTTAGTCTCACCTTTCAAACGAGGCATAGCATGTGTCCATAGCTCTAACATAGAATATGCTGTGGTGCTACAAATATGAAAAATGATCTGGCTTGTTGGCACTCTACATCTAAATCCCCAAAACAGCGGGCACTCAATGTGGTAAAAGCAAAGGGTGCAGATACAATACTTTCAGTGTCGTATGCCCGGCTTTTCATTGTTGAATTCAGGCCTGTCTTACATCATCTGGGAGTTTGTTCCAAATTTTAGCTGCATAAACTGAAACCTCAGCCTCACCACACTTAGTCCAGTCTCTGGGAACTGCCAAGGGCCCCCTTCCTGAAGTTCTCAGGGCCTGAGATGGTTCATATGGCTCTAACATGTGAGAGACGTACTTTGGTGCAAGACTGTGAAGGGACTTGAGCAGAGCTGTTTTAAAGTTTATTCTCTGAGCAACAGTCAGCCAGTACAGGGTCCGGAGCACTGGGCTAATATGGTTGTATTACCATATTAGTTCAGTTTTGGAGACAAACACATGGATTAGTTACCATTCCAGTCCATAATCACTCCTAGATTTTTAAACCAGATTTTTAGGCTTTAAAGAGAGAAAAATTCAAGGTGATGAAGATGGCACTTAATTACTTAAGTTCACTTTTACATTTTTAATCAAATTGCACTGGTTCAAGCACTGTCTTCCACATGAGCAAAGCATAGACCTGTTACTTTGGCATTTCTATTAAATGACACGAGGCTCTTTCAAACTATCATTGGAAGTTGAGTGCTTTTTCGTCCGTACTTTACATGTTTTATTTTTTATCAATATCTGGAGATTTTAGTTATAGTTTTAGTTTCATTAGCTCCTTAAAATTCAGGTTTACTCTAGTTTTAGTCAGCAAAAATATAACTGACAAAAATGAAAAATTGTAATAGGCAATATTACCACTGGTTGTGGGTTTAACACACTGTTAATTGACATTTATTTGGTGAATCATCTCTAACAAATGAACATGCAAGTTGAATTGTAGCCTTTGTGCCTGATGCTTTTGTCAATCGGAACTAATGGCCGCTGCGCACTCGGTGGAAGGTATTTGTTTGCACCACCAGCTGCCCCTTGCGAGTAGATGATAAAAAAATGAATAAAACAAAAACAGTTCCAAGGCTGTAGTTAAAGTTTATTTTTCGAGGCAGAGCAAAATGTCAGGCCAAAATGGTACGTAATGCAGAGCGTGTTTAATAAACCATAACACACCGAGATTCAACTTTCCAATTCCAATGCAAGGTTACCCAAAGTTTCAGCATAAACAGTTGCTGTGAGGCTATAGACAAAATTAGCTTGCTTCTTAACACCAAGGCACTGGATGGTGGGAGTACTCATGACAAAATGGCATTATAGAAAAGTGGACACATTGGCTTCACTCAGAGATGAGTCTTACAGTATTGTCTGATGATTAAATCCACTCTCTGCATTTTGCAAGACATCCTAGTATAGGCTAACCATCCACTGTTCACTCATCCTAGCATAAACACTGTTTTGATTGTCCAACTTGGCAACAACGCATCTAGTGATAGGTGCATCGATGGCAAAATATCAATGTGCAATACTTGTGAAATTGACCTGTTGCAAAGCCACAGCCCTTTAGCATTTGTTAATTAGCTCCAGTAATAATTGGAGTTTAACACATGTACAATATCCTCCCGATCAGTGTTGTTTTTCGTCAATGAAGACGATAACGATATCATTTCGTTGACACACTTTTTTTTTTTTTTATAATGATAACCTAACGATGACGAGCTAAAAAATAGCTCTTTGGAGACTAAAACATGACGAGATGTTTATGAGTTTACGTCAATGAGACGAGACAAAAATGTGAGAAAGTTGTTTGACTGTTCACAAACGAAGCTTGTGTGCAGCGCGGGAGAACACACCGCTTCATGTGACATGGAGCGGTGTGTCGGCCGTCAGCTTCCGTGGACTTGCATGCTGCCGGGCGGCATTATTATTTATCCCAAGTTCCAATACTTACCCAATTATTATTACTTTTTGTAATGAAAATGACTAAAACTTGACTAAAACCATTTTAGTTTTCGTCTGACTAAATCTATCACATTTAGAAATAACTAAAATGTAACTGAATTTTCGTCCGTAAGACTAAAACTAAAAGGTCTGCCAACAACAACACTGCTCCCGATCGAGGCAAAATGGGTTGCAATGTGCAGTGGCAGAATATATTTGAAATATACAATGAAGTGGACACTCTATCGAGGTAAAAGCATTGGGTTATCAGAAAAATTCCTACAGCTGCCTTAAAGGAACAGGCCACCAGACAGGTACGTGATACGTACCTGTCTGGTCTTTGTGCGTGCCCGTGGAAGAGCGTGGTAGCTTCCAACTTCATCCCCGTTTGGAGCTATAGGAATATACTGGGAGAGGCCAAATGCTAACAACATCTTTGGTTGTTTTGCTTGACTGAGTGCACGCACAAAGACCAGACAGGTACATATCAACTCGTCTAAGCTACATTATGTCAGTATGGAAAAACGGTGGCCTGTTCCTTTAAATGCAACCAGTACTGTTGTGTGGACTAGTCACGCTCTTGTACTACCGGGTACTTTCTATGTTAGTCTAGTATTGAGAAAATATGAGTTATTAAGTTTGCAGCTAGCTAAACCTACAGGAGCAGAGTACACTTCTGACTTTAATCTGAGAGTTACGGCTTCCTCATTCTCACAACCTGTGACCACTTACACTTAAGCCCTCTATGCCCAACATCCAAGTGTAACGTTTATGGTCAATCTGGGGTAGGCATGCGTCACAGATTTAACATGAGATGTGCGGGAAGTGGCTGACAGACACCCGAGGGCGCGACTCTTACCGGAGGGTAGCACTCAGCAAGTAAACGTGCCGGATATTCCAGCGGAAGAAACCGCTTTTTTGTGTCAATGTCCAACAAGGACAGCCCAATAAATTCTTGGGAAACAACAAAACGAATGGTAAACTAGTATTAGCCTGGGTCAAACTTAGCAGGCGGTGTTTTTCAGCTCGGTGGCATTATTTTGCTTTTAAAATTAACAAAAAACACTGCTAAATTGACTTTCAATTTTGGAGCCTTTATAGAAATGTAGTGGTATTAGTATTATATTTATCTTTCAAATGTTGCGGAGTAGTATGTAGTTTTTCTTTTCTTTTTTTCATCCCTAAATATATGATTACGTTTTATGCATCTTGCATAATACATTGCAATTCATTTTATCCATCTCCACATGTTTACATTTTAAAGGCATAATAATATTGAATACCACACAAAAGCCTGTGGGGAAAATAACCTTTGTGACCTTGCGCTTACATTTAGACTAAACGCTCTTTGTACAATCTCTGCACACGCGTCGGAGTGCTACAGAAACATAAACATGTTATACTGAATGTGCGCCTGCATTCTCCTCCATATTCCCCCCAGCATTACCACTTCTATACATTCAAAGCACCGAAGTGTCACAGCAGACAACAGAGCGTCTTTTCATATTCTGACAGTATAACATGCATCCTTGTATCCATTGGGGTTGCATATGTTGTTCTATGATACGGTATGATTGACAATTCCATAAGCCCGGCTGTACCTACAGTGAATTGTGTGTCTCGCTCACCCCGTCTGCTTCCTATTATCTGCCTCCCGTGTAGGGTTATGCCGCTGTAAGCCATATAAGCACATGCCGGTCACAGGGTATCAGTTGGAAGTGGAAAGTGCAATGTTTTTGTGAAATTATTCCCATCTCTCTTCAAAACAAATGCATGGCCTGACTAAAAGGAAAAAGTTTCCACCTGTATTTAACTGTTCTGATCTGGGTCTGCTGTAACGTATGTGCCCAAAGACTGAGATCAGCTGAACATCCTGAATAACCAGGTTATTCCATCCATCAGAGCACCAAACTTTATTCCTTTCCAATGAGTTTGCCTTTTTCCTGTAAAATCATGTAAGGGAGTGTGGAGAAACGCAATAATGATGCGAAACAAATTGCCCAGCTGCATATAAAAATCATATTTATTTGTATTCTCCAATTAAGTGTCTTTTATGGGCCCGAACTTTTCTGCCGTCGATGGTAATGTAAGCTTTGGAAAAATACAAATTGCCTAATCAATGGAGAGCAATTTGACAAAAGTGCAGCGTTATTCACTCCTCTCAGAATAATGAACGTAATTTGTTTCTGAGACAGCGGCAACACTTTTTTTTTTTTTTAAAGGCTCAATATTGAATAACTGTAATCTGCAATAACACCATTTATTTTCAAAATGGCCATAGTCTGACTAGAGGTGGCGCGCAGAAAAATGAGAGCAGACACTTCGGCGAATCATTCTAAAAATATTGGTCTCACAAAAAGGTGAAGAATGCGGTCTCTGTCTGCCCTTGAAATTGATTATAGGATCAACCTCTACGTCACTGAGAACATTTCAGTTGAGTTTTAATTATTTGTTAAATTATGAAAGGATGCAAAGGAAGTGATCTGTCATTCAGTGAAATGTGTTTTTGGTGGCAGGCTCTTGGCTAAAGTGCCCGGATGCTGCTTCTATAAAAATGAAATTCCATCCATCCATTTTCTTCCACTTGTCCGTTGCCGGGTCACGGGGGCAGTTGGAGCTTCCCAAATCACATTGCACCAGTCCCTATGGCTCCTCCTGCAGGTGGTGGGTCCACAGAAGGAGTAATGATGAAATTGGGCGGCACGATGGTACAGTGGTTAGCGCTCGTGCTTCACAGCTAGAAGGTCCCGGGTTCGATTCCCACCCAGACGGGGCCTTTCTGTGTGGAGTTTGCATGTTCTCCCCGTGTCTGCGTAGGTTTCCTCCGGGTACTCCGGTTTCCCCTACCACTAAAAACATGTACAATAGGCCAGGATGTTTGAGAGTGTGAATGGGGGATGACGGATGGAAATTAGACCAAGGCTACAATCCGGTGTGGCCATGTATGTTCATTAACGTGCACTGTCCTAACCAAATAAAATAAAATAAAATAATATATATATTTTTTAAGAGTAAACAACTTTGGTAGCTGTGTAAGCTCTGAAATGAAGGTTCTTGAGTTGTCATCTCTGCTTTGCATGACAATTGATGCCATAATATAGAATACATGCATCTCTACTGGTAAACCGTGACAGAGAAGCTGGTGTGAAAATCTCCTGGTTCATCTAAATGTTTTACTGTAATTTACTGCAGTAGCTGTGCCACGAAAACCACTGTTAATCAGTTCCATCTCAGATTAATTAACATGATCTCGTGTCATGTTTGGTACAATATGCACTGTTCCTTTGAAAGTGTTGAATGAAAAATAATGAAATTAGTGGTTGTTGATCCTGAGTGAGAATGAAGTATCTGATGAAAAAATATTATACATATTCAACCTTGAACGACCCAGTCTATTTTTCAAGTAGACAATCTTGCAGTAAAACAGTGACAAAGATATTAAATACATAATTTGGACTATGTTGTTGCTAATTGAAAACATTTTAGGTTTTATCCAAGAAACTTTTTCGTCTCAGGCTCATTAGGCTCAGTTGCACGACCATGGCCATTGCAGAGAAGGGCTTGTCAAGTTGTCATCTCTGCTGGGATGTTACAGCAGTGTGTATCAGTGGACGTTTTTTGCAACACCTGCCACACTCCAATAAGCGTCATAAAGAGAAATTCGATCACATTCCCCAAACTCTTTCAGATCCTGTCTGTGCATGGTCTGACTCCTTACACTCATTCGTTTCATTTTAGCATTCGAAGGCCACCGTCTGCTGGTGATTTGCAGAACTACATTTGGTAACATTGTACAAACATCCTATACTGCCAAAAAAAAAAGTTAGTTACTTGAGGAATTAGTAAAAGAAAAATAACTCTCAACCATTATTCCCGCGCTGTCAAGACAAGTATTTCAAGTTAATTGAGATTTTTTCTTGACATACACATACTATACAAAATGCCGAGGCCAAGGGGTCTGATGTATTTGTAAAAGTATATGTCAGGGCCTTAATGTTGTTTAGAAATAGTCTTATAAGTGCGTTTTTGTTGAAAAAGTCTGGTGTGCTTCTTGAAGATAGGGTCGTGATCTGTAGAACAAAAACAAAAAATCCCTTTCTTTCCATGCATTTTAGCCTTCTAAAGCCTCACTAAATCAGGTCCTGAAGCTTGACGTACATCAATATTTCCAAGCCTGAATGGGGCCACATGAATCGCAGCCCTCAAATTGCTGCTCGTGTTCCGCAAAGCTTCAACCTTCTTGCGTCCTCCCCTCCTTTTGCGTTTTGCTTTTATTTCATTTCCGTCCCATGTCCTTCTCAAACCACTCTCTATTTTTTTTTTTCTTCTCTTCTTTCCCACCAGCTCGACGTGTCACTGCTCTCTCGATAAATGATGGGGCTTGGCTAGCTTTTGAGTGCCCGCAATAGAGAGGCGCGTTCGGGCTCCCGACGACCTGTCCCATCGCAAATTTACTGTGGCATTACTCAGAGCGCCGGCCATTTTCCGAACTGTCTCCTCTTTCTCCTTTCCATGATAAAAAAAAGACTTTGGAGGGCAAGATCGAGACGGCACATTTTCCTATGTCTGGCATGTTGGAAGAGTCAGAAGGAAAAAAAGTGATTGATTTAGGATATGCAGAAACTTTTTGACAGTTTGATGATGAAAGACCTTGTTTATATAGAGTAATATGTTATCGGGGTGTACGGTTCCATCGTTTTTGAATTGTGTTTGAGGGAGACACCTCATACATGCTATGTTGTGAGGTTATTTCCTCACCAAAACTGGCCTGGGTTATGATGATTACATTTCTTCTTCTGAAACACTGAAGAGGCACCAAGAGGCCCCCACACCTGCAGCACAGTGGAGGCGTCACAAGAGGAGCTACAAGGAAGGGACAAAGGAGAAGGTATCCAGGCAAGACTCACAGCTGAGCCACACATGCCTTCTGTCCCTATATTGTTTTGGCTAATGGACGTTCACTGGAGAGTAAAATAGATTAACTGCTAAGCTCTTCCCAGAAGATGGTGAAAGACTGTTGTGGAGCGGAGGGAGATGCACAGGAGGAGGAGAAAGGAGGAGCTGACCAGTGCAGGACACAACGCTCTGAAACGGGGACAAACCCAAGAGGCGGTGCACCGTTTCAGAGGATCAGAGGAGACTGAAGGCAGCCAGCCAGGTTTCCTCCGAGTGCTACGGTTTCCCTTACCTCCAAAAACATGCGGGTAAGGTTGGCCCACAGTAGTAGTGCTCTGTCGCGGCGGCTCAGGACTAACACTCATTTGCACAAAGACAAATAAAGCACAACTTTCTTACTTAAACCACAGAATCCAGAAGTGTCTTCCATATTGTCCAGAAACAATCATTGAACCCATTCCAAGCAGTTCTATGCCTGTACTGCATTTACCATGTTGCCATTGATTTGTTGGCATACTTTGGGCTGAAAATGGAAGCTTGTATATTTGATTCCCTGTCGCTGCCAATGGAGGGCGATTCAACCCAACTTTAAAACACAAACCACCACAGTTAGTAATAAAGTCCCTATTCCAAAGATAAAATATGCTCATCTCCAGATCTTAGTCAGGAGCATCTAGTTTGAAGATGAGCACAGTGGGCAAAAGAAGTGAAAGAACCCAAAGGAAATCAAGACAGTCTTCCATCAAGTTTGGGCACTCTGGCCAACTACCATGAACCCCTTTTAGATGGGAAGATGAGGCAAAATACCGTTGACTCTTTGATACAAGAACAAAATTTGGCAGGAATGCAAATATTACAGATTTTCAGTTTTTTGCTACTCTAAAATAAATACCATCCTTGTTATCTCAGGATATTCTATGCCAGATTACCTCACGATATCACAAAGTATGTGTGTGTGTCGTAGTCATTTGAAGGAAATAAGAGGTTTTGTGGTCTTGGGACAAAATGGGAGCAAGTTCAATCAAAAATGTCATTGACACCTGGAAACCATCTTGGAAAATGGCGCCCATGTTGAATACTGTTGGACAGCCAAGATATATTTTTTTCTCAAACACAAGGTCCTTGGCAACATTTATGCTGAATTTTGTGTCACCAAGTGTCGCAAACCACAAATTCGATTTCATCAGCTCCACTGCTGACATGTACAGTCAGTAAATGAAACCTTACTACCACTCAGTAATGGGAGAGCTTGCCAGAACACTTTCCTGACCCAAATATGATTGAAAACGCCGCGCCAAAATGGAAACTGACGCCGTCCCAACACTTTAGAGCTGGCTCGTCGGCTGGCTGCCCCCGCGTGGGAGCAATAGGATTAAAAATGTTCATCTGCACGCTTGACAAGTTATGCAATAAACGCAGGATCAACACAATTAGCGCTAAGAGGACAGTGCTCATAAATCAGGCCAACCCAAATAAAACCACTGTGATTTATTTAACTGTAATTGTCGTAATTCATCAGGTCGACTGAGTAATTTGGCCTTGCAGCACCAAAGCCCTGTCTGGAACTACTTAGGGAAGTTGACATCTGTTTTTTGTGCCATTATGTGGAAATTGGATAGAAATAAAGTCAGCCAAAATATCATTTGCAGTGACTTTTAATTATTCTGTGCCAGGTTGTACAACGGAGGAATGCCTTCTGACAGAACAAGGGAGCATTTTGGTAATTCCTTTAAAAGTTGAAGAAGTTTGTACGTCCTGTCTCCATGCAATCGCCGTAATATTATTATACTTTAGCTACTTCCATCCTATTTCTGCGCTTTTTACGGTGCTATAAAGATAAAGGTTACCCCATTGGTTTAAGCACTTTCACATGGGCAAGAAGTTGAATGTGAATATGAACATTTTAATGGTCAAACGTTTGGTTATAGGATGGCTTCTCTTTTTGGAGCAATGTCTGTATACAGTAAATAAGCATAATTCAGATGGCTTTGGTTGATTAGGTACAGCTCACAATACATGCAGCATTACACAGCATTATGTACAGGACAGTGATTATTACGGGACAGCAGGCTGATTTAACAGCCTGAAGTAAATGAGAAAACACAAGCTTAGGAGATGAAAACAATCCATCAATCTTCAAGGATGGGTTGGTGACTGTAGGAATGTACTTTGTGTAGCGCTTTTCAGATGACAAGTCACCCAAAGAGCTCCACTAATGGTAGGTAATTTTCTTCATTCACTCCACACATGGGGGTGGTAAGCTACACACACAGGCCCCATCCACCCAGGGTTTGAACCCAGGACCTTCATTGTGTGATGCACCAGCGCATCACACCATGAAAGAACTATACTCTTAACACCACCTCATCTAAAAAGTGCACATTTTATTTGTGTATGATACAATATTTATCACAATATCCAAATCATATAGTTTTCTGTGTATGACTATTTACTGAATTACATAATGATATTTATCCTTTGGATTTTTTTTTTTTTGTAATTGCTGATGGATATTTGGTTTTATAACTGCATCACAAAAGTAATCTTGTCACGCAGTTACTCCTTTATAGAATTGAAGTAAAATACTACAGTTAGGAGGGAAGGACAGCGCAATACAGCTCGATTCTGTTCTGTAAGTTCTATGAAATGAAGACAACTGTGCGCAAAATGGATGATAAGAGGGAGTGACTGAGCCATTGCGAGGAGGCAAGGCGAACCACGGCACAGGCAAAATGTGGAGTGACAATTTCATACAGCGCAAATGGAACCATGAAAGTGCGTAATGATGCCTGTCTGCACTGCTGCAGCGTCGCTCTGTGAGAGGAGGCACCGCACTTTGAAAGAGGCACACACTTTGTGACTTTGTTTCGGTTAAAAAGCATGGTGCGTGGGGAGCGGGTACATATGTATGTGGACAGACATGCACAGTCACGCTACAGTGGGTTAAAGGCAGCCCTAAGGTAATTGTGTGTCAGTTGGGGTCGAGAGCACAGTGAGAGTGACAGTAAGAGGAAGAAGAAATTGTCTGTTTGCTATCTTGACAAAGTTGTAGGATTAAAAGGCATTGAGCCCCATACCTCAATATCAATGTTTATTGGTTTTCAATTATTCATTTTTTATCAGTTTTTCTGCAAATTTTTAATGGCTATTCATTTATCTTTGTATCCACTTAGAAAATCCTCATGTTAAATTTTGTGAGTATACTTGGATCGCGTAACCGCTTACATAACCATGTTTAAATAGGGAAAACGTGGTAGATCTTTGTCGCTTCTACCTTCACCCCCGTTTGGGTCCATGAGAGGAGGAGAGGGTAAATGTTAACGGGTTCAGTGTTTTTGCGTGACTGAGCGCACGTGTAAAGACCAGACAGCATCTAAGCTAAGGTAAGAACATATCTCAGGATGCAAAAACGGTGGCCGATTCCTTTAAGGACTACTACTCCCAAAGTCAAAGGTCTCTCATACTATAAAAAATCGGCATCAAATTAGAAAACATTTTAAATGGCAAGACAATTCAGTACTCACCCCGATTGCACTTGACTACGAGTCCAACCCAGCACTTTGTGAAGTTGCTTTTTCTCAGTGGAAAGGATGCAGGATTTGTTTATTGAAAATGGGTTTGGATCTTTTGATCAGTTGCGTCAGAAACATCAAATCGTTCATGCTGATTTGTTTTCTTTAAATATTGACAAATCCGTAGTTTTGTTAAATCAGTGTTCCCATCTTTACCTCTTCAGCCTCCCAGCTCAGTCATTAATACTATACTTTTAAAAGATGCGTTGAAATATGTAATGAACTGTCAGATATGGAATATACCTCCACTTGATCACCTAAAAGAAGCTTGGCAACAGGACATTGGAATAAACATCACTGCATCTCAATGGACTAAAGCTCTACAATGTCCACTCATCTTCAATCTGTGCTTGTCATGGACTGCTCCAATTCAAAGTTCTACACAGGCTGCACCTCTCCAAAGTACGGCTTTTCAAAATGTTCCATGGGGTGATCACAGCTTGTGATCGGTGCGGCCAGGAACAGGCTTAACTGGCTCACACTTTTTGGAACTGTCCTAACATAACGGCTTACTGGACACATTTTTAAATTGATTGACACCGATCCATCAGGAGTGAAACAATTGCTCCTGGAGCGGCCTAGAGGCCACCGGAATGGAAAGTAAAGGCGCCATGCTAGCCACCCATACAGCCATTGAGTAACTGAAAGGTCAACTTTTTGTTCCCATACAAAAGTTGCAAAATGCACCTTTAACTTTAATTTCAATTGAAATTCTTATTTCCCAATAGTTTAAGTGCATGTCATGATATTGGAAAAAATTGGAGTGTGTCTGTAGGCCCATTTTCTCCCACTTTAAACCTGTGTTGGATGTTTGATTTGTGAATGAGCGCTTTCAACACTGGGCTACTGCTGCCGCCCCAATATATCCACTATTTCTGTTGCTTTCAAATAACTTCTCTTATTATTTGTGCTGTGTACAAAAATAAACCATATCAAACTGCACATAGCATACTTATTTCCCCAAGCAAGACAAACACTGAGCAACCAAACCCTACTTAAACTACGTATGTGTTCCCTTGCCTAATTGCAATTACTCCTTTGTGACTGTAAAGCTTTCTGCGCTTCACGTTGCATTGCTTTTCGCCGCGTGACGTAGACAAACACGCATTAGCAGTTACGCCGGCTGCCTTTGAGGAGCATGGGGTGGGGAAAAAACGCATAGACTTTGAATTCATTTGCACCACCTGCGTTCATAATAGCGAGCTAGCGGGCGCACCTGCTAAAAACATGTCACCCCTCTATCGGATAATTACAACCTTAGCCAGCCTTCAGTCTCTCCGCTGTCTCTCGCCGCGTTCCAAAGCAGCTTTGTGTGTTTGTTTACATATCTGTAACACAAAGAAAATAGCGCGGCGTAATTACCCAACTTATAATTTCGCGTCTGAAATTAACAAAGCGTTTACTCTTGCTGTGATGTCTGTGTGTAATTTGCAATCGCGCCGCCCCTCCCTCCTGCTATTTGCTGTTGTGCCCGCTAAGTCAAACATAGCACCCCAGTATGTTGTGTGTTCGCTGACTAATCGCTAATCATTCTATCTGGATCAATTAGAGCCAGCGTGAGAGCTAAACAAGGCTGGGAGGGAAGACAGTCGAAGAAAGACATTTAAGGATATTCCATTAGCGTTCGAAACATTTTCAGGGATTGCAATGTATCCCAGATTTGATAAATGGGGAGGCTGGGAAATGCAAAATGTCAAACAGTTTTGCAAGTGGTATTTTAATTGAATTTTACAATGCACAGAATTCTAAATAAGAACGTACAGGCAAACAGCAGATAGACTTGGGTAAGAGATTAAAGTAAGATTTTTTTTCTGTCAAGTTCACAAACATGACCTATTTACACTCATCTAAAGGATTATTAGGAACACCATTCTAATGCTGTGTTTGACCCCCTTTCGCCTTCAGAACTGCCTTAATTCTACGTGGCATTGATTCAACAAGGTGCTGAAAGCATTCTTTAGAAATGTTGGCCCATATTGATAGGATAGCATCTTGCAGTTGATGGAGATTTGTGGGATGCACATCCAGGGCACGAAGCTCCCGTTCCACCACATCCCAAAGATGCTCTATTGGGTTGAGATCTGGTGACTGTGGGGGCCATTGTAGTACAGTGAACTCATTGTCATGTTCAAGAAACCAATTTGAAATGATTCGAGCTTTGTGACATGGTGCATTATCCTGCTGGAAGTAGCCATCAGAGGATGGGTACATGGTGGTCATAAAGGGATGGACACGGTCAGAAACAATGCTCAGGTAGTCCGTGGCATTTAAACGATGCCCAGTTGGCACTAAGGGGCCTAAAGTGTGCCAAGAAAACATCCCCCACACCATCCCCAGTGTCAAATATGGTGGGGGGAGCATCATGCTATGGGGCTGCTTTTCCTCAGCGGGGACTGGGAAGATTGTAAGAATACGTAGTTGGGAAGATGGATGGAGCCAAATACAGAGACATTTTGGAGGAAAACCCGCTGGAGTCAGCAAGAGAATTGAGGCTGGGGCGGAGATTCACCTTCCAGTAGGACAATGACCCTAAACACAAAGCTAAATCTACAATGGAATGGTTTAAAAACAAACATATTAATGTGTTAGAATGGCCCAGTCAAAGTCCTGGCCTAAATCCTATTGAAAATCTGTGGAAAGACCTGAAAACTGAAAGCTCTCCTTCTAATTTGTCAGAGCTTTTGTTTTTTTTTGTTTTTGTTTTTTTTTTAATTCAACATTTACAAACTGTAAGGCACTTAACAGTTCACAGCCTTTCGGTTGAGTAGAGGAAAATTGCATAAAACAGTGCAATATTAAGCAAAGTGTAAAAAATAATAAATACATAATATTAATTGGCACAACATCAACTCAAAGAAATAATAATAAAATAAATAAATGTATATACATCTTCAGGTTTAAGGGTCAGTTAATTTATAATTCTGTATTTGACT
The DNA here is from genome assembly GCA_007210695.1 of Neogobius melanostomus. Classification (NCBI taxonomy): domain Eukaryota; kingdom Metazoa; phylum Chordata; class Actinopteri; order Gobiiformes; family Gobiidae; genus Neogobius; species Neogobius melanostomus. The sequence goes on along the minus strand of VHKM01000042.1, from coordinate 186,656 downwards.
TAGGAGCTCTATTGCTTTTTTAAATGTCATAACTTTTAAAGATTTGCAGTACAGATTAAATTCATTAATGAAACCTCTAAATGCAGGTGGGGATTTGAAAGATTTTGATCTATATAGTATTTTGCCAATATGAGGATTACGTTTACCAGCAAGTTATCCAATTTGCTTTCCAAAACCATTCCATATAGAATATCTGCATGCGATGTCAATTTAACCGATACATTCTTTCTCTCCAACCACTCTTGGATCTGAGACCAAAAAACTTTAACAAATTTACAATCATAAAAAATGTGGCAAGTGGTTTCCACTTCAGTTTTACAGAAGGAACATTCATTGCTATCAAACTTAAATCTTAGTCTTAAAAATTCGCTTGACGGATATATGTTGTTGAGAGGTTTAAAATGAATTTCCTTGGATTTTGGAAGAATAGGATATTTCAAATATTCTGTTCTTAATTTCTTAACCTTAACTGGCTCATATTCTTTGAGATCTTCAATTCGGCTACATTGTTTTGAATAAAGCTCATTAGTTAGTACTTGTCTAATTATTTTAAGTCCAACAAATCCATAATGCACCAAATATTTTTGTCCATCCAGTCCTTGTAATATATAGACTTTTTCCTGTGAAGAATGTATCTGTTGTTCCAAAGCGAAGTAGTATGAGGAGTGAAGTTGTGTTTGTACAACATCTTCCAGTAAAAGAGAACTTGCTGTCTAGTGAAAACTAGACAGCTTGATATTAAGTTTTTTAACCTCGAAATCACATTTTAATAGAAACTGTAATCCTCCACAAGATGAAAAAATATTATTGGGGAATATATGCCAAAAGTTTGCTGGATTTTTCAAAAACAATTTTAACCAATTATTTTTTATTGTGCCATTCATACACTCATAATCAATAGCTTTTAGGCCACCATGTTCATAATCTTGAAGCAAGACCGCTTTTTTGTAAATTGAGTTGATTTACAGCTTTGACAAAGGTTGGCTCTAATGCTAAAGAGTATGTGGGATGAAGAATTCTTGAAAGACCATCAACCTTTGTGAGCAAAATGCGACCAAAAATTGTAAGATCTCTTTGTAACCAAAGAATAAAAATACTCTTACATTTGACCAGTTGTCTAAATTTTCCAAATGTCTCTCTTTTGGATTTTTTGTTATATTTATTCCCAAATATTTTATACTTTGTTTAACTGTAATATTATGTATGGAATTATTGGGAAAATGTTCAAGTGCTAAAAGTTCACATTTATCTAAATTAAGAAATAAACCTGAGGCTCTGGAGAACACATCAACTGCTTGTAAAGCTGTGGGTATTTGCTTGTCATCCTTAAGAAAAAGAGTGGTATCATCTGCGTACTGACAAATGAGTTCTTGACAAAAAATTTCAATTTCTTTCAGAGTCTGGATATTTTTAAGGTGGATTGCAAGCAATTCTGCTGCTAAAATAAAAAGGCCAGGACTGCAAGGACAGCCCTGAATAATACCTTTATTTAAATTAAATCGACCTGTAGTACCATAAGATAATGCCACTGAGCTATTTCTGTCTTTATAAAATACTTGCATGGCATTAACACATTTTGGTCCATAGCCAAACGTTTGCAAAGCTTGTGTTAAGAAAGGGTGCTCTAAATTGTCAAATGCCTTTTTAAAATCTAAGAAAAGCAGAAAGCTATTATCATCATCAATAAAATCTTCATAATCTAGTAAATCAAGCACTAGGCGAATGTTGTCATGTATTGATCTGTTTCTCATGAATCCGGTCTGAGTCATGCTAATGACTTCAGAGAGCGTAGTTTTTAATCTTAAAGCATACACATGGGATAACATTTTATAATGATTATTCAAGAGTGTAATAGGTCTGAGATTGTCTACAATTTTTCTATCCTTTCCAGGTTTTGGGATAATAACTATTACTCCTTGTTTCATTGTTGGTGGGAGGTTTTCTTTTTCAATTGCTTCCCTAAATACTTCAAGTAACAGTTCCCTTATCTCAGTCCAAAAATGTTTATAAAAGTTGGAAGTCAGTCCATCAGACCCTGGGACTTGTTTAGTTTTAATTTATGAACCGCTTGATCCAATTCATTCAGGGATATGTTAGCTTCACAAAGTTTGCTAGATTCATTTTTGAGTTTAGGAATGTTATGATTTTTTATTTCATTAAAAAATAATTCAGAATCAGTTGGTGAGAAACAAGATCTGTATAATATAGTATAGAAAGAAGAAATTTCCTCCGCTATTAATTTAGAGTCAGAGCATTCTTTACCATTTATTATTAATGAGTTAATTTTATTTCTTGCTTGTCTGCCTTTTTCCAATTTGTAGAAGTATGATGAGTTTTTTTCTGCTTCTTCGATCCATTTCGCTTTAGATCTGATAAATGCACCCTTTGCTTTATTTTGATAGAACTGGTCTAATTGACTTTGAAATTCAAGACGTTTTTGAATTTGTTCATTTGATGGATTTGTAATATTACATAGGTCGTTTATTTTTATTACCAATTCCTTTTCTTTTTTATATTTCGTTTCAGCAAGTTTTTTGCTGTAACTAATTGCGTATTGTCTTATTTTATATTTCAAAAATTCCCATTTTCCACAATGTGTTTCAAGGTCATTGTTGTTTTTAATATTCTCAATCAATGCGCTCACTGTTTGACAAAAATCTTCATCTAACAGCAGAGACGAGTTAAATTTCCAGAAACCCTTGTTTCTTTTTAAGGAGACTCGAGGTTTAATTTGTAGTGTAATAAGAGAATGATCTGTCATCGGAGTGGAGTCCATTGCCACATTCGATAACTTAAACCATATCATATCATATTATGATATGTTGTTAACCAGCCATAAATCAATTCTAGATTTAGCACCTCCATTGGGTTTAAACCATGAGAACTGTTGTTTCTCCATGGGTTTCCCTCCAAATATCAGTTAAATTCAAATCATTGCAAAAAGTAGGAATTTGTGTATTATAGTGATTTTGATTGTATTTACTGGGCTACCGATCTAACCATTCATCAGGTACGCAATTAAAATCACCCCCTGTAATAATCACCTCGGTAGGATAAATTCTTTTTTGTTCTAGCAATTCCTTATTTTGGGAAGGATTATTGTAACAATAGATATTTGCAATAATCATGAAAGAGCTGTCAATGCTCTTAACTATGACAATCCAGTGTCCATGTGTATCTTTTTTAATAGATGTAAGTGAACCTGTACAGTTATTTAGTAAAATGGCTACTCCAGCTGATTTTGAGGTACCATGGCTATAATAGATTTGATCCCCCCATTGATTATTCCAAAATTTTTCATCAGCAGATGTTGAGTGTGTTTCTTGTAGAAAGTTAATCTGAGCTTTCTGATTTTTACAAAATAAAAAAATAGCTTGTAAACCCCTAGCGTTTAAAGAAGAAAATAAAAGATCACTTTTAAACAGCGACATAAAATAAATTAAATAATATAAAAAGTAAAATTATTTGTAGAAAGGATTAGCTTAGCATTGTAAAATTGACTTTTTCAAGCTTTATATCATGTTATTATGTCATTCCCTCATTAAACACATGCCTGGAGTGTTGCCTTGGCTCATTCACATATTTTTGAATAATCAGTAAAAACTTAGACGGCAGCCATTTTAGGTGTAGCTATGCCTCAGTCCTCCTAGGAACGCCCCCACCTCCTGGAGACGCCTCTGGACCTTTTGTCACCAGCCAAGCCACCAACCACTGCTCCTCAGCTCAGCAGAGCCCCCTCCCTGCACAGTGTTGTTGTTTAAATGCCACAGCAGTGTGCTTGAAGGGGGCGTGTCGGAAAGCTTCTTAAAGAGACAGAGGCCTATTTCAAGACGTGCAGTACAGCCATTTTGAGAGAGCAATTTTATTCAAGGCAGTTATTTTAATTTACTGCATATACAGACCAACAGAAGGTTACGTCATCATTGTAGTATGCTATAGACTGGTGCTATGTGATTGAAAAAAGCATAACACCCCCTCTTTAAGTAATGCGCTAATACCACTGAACATAGCTTTTAACGGTTAGCAGAACAGCAAACTTCCAGAACAAATGTCATTTTCAGGTTTTACCGGAGTGTAAAGAACAATCTAGTCCAACATCTTCATCCAGCAGCCGTGACCCGTTTTCCTTCCACGTATGGTAGGGACCTTTGAATCCCGCCTTCTTCCCCTCCTTCCGCGCCTTGGCGACGATGGGCCACACAGCATCTCGATCATGTCCTCCACAAAGTGTATCTTCAGATCCTCACATATCTTATGCTTGTTTGTTGCTCTCCATATGTCGTCCCGGTCAACGCGCTTGACAAACTGCATAATGACTTGACGTGGCTTGTTGTCGAGTTTTCTCCCGAGCCGATGAACTGTGTCCACAGCATTCTCCATCTTTGGGGCAAGTTGTGGTGAAATGCGGCACAAAAGGTTGATAACATCCTGCCTTATATTTTCACCTTCTCTTTCCCTGAGCCCGTTAATCCAGAGGTTCCACCGTCTTTTATATCTTTCGACTCCTTTGACTCTTTCACGCAGCTCGTTGTTTTCCCGGGTTAACTCTGCCATCGCACTTTTCATCTCGGCCATTTCTTTTTTGCACTCCTCTATCTCCGTCATGTTGAAAGCGATGCTCTCACTATGTTCTTTGATAGTAGTGGTCATTTCATCAAGCTTCTTGTCTTGTTTGTCAAAACGCTCAATGAGAGATTGTAGAGAGGCTTGGATAGTCATCAGCAGAGTAGTATTTGAAAGTTCTGGCTCACAATCCATCTCACCGGTTTTCAGTTTCTTCGTCTCACTTTTAGTCGGAGTTGTTGGCGGGCGTTTGGCTATGGTTTCTTTTCCTGCGTTTTTCAGCGATTTAGAGGCCATACCACCAATGAAAATAGTGTTCGTTGATTGATGATGAAGGTTTGAGGGTATTTGTCTTGGTAAACCCCGAAAATCCAATATTATTTGTGAAAGTTTGTGCCCGCTAACCGTAGAGCGTCCACTCAGACCGCCATCTTCTCGCCCCCAATTTGACAGAGCTTGAGTTTTTTGTAAAGAGGAATGGGCTAGAATGTCAGTCTCTAGATGTGCAAATCTTGTAGTCATACCCCAGAAGACTTGCTGCTGTTATTGCAGCAAAAGGGGGTTCCACAATGTGTTAAATCATGCTGTACTTATGCACGCTCGACTTTTCGGTTTTCTATTTTTTGAAAAGTAACAGAATCATGTATCATTTTGCTTTCACTTCACAGTTGTCTGTTAATTGTGTGTGAACTTTCAGTAACAAATTCAAAATAAAATCTTTACGTTTAGGGTTGTAAACATGACAAAATGTGCAAAAGTTCAAGGTGTATTAGTACTTTCGCAAGGCACTGTATATTGCAATATTTTACGATAATACGATACCAATACTTTTCATGCTGATACTAATATGACATGGAACACATTAATGAACGTCATGCAACCAAATTCAACAATACTGTTTATAATTATTTGATTATTCGATTATTAGACTAGATTGACTTTTGCTTGATTTATTCCTTTTTGGAAACATTTTGGACTCTACTGTTAGCGGTTCCTAAGGACCAGCTCGACACCAAAAAGTCTATTTTTGTAGACCTGCCTCTATACAACAATGCAAGTCAACACATCTTTCTGCATAAAGTTGGAAGCTTGAAAATTGTTGTTGTCGATAGTCTCCGCCAGTACCCCCGTCTTGATTTGCGTGTAACTTTCACCAGAGCCGGGCTCCTCCCAGCAGAGCCCGAGAGGTTGTTATGGCAACCCTGTAGTTGTCTAAGGGGCTGGTCCCGGGGGCGTCTGCGAGTCCGTAATTGGTCCCATCTTGTCGTTCTCCAACAGTGCAGACATTTATCACTGTTCGGGGGAAAGGAGAGGCCAGACCAGGACACAAATTCGGGTTGAAGGAGGAGTGGAAACAAACGGTTACTCATCGGATTTTGGCTCCGGGCCGAAACAATCTAATTGGGCGTGAGGCAAATCGGGTTATATAAGCAACGTCAACCTTAAAATAAAAGGGCATATAAACAGTTTGCGAACAACATTTAATGAAGGTATGAGTCACTCTAAAACTTCCCGTTGGACTGTCATGTGTTGAGATCAATCAAGCAAGACATTATTGCTGTGTATATCACGGATAGATACAAAACGAGCTCGACAGCCTTGTCATTTAAAGTAACAGTTTACCATGGATCATTCCAAAATTAACAGAACTAAACTGCATCTAAAGCACCTCTGGTAAATATTGACCAGAGATGAACAGCCAAAGAAGGCCATTACTTAAAAATCAATAATACACTGTGTATATACTCAAAGATTTATAATTGCACAAATTAAGTCCTTTAGTAAATTGAACTGAGAAGTACACTGCAATAAATGAATATCTAGATTAGTTCATACAGGTATGTGTCAAATTCAGCATATTAATCCGAAATTTACTTGTTATGGACTAGTTAAAATGTTGTTACTTTGCCTCTCATTTCAGATAATTTGCAGATATAAGAAAATTGCACTTGTCCGATTGGCAGTTGTACTGACTTGTTCCAAACGGCATTACCTTAATACCAGTCTCAAATAAGTAATCTAGGTCAGAATAGGCAAAATTGTAAGTTAGTTACTTTACAGTCAGTTTTTCCTGCGTTCAACCTTTACACTATAAGAAGCAACTTCTAAAAGCCATTGTCTTAGAAAGCGATTGAGGACGATGGCGCAATTGGCAAAGTGAATCAAGTATTTTTGTTTTGTTTTTTGTTTAGAGCCTGCTAAGATTTGCATTTGAACTTGGACGACTTTGGTGTGGTTTGCAAACTCAGCTATTTTCAGAAGTCTGTCGCACGCTCCGAAAATGAGCTGTAAAAGTAATTGCTTGCTGTCGGTATGGGAGTTAGTGAAGTGTGTTTGCACCTTATTTTTGGAGTCATCATGGCATCGCAGCATGAACATCTAGAGATATCCAAGACTTTTGTATTGATTTATTTTTTGCATGGTAGCCAGAACAAGATTATCGCAACAACAAAACATTATCAGTTGTGTAAAACTAGCCCAACTCTGAAGGAGGGATAGGCACTGCTAGGCCCAGGGACCAAGTCCATCTCTCCAACCCCCATGAATGATGCGGTACGACGCTCATATTTGTAGAAAATAGTGTTTATTTTGCTGTTGGAAAACCTGGCTCTCCATCTTCAGATTTTGGAAGAAAACCAAACCTACTGGCCTATCCCTGATCAAAACCCAGTTCATGTTCTCTGTTAGTGCATCAGATTAAACCGCATTCACAGCAAACTATTTGATAACTTCTTTGACCTCTCATAGTGTTTAGTGTTTCGTGCGTTGATTCTGCAGGAGTCAGCCCTGTTTCTCAGTTGTCCGTGCGATTTTGATTTGTTTGGTTTTATTCCCGAAAGCCACCGGGTTTGTTTCAGCGCGAACTGACCATGCATTCCCCCGGGGAGGTATAACGAAGTTCCAGACCTAGAGTCTTTGTACAGAATGGGAAAAGACCGCAACTCTTTTGCCAAGACGAATGGATCAAATGAAGAGTTCCTTTCCAACTTCAACGTAAGCCGATGTATGCTTCCAACAACCTGTCACTCGCATAGGCAGCCAACATTTGTAATTCAAATGAGGCAACTCCAAAGCAAGCCCCGTAGTCTTACACTATATCGGCAGCTTACTCCTTTATTCCTATCCCCATTTCTGCCTTATGCAACTACTCAAGCCAAAAACCTCCATCTTGCGTCTCAAAATTGCCCCATTTGCACGATTTTGCAGCAAACTACTTATATCTGCTGGCTGCATCTTTCTAGCATGATTCCAGGACATCCGTCAAGAGTGGGGACAGATAACGAATTCATTGTATTGATTTGAATGCCGGCGAGCCCCAGCCGGGAAATATGAAGTGTCAAGCAGTCATTAATTCCGGAGAGAAGTCGGCAAACACTGTTGACTCATTTCATTACGCCAAGTTCCACATATAATTGACCTTTTGGCTCATTGCGTCCTGAAAAGTTGCTTTTGTGGTGACTGCTAAATTCATTTCTTGCTACAACCCCCATATCTTTGTGCAGTTTTATTTATTTATTTATTTCCTTTTTTGCTGGATGCTCATTTTCTGCCTCCTTAAAGATAAAGCGGTTCTGGTGATGAGAATGGCCTAAAGCGTTCCGAAGCGTGTTTATTCGCGCTCACATCAAAGGCCTCTCGCTTTTGTTTTTCTTTTTTTTCTTCATTATTTTACTTGGCCTTTTTTTTTTTTAAGGCAGAGAGGATGGAGGAGAGAAAGGCCAAAGAATGGGGCGTTAGATGTATTCCCTTTTATGTTTTAATATAACAAGGCCATAATTGTGCTTTTGAGATGTTACACAATGTAGCCTTATCTAGTCTGATGGGTAGAAACGATTTATGAAACTTAATGTCAAGTGTCTGGGGCTGTGGAGTGTAGTTCTTCTCAATTGCAACGGAATAGGAGCAGTTGTCAGAAAATGTATGCCGAATCATGCCCAACCTATACTTATATAACATGGACTTTACAAGAGATTTTTTTGGATAAGAAAGTTCACCTGACCGAGGGGATTTCACAGGGGGCAGTCCTTGGCCTACTCAAAATAACTGTATACTATGTAATTTACTTATGAATGAAGATTTTTAAATGCAAAAATGCGATGTGAATCACATAAAAATACATTTAAGAATACAAAAATGTATTATGATTTGGATTGTCACTTTATATTATACTTGGGGAAAACTCTGATCACTTTGGAGTTGTATTCATAACCATTGCTTGTCCTCTTCTCTGAGCAGCAGAATTTTAGAATGGCTAAGGTATTATTAGCATTGTTTTCAATTGTTGGCTTATTTGGCGGTTAAATATACATACACAAAAATGTGTATGTTTTCACTCTGACATATACTGTAGGTTGTGAACATGAATACTGCTGTACCTCTTTGAGAGAATTACTCTTTAAGTGTATCTTCCAGTATTCAGATTTTTCAACTTCATATGAAAACTTTTAAAGAACTTGTTCTATAATACAAATGCATAGTACAGTATATCTTTTACATTGTCTGCTGTAGACTTTCCAACTTTCCCTCTAAATACTTCCCCTTGTTTACTCAACACTCTTAGTGGTACTCCCTTGCCAAGGCACCATCCATCCGTGTCCCGTCTATCAGCCCCTTCTTTAATTCATGTAATCGTGTGTGTAATGACAGGCATTTTGTCAGGGGGCCGTCTCTCCGGAGCACCATTCCCTAAAGTCGCCCGGCGTGCCTTTAAGATGTCAGTCCTCTCCTCTCCCTCCTTTATGGCATCTGCTTCTGGAAGGCTTCCCAGTCAATCTTCATCTACTCGAGCGGAACGGCGGAAGTCCCCAGATGCCGACAAAGGGGCTCATTTGGCTTTTAATAAAAACAATGCAAAGAGAATGTATACCAAGTGAGACTTTTCAAACAGTAAAGAGTGTTGCTTATATGAAGGATTTTCTTGGCATTGTGTAACGTACTGTATACCAGCTACAATCCCTTAAGAATGGGGCTAAGTAGAGATGCAAATCTCTTTTTAAAGTACTGTTTTGTAGTTGACTCAAGAGACACGTGTATTATTTCTGCTTATGCTGCAGTGCCCATTATTTCCCGTTTTCAAGCACCACAAACCACTTGCATTCAGTTTTATATGAATACTACTCACTCATGTGACAGCCACTACGACATGAAAATGGAAACATTCAAATGTTGTTGTTTTTTTGCAGGAGAGCTGTACATCGGTGGCGTGAACAAGAACATGTACACTAGTCTGCCCAAGCTGATCGCGTCCCGGGACGGGTACCAGGGCTGCCTAGCCTCCGTGGACCTGAATGGGAGACTGCCCGACCTGATTGCGGATGCCCTCCACAGGGTGGGCCAGGTGGAACGAGGCTGCGACGGTGAGTGCACACTTCTCATTCCTCATGAAGGTGCAGGTATCTTTTCCAGCTGATCTATTGGCCTGAGGTTGGGCACGGCCTTGATGGGAAGGGATTATATTCATAAAGGGACAATTCCTACAGGGTTTATGTATGCAGTAAGCTGTGAGTCAAACTGAATGCTATTTAACTAGTTTATTACTAAATACTTACAATATGTTGAAAAACAACACAAATGCACATACCATTTTGATGACTTGTAACCATTCATTTAAACTGAGGTATGCGGGAAATTCTCATATTTAAAAGGAAAAATTGGACAGAAAGGGCAATTTGTTGGCATCCATCCATCCATCCATTTTCTTCCACAATTTGTTGGCATACATTTGTAAAAAATGACAGAACATATCCAGAATTTTTTACACATGGTTATAGATACCTACAGTGCCTTGCAAAAGTACTAATACACCTTGAACTGTGCACATTTTGTCATGTTTACAACCATAAACATAAAGATTTTATATTGAATGTTTTACTGAAAGTTCACACACAAGTAACAGACAACTGTGAAGTGAAAGCAAAATGATACATGATTCTGTTATTTTTCAAAAAATAGAAAAGTGAAAAGTGGGGCTTGCATAAGTATTCATACATTTTCTGAGTGCATTAAATTGCCTTTATAACATTCCTAATGACTGCAGAATGTTCACACCTTGCCCTAACCATTAAATAGAGGCCACCTGTGCATAATCTACTCTGTATAATTCCAGCTGTTCTGTGAGGGCCTCAGAGCTATGGTCAGAGTGTATTGGTCACTAAGCAACATCATGAAAGGCCAAGGAGCACACCAGAGAGGTCAGGGATAAAGTTGTGGAGAAGTTTAAAGCAGCGTTAAGTTATACAAAGATTTCCCAAGATTTGAACATCTCACAGAGCACTGTTCAATCCATCATTCGGAAATGGAAAGAGTATAGCACCACTGCGAACTTACCAAGACACGGGCTTCCACCTAAACTAAAAGACCGAACAAGGAGAGCACTGGTAAGAAATGCAACCAAGTGCCCCAAGATAACGCTGGAGGAGCTGCGACGTACTGCCGCTGAGCTGGGGGAATCTGTACATGGGACAACTAGAAGTCATACTCTACACAAATCTGGCCTTCATGGACGAGTGGCAAGAAGAAAGCCATTGCAAAAGCCAAATGCAAAACGTTATGTATGACGCAAACCTAACACTGCTCATCGTCCTGAGTGCACCATCCCCAGTGTCAAATATGGTGGGGGAGCGCCATGCTATGGGGCTGCTTTTCCTCAGCGAGGACTGGGAAGATTGTAAGAATACGTAGTTGGGAAAATGGATGGAGCCAAATACAGGGACATTTTGGAGGAAAACCTGCTGGAGTCAGCAAGAGAATTGAGGCTGGGGCGGAGATTCACCTTCCAGCAGGACAATGACCCTAAACACAAAGCTAAATCTACAATGCAATGGTTTAAAAACAAACATATTAATGTGTTAGAATGGCCCAGTCAAAGTCCTGACCTAAATCCTATTGAAAATCTGTGGAAAGACCTGACCTGTTCACAAACGCTCTCCTTCTAATTTGACAGAGCTTGAGTTGTTTTGTAAAGAGGAATGGGCTAAAATGTCAGTCTCTAGATGTGCAAATCTTGTAGTCATACCCCAGAAGACTTGCTGCTGTTATTGCAGCAAAAGGGGGTTCCACAAAGTATTCATGCTGTATGAATACTTATGCACACCCGACTTTTCACTTTTCTATTTTTTGTAAAATAACAGAATCATGTATCATTTTGCTTTCACTTCACAGTTGTCTGTTACTTGTGTGTGAACTTTCAGTAAAAAATTCAAAGTAAAATCTAGTACTTTCGCAAGGCACTGTATCTTCGTTGCAGCGTCACATTCATTGCAAGTGGAGAATGTTCATGGATCCTTGGGAATATATCCGTTCAGTGAGGGCGTTCCTGATCCCAGAAAGTTTGAGAATTCTGCTCTGTTCATACATAGTTTTCTTTTTGGTGCCGTACCTGAACACTGCCCATTTTTTGAATCAGAAGTCCCTAACTATCATAATAAGCATGAAAATGACAACCACCAGTTAAAGATGCCAAACAATAAAGTGCACAATGATGAAAGAATGCAACCATGAAAAGATTTCAACAGCGTGGAAATGAAATCTCACTGATAATTTTATGTAGTAACATGCAAACATAATACATATTTGATGGCAGTCGCGTTTCTCGGGTTGTTTTTTCCAACTCTTTGATGCCTGATTATTCCAAATTCTGCCCAAAATAATCGTTTTTTCCACCGAAGGGTTCAAAGATAGTTCACCTAACAGCCGGCAAATGTTTTCCCTCTAAATATTTTAAGATATGAGGAGCATTTGGAGGGAATTGTTACTGTGAGAAATCTCGGAATAGTTTATGTTGCCTTATATTTTACGCACACTGCTGCCACTTGTGCTCTACTCTTTCATAAAACGAAATGAGCTGCATGAGATGAGTGAAAAAAGTTACCTTGCAACACGGTGTCTTATATTTTCACAAAGTAAGTCCAGTTGAACACACTTTTACTCCTTTCTTTAACAACGTATCAAATGAAAACTAAAATATCTTGTTTTATGGACAAAAACCCTGGCTTCATTTAGTAATCTCAGCATATGTGGGTATGCCAAAGCCCAGAAAATCCACTATTCATTCACCAAAATAGTTTTTAATGCACTTGTATGCAACTAGTGCTAGTGTCTTTGTGGGCTTTATTACCTTAAACTAATTCAGGACTGCTCTAATGCAAATTGTGGGACAGAGAGCTTGCGTTTTAAGCACTGAATATTTCAATCATAGAGTGAACCATTTGGTCATTTCACGAATTTGAGGCAGTCCAATGAGGTCTTCCGCTTAGACTGGAAAGTTTGTAGTCCGTAGGAGCTACTATAAGGGCTCACCTTATAGTGGAGCATGAGTGGAGCAAAAACCTAATTTAGAGAAAACCAGCCCTAAATTTTGCGCATGCGCGGCACATTTCTCTGCACTTCTGTACCGGTGTAACAGGCCAGAGTATACCCACCATCTGGACTACACCCGGGGTTAAAGAGGCCTAGGCCATTTTATACCCCGGGTATAAAATGGCCTAGCCACTACTCCGGGGTATATTATGGGCTAGGCCAGCCATTCCCAAAGTGGGGTCCGGGGACCCCTGGGGGGCCTCAGGGGCACTTCAGGGGGGCCTCCAAAGGTTTTCCAAACATAATTTATATAAAAATGAATGGGTTTAAGATGATCTTTATGTATTTGTTTAATTATAGAAAGTATTCAGCCTGTGTTTGCAATTTTTTCTGTAAAATCATAAGAAATTAATGATGAAAACATTAGATAATCTTTGAAGAGAGTGAATACATATTGTTGGGGGGCCCCGTGTAAACTTTGGATCGATAAAAGGGGCCGCGATGTGTTGGACTTTGGGAATAGCTGGGCTAGGCTATTTCCTACCCCCTCAGGCCAGATTATACCCCCAATGATAACAGTTATGTTAAATGATATAGCAAGAATTATACAGTAGCTTAGGGTGATAAGAGTGGGTTGTTCTTTAACCGGAAGGTTGGCAGTTCAAATCCATGCTCCTGCAGGTACAGGCTGCTGTTGTGTCCTTGGGCAAGACACTTTACCTACCTGTGCATGTGTGCAAGTGAAGTCTTTCTTTAGCCGGCAAGTCACCTCGCAAACGCCAGCGTTTCTTCTCATCAAAATGTGTTTAATCTACTTGAAAATCACAAGTGCTGTCTCAAGATGTAGCAATTTTGAAAATTAAGGCTAAAATCAAACTTTTTAAAATTTAATGGATTTGGATTTAAAGTTTAAAGTAATTAATATTTAATTGCCACAAAATTCAAAATATATATATTTTGACTGCTCCAGTCTATGTACAAAATTACTGGGACAGCATTTTAAGGAAGGGGGCCCGGGGCGGCCTACTTCAAATAATTTAAACAGTCTTTTTAACATGAGCTGCTTTTCCCTGCAGTCTGAATGATAAATAGAAAATAATATCTTTATTTTTGTTAGTTTGTGGCAGTTTTTCTGTCAGTGATTCCCCTGTAATGCCCCAGCCCCTGTATACTTGGATTCGCCCCTGCTCAAAGTAGATTCCGCGCACCCTATCTCGCTGTCACTGGGCTCTGTACGGATGCGTAATATAGCTATTTAATGCTGTAAGCTTTGTGAGAACGCCTTAAAACACAGAGAAGACCCTAAGATTTATGTTGATTAATCCAGCTCTTACCGCGTCGTAGCTCTGGAGGTGGCCTGTCTGCGCTGTAGCTCGTTTCGAACGTTTTTCTGTCCTTAATAAATGTCTATGAATCTTCACCTCTTCACTCACTTCAGAAAACTTTTAATGCATCCAAAGAAACATACATTTCCTTTGGCCTTTTCCCGCTGTACTGATTAGAAGCGCTGTGTCAGGAAACCGAAAAAGCGTGTGGCTAATTACCATATGTAAACATAGATGCGCCTCTTCTATGCAGTGAATCCCGTCTTTAAACACTCAAATAAATAACTATGAAGTCACAGCAAGTCATTGAGAGTCATTGGCCTCAAGTCCACGTTAAGTCTCAAGTCACAAACGGCAAGTCAAGTCTCCAAAAAGTCAAGTCTTTCAGGAGCTTTGGTCAAGTACCCAAGTCTCCAGTCCCGAAAATTGTGACTTGAGTCAAGTTATTTGACTCGAGTCTCCCACCTCTGGCGAAGACGGAGCAAAGGCTCAAAAAGTTCCTCAAGTACATGGAATAACTTCACTCTAAAATCAAATACTGGTCATGAAATCACTGGGCCTTATCACAAATGTCAATTCAGTTTGTTCAGATTGTGAAAGGTTAGACAGGTATATTCTGGCCCAGAGGGGTATAGTCTAGCCTAGGCTATTTTATACCCCCGGGTATAGTTTGGCCTAGGCCATAATATAGTTAATAATAATATTATAATAATATAGACGGGCGAGCTGTAGGGGGCTTGTTTATGAAAAAACAAGGAAATCAAGATGGCTGCCATGAGCAGTGGTGGTTTGTTGGGCTCCACTATTGCTTTTGTATTTCCATTGTTGCTTAAGTTTTGTGTGCTCGATTTGGTTGGACTTGTCCACACTATTCAACATCTCTACTTGTGTGGAACAGAAGTCTTAAACTGGGCAAAAGAACCAAGAACTCCAACTCCAAACTGTAGTACAAGAGACAAAGGATACAACTGCACATGGCAATTATGTTGGCAGCATCTCTGGTCTTTCATGGACTATATCTGGACACCACTACACCCCAGTTCAAGAAGGAGTAAACACCAATACAATTCCAAAGAGAAAGCAAAAAGCTACGAAAGGTATGTCTTTGTGTGGCTAGTTTGCTGTTGGTATCTTTGTGCTCTACTGGGACCATGCTGGACTAAACATGAAATAACATGCAGGCCAACTCATGCTGTACCAATGATTGTGAAACCAACTCTAGGCTTTTTTGGATATGGATTTCATGTTTTGTATTCAACATGCTGGCAAAATAAACAAGAACTCTGCACCACGAGCAAGTCTAAACAACTGAGGAGCAGGAAGAAGGGATCCTTCTGTACATTGCTTCTCCTTTTGCTCCTGTTAAGCGGTGACATACAACTAAATCCAGGTCCTCTAAAGAACATTTGCTCAAGTTTATTTGTGGAATTACACACTGAAGAGTGTCTACAGCACCATCTTGTGGACATGCCTAGTTCTGCAACTGCGAGGACCCTTACTACTGCTGCACAAGATGAAGATTTTTCATTGAAGTTAAATGGGAGCCCTTTGGATGCGGCAGCAGAAGTTGTTGGAAATGTTGCAAACCCTGAAATGGAAAATGCAGCTACCATCCAGTCTCTCTCTGATTTTCAAACTGTGAATCATGCAAAGGTTATTTGGGATGCAAAAGCTAAATCTAAAGGTATATTTGGAGGTCATTTTAATATTCGAAGTGTTCTGTCAAAACTAAATGAAGTTCACCATTTATTGAGTAATTCAAATTTAGATTTCTTAGCCATGAGTGAAACCTGGCTACATAGTAACATCTCAACAAACATGATTGATGTTCCTGGTTACACATGTTATAGGAAAGATCGTCCAAATGGAAAAGGGAGAGGTGTTCTGATTTATATTAGAGATAGACTTAAATGTTCAGTTATTGATTTTAATACTTTTGGAATAGAATGCCTTGGATTAAATGTTGAGCTATCGCCTACAATGACATTTAATATTATGGTTTTATATAACCCACCATCTCATAGTGTATCTTTTTATAGTGATTTTGATGAACTATTAAAACAGATTAATATAAAAAGTCAAACAATTTTAATGGGAGATTTTAATATCAATTGGATGGAGAAAGGGAGAAAAGACAAACTAAAAATGATAGCATCAAAATATAAACTGCTTCAAATTGTTAAAAATTCAACAAGGATTACTCCGTCTAGTCAAACTTTAATAGACTTGATTTTTTTACAAACAAATCAGAACGAGTTACTAAAACTTACAACTTTCTGACAGGTCTATCTGATCATAATTTGACCTTGATGGTGCGAAAACTAACCAAGAAGCGACTAGAGGGATTTCATCCTGTGTCTGTTATTAAAAATGGAAAAATAATTCCAAAACATAAACAGCCCTTATTTGATCTTGAATTGAAAAACATAAACTGGAACGATGTGACACAAATGGAAAATGTAAATCAGTGCTCTACTTTCTTAACAGAGAAACTGACAAATGTAATTCAGAAATTTGCTCGCGTTTCAAAAACCAACAGGAGGAAAGTGACCCTGCCATGGATATCTGATCATATTTATCAACTTATGAAAAAGAGGGATCTAGCACTGAAAAAATCGATCAAAACTAAATTACAGACAGATATACTGGTCTTTAAGGGACTAAGGAATAAAGTTGTTAGTGGATTAAGAAAAGCCAAATCCTCTTACTTCATGCATCTGTTTGCTGAATCACATGGAAACAGTTCGCTTATATGGAAACACATTAATAAATTGACCAATCGTAATTCGAGTCAGAGTAAATGCATAACTAAACTGGATGTAAATGGAACGATCAGTAGTAATGCCTTGGAAATTGCAAATGAATTTAACTTCTATTTTGTTGATTCAGTGGAGCAGCTTGCTGCAAGTTTCAATTCAATTTCTGTCGCATGTGATGATGTGAAAGATTCAATTTCATCCTTTAATGTCACACAAGCTGATCAAAAAAAGATCCATACAATTATTAATCAATTAAATAGTTCAAAAGCCAAAGACCTTTTTGATTTAGATACACATTTAATTAAAAAGTACAGTAACAAATTGTTAAAACCAGTATCACATTTAGTGAATTTATCAAAAATAATGAATTTCCTGAAAATCTCAAAACGGCTGTTGTGACTCCAATTTTTAAATCAGGAGCAACAGATAAAGCTTGCAATTATTGACCGATCTCAATTTTACCTGTGATTTCCAAAGTGTTAGAAAAGCTTGTGGCTGAACAGTTGATGACCTACTTGGAGGAACATAGTCTACCAAACCCTAAACAATTTGGATTTCGACCAAAGCACTCCACTGAGATGGCTGTATGTCACTTTACAGAAACTATCAAAACTAGTTTGGATCAAGGTAAATGTGTGGGAGCATTATTTCTCGACTTTAAAAAGGCTCTTGATACTGTAAACCACAAAGTACTCTTGAGAAAACTGAAACAACTAAACTTTTCCAAACAAGCTTTAAATTGGTTTAAATCATACCTTACATCAAGACAACAGTGTGTAAAAATAAATGGTGTTAAATACACCATCCAAAAATGTAATTTAGGTGTACCACAAGGGTCGATACTGGGCCTTTGCTGTTCTGTCTATACATAAATGATTTACCGGAAATCTGCAAAAATACCAGCTGCCAATTGTATGCAGATGACACAATCATTTATGTAGCTGCAGATTCCCCTAAACAGGCTTCAGACTTGTTGAACAGGCAGCTTGTCAGCACATCTCAGTGGCTGCGGGACAACTGTCTGACCTTAAATTATACTAAAACTGTTGCCATGTGTTTCTCTCTAAAGAGAAATTCACCAAATGATCTAAACATTAATATTGACAAAAATAAAATCGATCAGGTTGATGAGTTTAAGTATTTGGGGGTTATTATAGATTCTAAACTGAAGTTTGATGCCCATGTCAGAAAAATGTCTAAGACCATCAAGACAAATTTAAATTGTTTCCGTATGATTAGGTCTTGTGTATCAACTCAGGCGGCACGAGTATATCTACATGCTATGATTTTATCTCATATGTCGTATTGTTCAATCGTTTGGGGCCAGGCCTCACAATCTGTCCTAAAGCCTTTAACATCACTCCACAAGCAAACACTTAAAGTGTTTGATCAAAAACCAATGAAGTGACATCACTGCACTATCATTCAAAAATATAAAATGATGACATTCGATAGCTTCATCAGTTTCTCTTTTATAAAAAATATATTCAAGTGTCTTAATGGTCTTGCTCCGTCTGTAATGTGTCAGTTAGTACAAAAATACACTAATCAAGGAGTGAGCACCAGAGCTGGAGTCAGCGGGAACTGCAGAGTGAAGTTTTGTAAAACTGCTCTGGGTCAGTCTGCGTTCTCAGTAAAAGGGACACAGTTATGGAACTCATTGCCACTGGAGCTAAAGTCCCAAATGAACTGTTTGGCTGGACGTGGGATGGGAAGTGGTCAGATATGTCTTCTCTTCTTTCTTTTTATTGTTGTAGTATTGTTTGATGCTTTTTACTGATTTTTCATCTTTCTGTTCTGTTTTAAACCCCTTTGGAAAGCCTAACCAGGGACGGGGTCTGCAAATTAGCCTACGGCTAGAGGCCTTATGTACATAACATCGGCCACTGAGTTGGCAATGTTTTCTTGTACTGTCCCTGTCAAATAAACAAATAAATAAATAATCTAGGCGGGGGTTAATTTGGCCTGTTACACCAGGTGTCTCGCAGAAGGAAAAGTACCATATTTGGGTTATATCGTCATTATGGAAACCCTTCGCAGGACACGTGTATGTAAAAACATTCAATATTTGTGAAGGAATACCCGTGGGAAAGACTGCTTTGATGACGGCTAAAATAAGCATCGTATGGGGTAACGTTGTCATTTTTATACTCTGAAATAAGATGTAAAGCGAGGAAACTAGCTAAAAATCTCCACTTTGACCGCTCTGTGAAAAATCAATACTTTCACCTGCCGTGTCTCGCCTTAATTTCGATAATCGCGAATAAATCAAAACATTTTTCCTCACAATAATCGTGACTCAAAAATGTAAAATTTTGACATCTCTGCTTACAACAAAAGTCTAAATTCACAGTTGCCACATAATTACAATGTATTC
Source organism: Neogobius melanostomus (assembly GCA_007210695.1). Lineage (NCBI taxonomy): Eukaryota > Metazoa > Chordata > Actinopteri > Gobiiformes > Gobiidae > Neogobius > Neogobius melanostomus. The sequence continues at coordinate 167,334 of VHKM01000042.1, read as the reverse complement.
CGTTGCTTGCCATATTGAAATTTCACCTAACGTCATTTAGGTGGTAAACATTTCATTCCTTTTGAATACAGTGAATTGTTGAAGCCCCAGGTGGATCTCCCAATCAATAAGAGAGCCACAACGCATCCTCGGAAATGTCTGTGCTAATGCCACCCGTTAGTGTTTATATTCTCTTCGTTTTTACGCTGTCACCCGCCTGTATAGTTTGTCCCCTGTATATTCACCCCATGGCTCCATAAAAGCTGCAGGAGGGAGGCACACGTCTCCATAATGTCATTGTCGGAAAAGCTGGTGTCGGTGAGAACAAGCCCAGGGTGGAGCCATGGAGGGGGGTCTCAAGGACAAAAGCAGAGCAAGCCTCCACAAAGTCAAGGAAACAAGTGGCGAAAAACATCAAGATAACCAGACCAGACACTCATAATTTCATATGAATTTTATACCACCGGACTTTTCTGAACCACAATATTAAAGAAATAATTAAGTGAAAGTGCAAGTCAGATGTCACAATTAATGACTCAAATGAAGAATAGATGGCCTTAATTTGAGTAAAGAAAACTCCCAGTGGAAGACATCAATTGATATTTTTTTAATCCAATTATAAGTACAATTAAAGCTTTTTTCCTATCACTGCACAAACGGCTAAATACTTGTTCACTGACAGATTTATTTTTATTGTTATTACCGACTACAATAACAGGCAATCAAGAAAAATGTACTTTTTGTTTAGATTCCTTCTGGCAGTGAAGGTATTGGCAGCCCACTAAATAACTTTTCTCTTCCTACACTGCAGTTTCTATTTACAATTTTAATAATCAACCCTTTAGGCCCATGTACTCAATGTTTTTCTCTGAGATTCTTGTTCGGTTTTCACCAGCCTTTTCTCCTCTTTTAGGGTGAAGCCACAAAAAGTACATACCGGCTTAAGCAAAAACAACACCCACCAAGCAACGAGCCTATACATATGCCTCACGTTCACTTTTTTCTTTTCAAAACTTGCTTCAATCATAAACTCTACTTCTTCTAAACTCTACTTGGGCACTGAGGACAATAAAGTGTACAAATATAAACTAGAAACTGCGCCATTGCGATTGACTGCGGAACACTAGGCTATTGCTGCAGAAATTGTAAAACATTGTGAAAAATGCCATAAAAATCTCTGTTTAGTTGTATTATTCTGCTTTTATTGTGAAAATCCCCAGTTAGTTGCACGATAGTGCTTTTATTGTGAAAATCTCCATTTAGTTGCATAATAGTGCTTTTATTGTGAAAATCCCTATTAAGTTGCATAATACTGCTTTATATGCAAAAATCCCTATTAAGTTGCATTATACTGCTTTACATGTAAAACTCCCTATTAAGTTGCATTATACTGATTTACATGTAAACATCCCTATTAAGTTGTATTATAGTGTTATTATTGCAAAAATCCCTATTTTGTTGCATAATTGTGGTGTAATTGCAAAAATCCCTATTTTGTTGCAGAAACTGTAAAAAACAGTTGAAATTGCAGAAACTCTTTACATTGTATAAAGTCTTAACATTGTATAAACTGTTTAAATCACTGACAGACTTAACTGTATAAAAAATCCTATTAAAATGAATGGCAGAATTCTCAATACAAATGAATGGCAGAATTCCCAAGCCCGTAGAAAAAACTGGAAAACTGCAGAAGGCTGATTTTTTCTGAAAACTGACAAGTTGCGGAAGCTGAACATGCACAAACTGCAGAAAATGTAGAAAAAATGCAAAATCTGTGAATTTGCGGAAGCCCCATTATAAGTCAATGGGAAAAATAAGCCGAAGATCGGCCAATTGCAGAAAAAACGGAAATCACTGAATTCCCAAAAGTAATAGCAGAATTCTCTCAAACATGCGGAACGTTTTGATGTATAACTTGTGGAAATTGCAGAAAGCTGTGAAAGCTGCTGAAAATCAGGAAAAAGATGGAAGATGTTTAATAATAAAAGATAAATAACATGAAAACCAATGATTGACTGACCATTTATTTTCGCATCAGGTTGCTTCGCGCAATACAATAATTATGTCAGTCATTCAGAAAAGGACGTTTGTAATAACTTGTCGCATTAAATGTGCCATTTTTAAAATTCCATTCGCTGGCTCGTCTTGTGATTTCACACGTTTCCCCCACGCCACCACCTCAGTGTCCCCAGCCTTCCCGCTCTGTGTTGTTAATCCTCGAGTATAACGCGTTTTTGGGCTGCCCATTTTTCCCACACCCACCTTCACTTCTCTCCCCTCCAGTTGGTGCACCAGCGGCAGAGAGCGCAAGCCTTGATTTCCCTTAGGGCTGCACCGGCCGACTTGATGCAGCGCTGAACTGAACAGAGCTATTTCTTTTCTTCTCTTTTTCATCCCTCGATCCCTCACGCCGTTACTTGCGCCCGCTTTATTACCTGCCCGTGATTTTTTTTTTTTGGGCACAGTGACTTGGCTTTGAAACCGCATTAAGCAATCTCACCAGCTCCCGCAGGGGTCTCAAATGGATGCTAATATTGGTTAATGGCGAGGTGGTTCTGGAGAGCTGAGCAGTTGTAATTGACCACTTTCAGAGGCTGGGACCTTTTTTTGGAGAAAAAAAAATTGCTAAGGCTATATTACCTGGGGTGTTGGTAATTGAATGTAGAAATAGGAATACATAAAACAGTAAAGTGTTTTTGAAATAATCATGTGGGATTGTAAGCAATGCCCGAATGCCTGTGCATATTCATTCAAGATTTGTTCAAATGGCATGTGGCGGCAAGAGCGAATCAGTTCTTGGTAATGTGCCAAGCTAAATTAAATGCAATTTTGGAGGGTAGGAAATTTGAACATTGTATTGTTAGATTCACATTTTCGATTCAATATGTAGACATGTAGCCCGGCCAACCAGCTACTGTGACTTTCTGATCATAAGCAAGAATGTTTCGGACTCCCGACACGAAAAATTATTTGATCCAATCAAAGATGTACATTTGTAACACATGACTCAAATGCAGAAGTCTCTCCAATACCATATAATTCAGAACAAACTTTTCATTAAACTTGTATTGGCTCGTCTAATGATTTTCCAGAAGATGGCGCTGTTTCCCAGTCTTGTGTTTTCATCTCGAGTAATCTGCCATCTTGGATGAGCATGCGTTTCTTTGACTGGCTAATCAATCCTGGCCAACGGAAATAGCAGAGATAGCTCCGGGTCCCAGACTCCACACCTCTTTGTAAAGAATGGGAAAAGCATATAGTCTGGCTACTAAACAGATATTCAGTAACACATTTTCCTGAATGAGAGGAACCTTCTGCTTTTCTGAAATTGGGTTTTTAAATGGTGGACATCTTTTTCACCATTTTTTGCATTTTCATTCTAACGACCGACATAAATATATTTGTGTACAGTGGGGTAGGGACATATCTGAAATGTGCTTCTATTACCTTCATAATAATAATGGATTACACTTGTATTGCATGCTCTACAAGCTTCTCAAAGCGCCACAATGTCATCATTATTAATTTTTAATTTACTACTATTGAAGCCAGAGCTGCCCTGGGTTTGACTGACGAAAGCGTGGCTGCCAGCTTTAGCCTTCTGATTATTATTATTATTATAAGCACCTTTACCATCCATCCATCCATCCATTGTCTTCCGCTTTATCCTGTGCCGGGTTGCGGAGGCAGCAGTCTCAGCAGAGATGCCCAGACTTCCTCCAGCTGTTCTGGGGGGACCCCGAGGCAACACCAGCCCTGCTCAGAGACATAGTCTCTCCAGTATGTCCTGGGTCTTCCACAAGGCCTCCTCCCAATTAGGGATGGGACGGTATGAGATTTCCACAAAAAATACTGCGATATCACGGTATACCGTGAAATTGCGTGTTTTCTATTTAAAATGTAAAAACAGGGTTTGCATTTAACAAACAGGATTTGTTTATGGTACATTTGTAATTGGTTATGTCTTTATGTGGCTGAGGTGTAGTGAACCCTGCGTTTTGTTGGTTTATTTCTTTAAAAGGACTCGCGAGACTCAGGTCACAGTTGGAAGAGGCGACTGCACTCCGTTTATTATCTGGCACATAAAATAAAATGGCGTTAGCCTCGACAGCAGTCCTGCCCCACATGTACTGTCTACAATGCAAAAGAAAGAACATCCATAACGTAAGTATCTAATATGAACATAAATGACAATAAAACAATATGATAACTTAAAAGACATGTTAAATTTACAACAAAGTGGAATATAACAGGCCGCTCTAGATCTCACCTCTTCCCATAGAAGACTTAACAAAAGGGAAGGAGGAACAGGAGGAGCCAACTTAAATAGGGTGCATAGACAGGACATGACTCACAAAGGGGCAGACAACCAAAATAAAATACTATTTCACGGGACTAAACGATTCAAAGACACTGCCAGGCAGAATGCATCACAATGAGGAAATAATAATTGGGATGAAATAAAATAATTAGCGTGTAACACCACGCAACGCCTGACGATGGCACCTTGACTCAATTCGCCAGGATTAACCAGGCTGTTATAACTCCGCTACATTTACATGATGCTTAGGATCAATAAAGTGTACTATTATGACTTATCAAAAATGACACTTTAAACAAAGGGATAGTATTACCTTAATCACATTAGTCACAGACGGAGCCGGTTCGCTGATGCTCTAATCACTGTTTGTTCGATGTCTTCCCAAAAACTTCCAAAGGCAGGCTTGCCATTATAATTTGCAGCTTGATTTCTTAAGTAGTCTGTGCTTTCAACTTCATATAAAAAAAATAATCTTAATAGTATACAAAAAGTGTTGCATCAAGCGGTCAACAAACTTGAGCGCTTGTCTTATAATTGACCAACTAGCAAACTGCATCAGGTTAAGGTTCCACCTATGTCTAACCCTTATCCTGCAGTGATGCCTAGAGGGTAAAGAATAATCATATCTGCCTATGCGATGCATCAGATTATTGTTTGGGGAGACTTTAGTGGAGTAGTGCGTAGGTTTGTTTACATCACAAAGTGGCTAGTAGTAGTAGCCCTGGTGGCGTGTGACAGCGAGGGGAGTTTGTAGCTAAATGAAAATCAGTGCGTCTTTGATGAGCATTTGGCAAAGGAAGGCTGAGCGTCTTCTGAAAAATAAAATGTAAAACAGTGTGGTCTAAAGCGCGTCTGAACGATCCAAACCACAAAGCTAACAGGTTAGCGTAACAAGAGCTAAAGCGTTAAACAGCTGTTTCTGAGCCACACTTTTTAACGTGACAGATCCAAACAAAGCTTCATCTCAGTGGCAGCGTTCATTTTCACGGAGGACAGTGACTTTTTATTCTGCTGCTACGAGCCTTGTTCAACAGGCTGACGGCCGAGAGAAGGGGAGAGCGGGGGTTTGCACGGAGCGCAACTTTTTTGACAAGAATAGCATATAAAACAAGCATTTTTAATACCGTCAGACAAGGAATCCTCACGGTAGTGATACCATAGCATTTTAATACCATGGTATACCTTGAAACCGGTTATCGTCCTATCCCTACTCCCAATAGGACATGCCCAGAATACCTCCCGAGGAAGGCGGCTGAGGCATCTGTTTTGGATGCCTCCTGGTCACCTCAGCTGGCTGCTTTTGACATGGAGCAGCAGCGACTCTACTCCGAGCTCCTCCCGGGTAAATGAGCTCCTCACCCGATATCGAAGAGTGCGCCCAGCCACCCTGCGAAGAAAACTCATTTCAGCCGCTTGTATCCGCAATCTTGTCCTTTCGGTCATTACCCAGATCTAATGACCACAGGTGAGGGTGGGAACGTAGATCAATCTACCTTTACCTTATTATTTTAAGCCAAATCTCTTTGAACAGTCATTCACAAACTATACACAAGCCCATTCTCATGCAACGCATCTGAAACTTGTCCATTTCTACTTTTTGAATGACCTGCACATTTTTTGACACACACTCAAATGTTGGCAAAGTCGTCTTCATGCCAACATTTTTATCTGACGATTGCAGCAACCTACACCGTAAAGATGATGACATTTCTCAAACAAACACCGTTGTCCAGTCTGGATCACCGCCAAAGTCCTTGTCTTGAGGTCAATGTTGAGTCTGAAGGTCAGGGATACAGACCGGTCCAGAGGGGAGGCGAGGATAGTCTCCGAAGGCTTGGAGGCGGACAGAGGGCGGGAGGGTTTTTCTTCAAACACCAGAGTCAGCAAAACACAGCCCCCCAGCGCAGGGGACACGGGGGAGAGGTGTGGAAGCAGGAGTATAAATACACAGTGGGGTCGTGAGGACAAGCACCGGGGTTGGACAAAATCTGGATACAGCAGCGCATACGTTAGAGTATCTGAAAGTCAAGCGGGGAGGCTGTATTTCTAAGCATCGTCACTCGCGATTTATATTAACATTAGTCAATCACACCCTGCTTCCCATAGGGCTGCATAATATATATCATGTTGTCGCAATATTAGGTGAATCAATATAATTATGGCACAAAGCCACAATATGTTGCAAAATCACTGACGCCTGACTGAGATTTACATGTTTTGCTATCACAGACAAAAAAAAACATAACTTTCTGTCACAATACTCCTGATTTAGTTCCATTTAGCCTTCGTTGGTCCTCATTTTGCATTTGTAAGTCTTGTTTCGACACAATTTGATGAAAACAAGTCTTAATTGATTGGAATATATCGCAGTGTCAGCCTCCGCACCCTCATCTTTTCCCCCTTCACTGCTCTTCCAGGCACAAATACATCACATATTTAATGCCTCTACCTGCCAACGTCTGTAAGCACCTAACCACAGTAATAAAAAGAAAGTAAGAATGACGACGGTTTCACTGCAAGAACAATTGCCAAAAACAATGTGACAACCCTGAAATTAATCTCTTATCACACTATTACACATTGCCACAGAAACCACTATTGGGCTCCTCTTGTGACTAGCAGAAGCACCGCTTGAGTTGAGCATTTAAGTATTAATTTTATAGTTGGATACCAAAGCTTTTTGGTTGTCAAAAGAAACTGTTTTGGATAGATGGAGTGATAGTCCTCCTATACCGTGGACTGCAGGTGGATGAGAAGCTGGTCAGTGATCAGCTATACAAGAAAATGTAGTACAGACAACTTTCATAGGAGGCTGGTATCTTTTAAGATCTGCAAGAAAGTGTTACAACTGTTCTACCAGGGAGTAGTGTGCTCTTTTATATTGTTTCTATATAGCATCAAGCAGAGGGATACACAGAGTCTGAACAAATTGATCAAAAAGGCCTCCTCTGTGATTGGTCAGGCAGGAAGAGGAAAACACTTGAAAAACGGCTCTCTGTGATGGACAACAGTGACCACCCCCTGCATGAGCTGGTGATGAGTTAGAGGAGATCTTTCAGTGAGGGGCGGCCCTCACTCTCCTGCTCCACTGATTGACACATGAAGTTTTTTCTTGCCCAGAGCGATTAAGCTGTATAATAAATTCATCTGTGGGAGAAGAAGAACTTTATTTATATAGTGTCTTTCACAGTCACAATTAACTGGGAGGAATAATTTGACTTTTTAAGGCTTGCTATCTTTTTTCTAACCTTTTAATCTGTTGCTTTTGTCTTTGACTGATGCATGCAGCTGACAAACAGAATTTAAAGTATATCGTATTGTACCATAGACCATAGAAGCTTATACACTGTCTGCTCTCATTCTTTGGAAACAGTTTTACTGAACCTAGACCTGGCCAACTGCAGCGACCCCAGATCATAGCGGTTGGTTACATCCAGTTGGACACTTTTTTGGGGGTTCAATAAGTGTAGCCTGGAGAGAGCTAACCACTGTGCTACCATGCTACGGAAAGGCTCAAAGGTTTCATAATTATCAATGCTATTAGGCCACAGTTGTAGCTGAAACTGTCAGGTACGAAATCAACATAAAGGCCTGGCTATAAGAACATAATAGCATCATTACTAGAAAACCTAATGAACCTAATTGGACCCTCATAATTACTGTTCAACTTAATAGAAGTCCACCAACATATTATCTCAAATTGTTCTATATACTATTTGCCTTGAATGAGCAAATTAAATAAAGTAAAACATTTTATTCATTGTATTTTCAATTTTACAAAAATGAAACAATTACAGTAAGGATTGGCACTTGAAACTTTGTCTCAGCAGTACACTGTGGAGCTCTGTTTACTAAATCCTATCCCCATGGGCCCTTCCAGGTGTCTAACTACGTGCTAAGGCCCTCTCTCCTGCACTTCTGTGGGAGCAGGTGTCTCCCATATAAATCCAGCTGCTTTATATAAACACAGGTGATGTTGTTTTTTTCCAAAGTACACCACTGGCTTAGCTTGCTGTCTGCATCGAGTTTACCCTACATTTGAAGCTAAGGTGCCAGATGGAGTTTAAATGCTTCGTCAAACCCTGGGCCCTTCTGAGCATCTTTTCCAGCCTGTCTCCTCTTAACCCACCAAGCAAGACTGAGGAAGTAAATGCATGACTTGGATATTAATTATGACAAAATGGCTAATTTGTACCTTCAGGTGGCAGCTATTGTTTTTATTGCCATACTGTAATGAGGTGGGTAATCTAGGAAGAAAATAATTCATATATCAATCAGAATACACATTACAATTTTAATTTCATCAGCCTGCATACACGTTTTCTTTTAAGAGATAAGGGAGGCAGAGGCAGTCAAATTTTTCAGATTTCACTGTGATTGGTTAAAACTGCCTGCATGACAGGGGCTAACTAATAGAAAGACCGGGTGGAGAAAGTCTTCGTCTGAGAGAAATCACAAAATGTAAATTATATCATAAAAGTACTATTTTACGTCATCTTATCACCCCCTAAACTATGTTAATTATTTTCTAAGGATTTCAAACCGCAGCAACAGTTTCCCATCTTTGTTTGTAGCTATTCAATACTTGGACCACCATGTTTTTATTACAAAACATTCACATCCTGAAAAACACTGAGATTGCAGATTTTTTGTTTGCAAGTTACATTACTTTTTGTATGTGGTGAATTAATAATGGTTTCTCGCTTTATGACCTAGTTGTGGGGGAGCACTATTCCAAATAAATTCCCATACACTTTGGTATGGGGTATTGATCTTTTATTTTATTTAATTTTTTTACCAGAAAGACTATCCCAGGAGTCTGCACACTTAATCCCTCTCACCTCTTCCTCTGTGTTTGCAAGTGTTCCCCATATAATTTAATCTAGCAGCTTTGTACAGACAGGTGCCATTGTTTTATGACAACTATGTCTATCCACTACTAAGTGTATCCAATATTTGTTTGATAGAATTTCCAGATGGAGTTTAACGCTTCGTAAACCCCGGGCCCTTCTGAACAGCTTTTCCAGCCTGGCACTCTAATCAATGCGCAGCGCAAAACTGAGGAAGTGATTGCATGGATTGGATAATAACTGTGACTATATGGCTAATTGTGTGTTCACATGGTACCTGTTAATGGTTGTTTTATAGGGGTGGGTGATCTGGCAAAAATAGTATAACATGATTTTCTTGAAGTCTAGGTTCCAATTTCTTTTTGATTCTTTTTTTAAGACCGAGAAAAAAAAGCTGCCATTCACTTATTCAGAACATTAGGGAAGCTGTGTTTAAACATAGAGCTACAATAAACAGAAAAAAAAAGTCTCCAAAAATGTCTCTAAATTTGCAAATTCGTCTGTTTGATTTGCTTTTCTCAACCATTCCTAGTGCACACTACTTGAATTATTGTAACAAACTTATTAAAAAAAATCATCTTGTTTCATTGTAACTTCTCAACCAGCATGCCTTTGGGGGTTCCTCAAGAGCTGCTACTTGGACCCCCATATTTGTTTTGGATAACTGCATATGAATATGTTGGGCCTCCTCACCTGTTGTCGTATATGTTAGCATGTGTCCCCCATCATTCAGCTGCAATACACAGGTGACATTGTTGTATAGGGGACTTTATTCCCTGCCTCTCTCCATTTTCAAGTTAACACAATATTTGGCTCAAACGTTGGATTTAAACGCTTCACCAAACCCTGAACTGCTTTCCCAGCCTGATAGTCTGTCGCCAATCAACACGCTGAGCAAGAGTGAGGATGTGATTGCATGACTTGGGTATTAATTATGAGAAAATGGCTAATTGGCTCCTTAAGGGGGTAGACTTTATTGGTGTGTAATTAATACGGCAATTAGCATGTTTAGAGAATGACTTTGGATGCAGCCCGACCTCCAGGCCATGAAGCCAACTCTCACTTGCAGAAAGGATTTATATCTTGCAGATAGAGTCAACGTATTTGCATGGCACAGAATCGCAAAGGTAGGGGGTCTCGACTTAATTGGAGCATTTGTAAATGGCACAGTGGGATGTCTGTTTATCTGTGCGGAGACAAATTAGTCTGGCACCCAACGCGCGCTTCATTGGAAATGTTTGTGTTTAATTGAAATTTTAATGAGGATCCCCACCACTAGCGTGACACGGCAGCCAACTCGCATTCAAGATTTTGCCACAATTTATCTGTGCTTAAATCGCGTGCCGATTACCTTACACCAGAGGTCACTAAACGGCGGACCTCGGTCCGGATCCGGACCCATGCGCCAGCCTGTCCGGACCCGAACCTTGGATCCGAACTTTGGACCCGACCGTGAATCCCCTCAGACGAGCAGCTGCGTGTGCGCTCCCTCTCTCTCTCTCTCTCTCTCTCTCTCTCTCTCTCTCTCTCTCTCCCTCTGACTGCAGAGTGGTAACTACAGCCCAGATGAACAAAAAGAGAAAGTCCTACATCTTAGCTCTATGACACTTGTTATTTTTTTAGAAACGGTTTCGGAATGACTGAAATACGGCTCGCTAAAAAAAAAGAGCGGAGGACGCCCGAATTAAATATGCACGCGCGGTCGTAATGCACAATAGCGCGGCTGTTTCCGCTCGGCAGTGAGCAGGTCTGACTTGGACTAAACAGGGCTCAGTGTGTTGAACTGAGCAAAGAGCAGAAACACCTCACTGTAATATATATTATGTGCACATTGTGTATAATAGAGGCTACAGTTGCCTATGCATTCTGCTATTTAGGAGCCAATACTTATCTTTAGAGGGAAAAAAAACTATAACAGGATTCAATGAATTGCATTATTTTCTAATCACAGTAATAGATTTAATAAAGGCTTAAAATCCCCATATAACGTGGAATTAACCCCGTATGTTCCGGACCTTTGCTTGACCATTTTTTTTCAATTCGGACCTTGGTGAAATTTAATTTGTGACCCCTGCCTTACACTAAGAATTGTTAAGTGGAATGCATGGGGTTACAAGGAGCAATGTTTTGCCTTCATCAATTTTATTGGCGCCCTGTAGTCAACAAATCAACCACCTGCAAATTACTAATAACCTATCCCTGCTCTCGAGGTAAAGGAGTAAATCACAAGTTTCCGTGAAACTTGTGCGGAAACTTGTTTCCGCTAATTGAGCGCCTCCATGAGGGCACAACTTAATCAAGACAATGGCCTTGTTAATTGTGTAGAGTAGGAGTGAAGAACATTCACTCAAACTCAATTGGCATACAACTTGTGTGTACAAGCTAATAAAGGACACACCTTTTAACTATAATAATTATAGCTAAGTATACTATTGGTCTAAGAGGTTTTTGTTTGTTTTTATAAACACTATCGCTGTAAAATTCAGTTGTACCACTACTGTGATAGCCACAGTTCTCCAAAGGCACACGTCGAAGTATCACAAAGTCATTCAAAGGTATCTATGAATAAAAGTCAGATGAAGTGTCATGGCCCAGGACACCAAATCAGTTGGTTTATTTATCAGGGAAGATGCAATAAACGCAGTTACAATTGCATAATGAGCTTCTAGTTATTCTAGGTATATATGTTTTTATAGTTGTTTTTAATGACTATGAGGCGCTACCCAGAGCATACCCCCACTACCTAGGTTAGCACTCACACTTCAGATAGTTGGATGAAATGGTTCTTCTTATTAAAGGCACAGTGTGTAACGTTTTGAATTCTACTGTCAGCGATACAAAACATGCTCCTAATGACTGACTTGAGAGAAATTGCTGTTTTTGCAGTGGGTAATCAAGAATGGATTTGGAGTGCGACCTAACCTATTTAAATCTCATATTTGGCTACCTTTAGTAGGGCTGAAGATGTCCCGGTCCCAGCTAAATTAGTCAGGTCTGAGAAGAGGTGAGCCGCTCACAGCATACACATGTTTGGTCATTTTTTTTAGGATTTTTCAATGATGAAAATATCAGAAAAGAGAACTTTGGACCACTGAGCCACAGACCAGGTATTTTGTTCTTTAGCCCACACAAGACACTTGGACGTTTTGTAGTTCAGGAGCGGCTTAACAAGAGGAATACGACATCTGAAGCCCATGTCCATGATCCGTGTGGTGGCTCTTGATGCACTGACTCCAGCCTCAGTCCACCCCTTGTGAAGGTCCCCCACACTTTTGAATGGCCTTTTCCTGACAATCTGCTCCAGACTGAGGTCATCCCTGCGGCTTGTGCACCTTTTTTCTTCCACACTTTTTCCTTCCATTTAACCTTCTATTAATGTGCTTTGATACAGCACTTTGAGAACATCCAACTGTTCTCAAAGTGACACTTTGAGCCAACAATATAGTCCCTTTTCACAATATTCTAATTTTCAGAAATTTTGATTTTGGGTTTTTTATAAGTCATCAACATTAAAACAAAGGCTTGACTTGACATATGTCACTTTGCATGCCAAGTGTATATCATATATATTAGTTTCACATTTTAAGTTGAATTACAGAAATAAATGAACTTTTTCACGATATTCTAATTTTCCAAGTTTCACGTGTATTCATTAGAGCTTTTTCCTCTGATACTCACCTTTCCTTTGGAGTTCCCCAAGGGTCAGTACTTGAATCGCCATACTAACATAGTCATACTAACATAGTGACAAACTCTCTGAAACATCCTATAGCTGTAAACACATGTTTATGTCCTGAAGTTACACCCACACATGCTATGACACAGCGTCCACCAGTGCGACATGTGCAGAAGCAATCAAAGCGTGTAATTGGAGTGGCATGGTACAGTAGCTAATTACTTTGCCTACATAACCAGCACGGTGCGCAGTTAGCCATATACAAGGTGCTAATTGCACGGTTGTTTTAGATGAATAGATATAAATAAATGCCAAAGATGGACACTCAACCGGAGACCTTAATGTTGTTTGTTTCTCAACATTATTAAATGTACTTGTTACGAGGAAAAAATGGAAAGCGGTACAAGTCACCGATGTTCTTCCTAAAGCAAGCCTCAGGATCGCCGACCTTGTTAATTGCATAGCACTGAGATATTGAATAAGTGCAGTACAGGTATGCGCAATTATTTTATTGTTTGCTCAAGAGCATTGAAACTTGGCTCTGGGCCTTTTAATTATATATGTATCATCAGACTATGAACTGTTAGTAGGAAAGTGCTCACTAGACAATTTCTCATATCCACGCAATTCTACAGAGATATTACAACCTCCAAGCTTCTAATTGACAATTTAAAGCTTTCTGTTCAGCACGGGAGCAGGCACCTAAACACACATGAGCACACTACACATTTCTAAGCCTGCTCTCAGACCTGAGTCACATTCTAATGCTCCCGACGCCTGGCGATTACTGCGGCGTCTAACATTGAATTAATATAAAAAATGAATCAGAATACGCTTCACTGTGACACTAATCGAATTACTTGGAGCCTGGGAATCAACAGTGTGTCTCGTAATGCGATGCTAATAAGACTTGGGTTTAAATCAGTGGTTTTACATACTAGTTCTTCCCAACACCTTTAAACTTCAGAGTGTTTTTCTTATGTTATGTTTTTTTAATGACAATGAGGCACTACCCAGAGTAAAAACCCACTACCTAGGTTAGCACTCAAACTTCACATAGTTGGATGAAATAGTTATTCTTATTAAAGGCACAGTGTGTAACGTTTTGGATTCTACTGTCAGCGATAAAAAACATGCTCCTAATGACTGGCTTGAGAGAAATTGCAGTTTTTGCATTGGGTAATCAAAGAATGGATTTGGTTAGGTCCCTAACCTATTTAAATCTCATATTTGGCTACATTTTGTAGGACTAAAATTAGTCAGGTCTAAGGAGAGGTGCGCCACTCACAGAACATGTTTGGTCATTTTTTAGGGATTGTTCAATCCAATCCAGCTTTATTTATAATGCACTTTAAGAATAACAGGGTTGACCAAAGTGCAACACAAGTGATACAAAAAGATTAAAAAATCAGTACAATAAATGGAACCATATACAGCGCAAAACCAACAGAAGGCAATGAATCAATGCAATTCATCTAATGATGAAAATATCTGGAATGAAATAAATGCTTGCATTTTATTTCTATTTATCCGGTGAAATGGTTCACGTTGTGGATTTAACTGATGGGTCGGAACTTAAAGTAGATCAAATGACCAATAATCTCGAGTAACTAGTTTATGTTGAATTAATTGGCAGCAAATACATGTTGAGTGCAGCTATGTATGATTTTATGAAAGCTATAATCAGGCAATTTGCAGCCATTTGCCTTGGGTCATTTTCACCAAACAATAATCTCAGAAACAAATGGCACAACTTAATTTTTATTAAAGCACAAATTTGTTTTTTGTTTGCCTGGCCCTTGGGATAAGAGGGTTTAATTTAGGCAGAATGGGCCATTTGACCCAGAGACACATTTACACAAACAGGACTTTTCCTAACTTCTAGCAGTGAGCTATGTGGGAGGGTGACAGCCAGAACTACCCAGGGGTGGAGATTCTGGGTCATCGGAAAAGACTATAAATAGGCTTGCATGTTCTTTTTCATCTGCTGCAGCTATATGTGCCATACATTAAAGCCGTTAATGGCTTGGACTGCACTGGCGTAGGCCCAGTTAGATTTATAATTCATTACAACTTCACAATGCACTATTTTTTCTGGATGAGCAAAGTCCCACGCCATGAATATGATCCCTAAGGTTATCAAACAGTTAACGCCACTTTTAATATGTTCAATTACGACAAAATTAACTCCATTATGACGAGAGCCAAAGGGTTATGGATGAATATTAGTTCAGGAAGTGTTTACTCCTTTAATGTTATGTTGAAATCTGATGGCTACCCATACCTCAATGAGATCCGATTTTGGAAGTACTGTGTGGCTGATCCTTGTGTTGGCCAGTCTTTGTTTGTTTTTTAGAGGGGGTTTTAACTCAAAAATATCCCACAAAGCACTCGCGGAGATCCAGTATGCAAGTTCAATTAATGTTTATTGCACAAAACAAATTTTCCCCGTGGTTGACAACAAGTTGGGTTTTCTCTTTCTTTCTTGGTTACTAAACAGATCTTCTCTCCTCCTCGCCTACAGACACACACAAACTGCCCACAGGTGACTGATTAGGAGGGAGGTCCGGAGTTACTGTACATAGTTGCAGCCCAACTAAAACAAAACAAAACAAACAAAAACATAACACATTTCATTTCAAACAAATAGACTGGCTCCATGGCTCCAACATTCCTGAGAGCGTCAAGTGTGGTTGAGTGGTGGTGATGGGGATGGTGAAGATTTGACAGCCCCGTGTAGTCAGTGACATTAAATACTACTGTCACTATATTTCCCTTCATAGTTTTTTCTACTTTTAGGGGTCATTTACGAAGTGTTTGCTTATGTGCAAAACGCATTTTCTCATTTACATATCAGATTTGGCCCCTTAAATACTGTAATACACACAATTTCAAATGGTAAATTAGGTGCAACATGTTCACGAAAGCTAAATGCTATTTTTCAGCTTGCACTCGTCTTGATAAATGACTCCCCTGATGTGTAGTTTTATGGCCGAGGTCTCTTATTTTGTATTGAGCGTCTTTTACAAAACAAACATTTTAGCACGCTTCGAAGGCAATTGCATAAACTTTATGATTTAGGTGGAGCTTAACCTGGACACTTGCTAGTCGTTATCCAAGATATCTATTTCTTGTTGTTGACCTTTTTAAAACCATAAAAGTTCCACTGAGATTCAGAGTGTCTCTTTCAGGGGAGCCCTGGCCCCAGAGGGAATTCTATTGTACACGTTTTCAATGGTAGGGGAAACCAGTGCTCATATGAGAACATTTACGAAGACACAGGGGGAACATGCAAAAGGAATCAAACCTGTTAGGCGAGGCTAAATTATGTTTTCAGTATCAAATTGCCCCATAGAGCTATTGAAAAATGGGTCTGAAAACTTCTGACACCATTAAAGTCTTATTAATTGTTCCCCCCCACCTCTTGTAGGACCCAGTACCACCTGTACGGAGGAGTCCTGCTACCATCAGGGGGTGTGTCTCAACAGTGGGAGGGCTTCACCTGCGACTGCTCCATGACGTCCTACGGGGGATCCTTCTGCAACGACCGTAAGTCCCCAACGTCTTCCCTTAAGGCATGAACGTGCAGCGTGAATGGGTTCTGATACAGTCGTGCTATTAGGGACCAGGCTACGAGTTGGAAGTCAGGCTCAGCTTGGGAGATGACAGCCTGGAGGTGCGAAGCAGAGGTTTGGTCAGTACGGAGAGATTGCAATTGCTCAAAAGAAGGCAAAGCATCTGAAATTGAAGTGCCCATAGGCTTTGTTGACCTCTTTTTTCCCCCCAGCCTATTTGTATAGTTGACATAAACACTGGAGATGGACAGGCTGATTTGTTACTCTTGGGCAAAATGCATAGGAAAGAAAAATGACATTTGGAAACTTGGATTATAAAGGATTGTGTCCTTTCTTCAAATTGTTTTGCTGTTGGCCAAAAGAGATAATGTCAAGCTATGATTTTAGCATTTTAAATTTGGAAATTGAGTGACCAAAAAGCTAGAAATAAATATCTGAAATATTCAAAATTTAAAGGGACTATACGGAGTTTAAAAATGTTAAAAATTATGTATTTTCCTCCCCCTACATGTTGAGGCAATGTGTAGAATGAGCCCAGACCTATTCACCACAACTGCCTCTAAAATCCTGCACTGTCACTCAAAAAGTTGTTACTTCGGGTCTGAATTGCCGTCATGCACGAGCTTAATATAGTAGGTGCAGTTACACATATAACCTGAGGTGGCAGTAGTGAGTGTAAAATGGCCAACTTGCATCTAGCCCCTTTAAGTCAGTGGTTCTTAAACTTTTCAGTTAGTTGACCTTCCAAGGACCACCATACCAAATTAGATCTGTTGTAGACACGTCTGGTCAATTATTTAAACTAAACTATGTTTGACCATGTCGAAATCAGAAAAAAATGCATTTCTTAAGCATAAATAAAATGATTTCTGATTAAAATGAATACCTGGAGCCCTAGTACCAGCACATAGCACAGTTTGAGAACCACTGGACTAAATGATTAAGTTGCTCCAGGGTTGTCTTGGCAGATGCTACATACTGTTATGTAAAGAAATGCCTTAGAATCTGAAGAACATTCCCCGCTAGTTTCTGTGCGCTAACTTCTGTCATTAGCAGCAAAGCAATCATGTTTTGACAAGCGCCCACTTGAGCTCTTCAGGCAAAAAAAAAAAAAATCTAACACCATTCCTCGCCTCCTCTCGCGTCCTCCAACATTTAGTCATAGCAACACCTTGGATTGTACAAGCACAGCGTAGCACGGGGATTGGCGACTGGGCTCCCGAGGCCCTGCTAACACACGCTGTGCGAAGGGAACGGCGATTTAAGCCCCGTGTCGTAGCCATGCGGTCACCTGCTGAGTGGCTGGCATCAAAGGCACGAGTAGAAGAGCCGAATGGAAGTTTATTTTCATTCAAGAGGAGATAGGGGGCTTTGCGGTATCACAACAAACAGAGAAGCGAATGCTTAGAGTGTCGGACGGAGACTTGGAATAAATTTGCATATATTTTGGTCGGGGGTTGGCGTGTATAAACTTGTAGCGATGTAAAATTGAAGTAGTGTTGGGCATAAAATGACTTTCACGATAATTAAGCGATGATTTTCTTCATTTTTTCTCTAAAATGTTAATGACTCTGGATTTTGTAACATATGCTCTTCAGTGGAGGCCACATTTTTTTTGGCTAATATGATTACAAAAACTGAATTTACTAAACATGTGTAACCTTCAGTTAGATGAAAGATATTGCATTGTCGAATATCGCTTACGATCATTTGGCACTAAATTGTGTAGCCATCATATTCTTAAATTCTTTTTTTATTTTGTGTTGCATATTCATAACATATATTCAGCTAAATTGAAATTTGTGGCTCATTTTAACTCCAAGAAAACTCTGACCACCCACGATGTACATTTTTAATCAATGTACATGTCAGGCTCCGACATACAGTGCACGCCATTAGTATCCTCCCTGCGCTGTCTTACGTTAAGAGGAGCATAGTCTGGGGTGACAGGCCAACGGATTTGTTTGTGCGGGTCTCTGTTTTGCTCCTTACCGGCTATAGCCCAGCGCTAAACCCGCACCTCCACCTCTTTCCCTCCCCGTGCCTTCTTAGCCCAACGTATAGTATATCTATGTGATAAAACTTTTATCCGGCGCCGCTTGGCCTTGTTATGTTGACTGCCATGTTAGCTAGATGGGATATGACTGGGGCTTGACAGTATAGGGGCTGATTAGCAAGGTGTTCCTTTTGGGCTCCGGGAAGACTTGTGCGATAATAACTGCACCCGTTGGCGTTGACAGGCACGGTGAAGATAAGCAGAGAGGAGAGATCCCTGGCTCTTTGAGATGTGAGCGTAGAGAGAGAGGGGAAAAAAAGAAAGATAAGTGGAAAGGATAGGGTGCTGAGTCTTGCAAATGTGGCATGGCCTTTGGGGTATGTCAGCAGCTTTAGCCTGCTAGTTCCGCAGATGACAAGAAGATGGTTGTTGTCATTTGGACGCGTGTTTTGGCGATGTGCGGATGGCTGGAAAACAAGTGCGGAAGAGTGGACTTTTCAAGCAGCCTGATAGAAGATGAAAAGTCGTGGCACAAATTGCAAAAACAGTGACACATTTAAGCTGTGATTTGCCGTAGCCCTTGTTATTCTGCGACATCTTTGAGAAAAAAATAAAAATAAAAATGACACTGAAAGAAAAATGTCAAGGAATCCGATTAATGTTGTGGTTGATTGGGTGTGTTCGAAGATTTACTGTAATACCAGGCACAGCTTGTTAAGTCGACTCCGTGTGCTCGTCTTCGTTATGCAGTGTTGTTTTACTGTGTAAGGCTGGCATACTAGTTTAGCTCGGAAGAACTGGCTGATTTGGATCACTAAGGGTGTCACAAAATACAGAACACTTCAGTACGGCAAGTCAGGTCAACTTTGTATCACATTTTCCACCCACAAAAGCTTGGATAGAACCAGTAATACTAAATACATTTTATGAAAAAGGTACTTGATATATGATATGATCAGAAAGCTTCAGAACTACCTCAATGTTTTCCCAAGTCGTTATTTGCTGACAAACTTAAGAGGTGAAATGTCGTCAACATCAACCCATTATAGATGATGGATTAAGAACCTTTGTCTACAATGGGGAGAAAAAGTGTTGACTACCATTTAAAACCATTTTCCATAGATTATAGAACAAGCCAGGATGAGATTTTGCTTTTATTTTGTATATAACGTGACACCCATATCCAAATTACAGTACAGTACAGTATGCCATCCTTTTCTGTGCTGTACAAACTTCCAGCAACATCTCTCACCAACTTCTCACACACATTGTCCACAATCTGTAACACAAACCTTTCTTTGTTGGTCAGCCCATCTTCTCTTTCTTGCCTTGACTTTTCAGTTCATCTCCAAACTAAGGTAGGTGTCTTTTTAAGAACTGCATTTTCATCCGTTGAAGAAGACAAAGAAGATACTTGTCAACTTCATCTTCTTTCTTGAGCAGATGAGACAACCGTGATTTGCTTTTGACAGCACACATCTCTTGCAAATTGCTTCTTATGTCTTGCGGCGGTCTTCCCTGCATCTCTCTTGACGCACTCCATAAGCGTGACAAATTTCCTTTGCTCCCTGGTTCTTTATAGTTTCCAGCGTAATGTTTCCTTTTTTTCTTTATTGTGTAAATAATATGTATTTCACTATCAAAGCTGCACGCGAATTGGGACAGTCTCTGAGCCAAACTGAACGCCCCGTAGCGTGAGCAAATCCGGCTTCCGCTTGTGCTGGTTGCTCTGACGAGTGCATGGAAAATGGAGAGGATAAAAGGTGGCATTTGAAATCATTTAAACCTTCAGTCGCCGAGTAGCTTGTTGGTCTCCATTGAGAACTGAATGAAATATTTGACTAATTAGTCCTTGTGGTGCTTTTCAATCAGGCGCGCCCATCCTTGGTGGCCTTGGATACACACTCAAGTTTAATATGAACGGTTATAACCGCAATGACCGTTGCTAAAAAACTTATTGGATTTGCATGCTTTAGCCGTCCTGTCACCTCATTTAACTGTGTTAATGGAAATAGTCAGATTTCTAAAAACTGGAGGAATTAATCACGGTTTTGCACACAGTGATCACTATTACTTGGTACCGTGAACAGTGCAATGCCTTGGTCAAACTTTGTAGAACAACTTACTCTCTGGAACCATTTACTTTTTCAACTTATCTTAGACTAAACTTATATGAATTTATTTTGTTTAAGATCGTATAAAGCACTTTTGTGTCCAAGCTATGGCCAAATATGATCTCTGGGCAGTTTTTCTTGGTCTTCAGTATTCCTGCTGAATAGGCTGAAATTGTACACTGCCTGACCAAAATCGTCACCAAAGTCTCAATGGGTTTAAGATCTGGACTCTGTTGTGGCCAATCCATGTGTGAAAATTATGTACTCCCTGAACCACTCTTTCACAATGTGCGCCCGATTAATCCCGGCATTGTCCTCTTGGAATATGCCCGTGCCGAAGAAAAAGTCCATTGATGGAATAACCTGGTCATTCAGGGAACATGGTGTCACTGGGCCTACCCTGACCAACCGCATCAACCCCAGATCAGAACAGTTAGTTAAATCCAGGTGGTTATTTTACTTTTTTGTCAGGCAATGTACAATGTTTGTACTCATTTATATTACAAGTTGGTACATGACATTGAAGATCACCATAACTTCAGTAGTGGACATTTCTACTAACGTCTTAATGACAGGGAACAGAAAATTTGGCACATTTCGATGAGCACAAGGGATTTAATCAGTCCCAATTATTGATACTTTCAATACGAATGACCCTAATTTCAAATGTGTGCTCCAGAGCAACTTGACAATGGCACAGCTTGCCTTTTTATTCCATTATTTTTTTTATTCAACTTCTTGATAAAGTATTGTAGTGTTCATGAAATTTAGATTATACCACAAGTTAATAAATATACGCAAGAAAACAAAAGGGAATTGATTTAAAATTCTGGTGTCGGAATCTTTATTGGAATCGTCAACCTTAGTAGAATTGAATCAAAAAGAAAAAACTGGCATTGCTCAACAGTATCTTACCTCTTCTTATACAGTATAATGTGTGTGTATATGTGTGTTGTGTGAATGAGTTATTCATGGTGGTTGGTAAGGCATTTGTCTGCCACTTCAGTCAACCCCAGGGCAACCACGGCAACAAAAAAGCAGCTGACCACCACTGTGTGAGATCGAATTAATAATAGCTAAATATATAATGATTTTTATCACATTTATTGTGGTGGATGTGCTAATTACGTCTCACATTTCAGATGCGGTTGCAGTTTGCTCCAAACGCGTGGAAAGTAACACATCTGACTGCCTGGAGGAGAGCCTATATAAATGAATGTGAGGAACATAGAGATTAGAAATTGAACCTTTAGACTCGGCATATGGTGTTGATTGGGCCCAAGGCGTCTACAGAGCCACACAGGGTTTTACTTATGATTCTAACCAACTAATTATAGGAAATGTCTGCTTAGTCATGACTTAAACCAACGCTTAATAGACGCCATTTGATAAACATGCTTCAATTCTTATAAAAGTAAAATCAACCAATAAAAAGGCTTTGCCCATCGAATAATAATAATAATAATTCATTTTATTTCTTAGGCGCCTTTCTAGACACTCAAGGTCGCCTCACATCCACAAATAAATTAACATCAACAATTAAAACAGTTAAAATACAATGTTAAAACAGCATGAATAAAAAGGACTATGCAGTTGTGGTCACAGTGACTGAGTAGGCTTGTCTAAACAGATGAGTCCAGTTCATCTACAAGGTTCAAATTATTAGGGAGTTCTGTTCTTTGAGTGAGTATGGCTTGTCCATATTCTGTTCCTGTCCTCAAAATGTGGCATTTCCAGTTAAAGTTCCACTGAATTGTGTGGGTTCCATTGTCTATATCTCCTATTGTGTCGACTGTCTGCTGCAGATGCCCAGCCCATTACACCTTGCTGGGCTTCAGACGTTGATTTTTCCCCATTTCCACTGTTGTGTATTCATGAAGGTCCGGCTGACAGTGCAGATAAGACCGGACTAGTCAATGGATGCCCCTGCGCTTTGACTGACAGGGTGTTTTCATTGGAAATGATCACTCGGCCCTGGGTTCACAACACAGCCTCATGCTCGGCGATAAAGGCATACCATACACCACTCAATCTTCCTGAATACATTTTTTTCGAGATTTTTTTGTAGAGACATTTTCGATTCTGTGGTCAATGAGCATGTCCGTGTGTCACACTCAAGTATGGCTGAATTTGAAATTGCAAAGACTGCATCTATTTCGGTAACTTAATGTACTTTCCAGAGTCTGAATAGCCTCTCTTCACGAGGGGTCAATCTTGTTAAGATTTTCATTAACTTTTATATTTTCCCTCAACCACTGTACCACTGTACTACATTTTAACAACTCCCCAAGCATTGTGATGGATTTAACTAGTGTTAAATGCTTACTAAATATTTTCCAATCCATACATTCTTTTGTATTCTTGAAGCGAGTGCCCAACCAGAAAAGGCTTTTCCATATAAGTTAGCTTTGTTTCGCGGAACATTTTTGCTCTGCATTAGCTTGCCATTTTCACGGAATACAATCACTGAAACAAGAAAAAGTCTTGGTTAAATTTGACAAACGTATGTTTACTTCTGTGTTTAGCCATGCATTGGCTCAACTTTGCATTCTGCCTCACCTGATAAACGTGTAGCTCCTGCTTAAGCGAACAGATCCAAAACAAAGTTTAGGAACCCACCGCAGAAGTGGCCCCTGGATGAAGCGGCTTGGACACTTCTTTGGGGCATAGAACGGGTAAGATCAGGCCATGGAAACACCCCAAAGTGCTTCATACTATTTCATGAAGAGACACCCTTTTTATCCGCCCCAAATCATAGGTGAATTAATAATTGTAGGTTATGAACACAAAATGCAAATGCTCAGTCCAAATGCAGTTCATAAAGTCTGCATAATGTATTAAAAAAAAGTGGAAATTCTGTATTATGTGCCCCTAAATCATAGAGTCCTAAAGTAAATGCTTTATGCTTCTAGTGAGGTAGCATGGCTTTCCATTTTGTTAAGTAGTATTGTCCAGACCTTTTCTTTGACCCCCTTCTGTCGGTCACTTGCTGCTGACAGGCTCTCTCTGGTGCACTCCCAAAGAGGCTAATGCGTGTGACTCTGCATCAGGATGACAGCGGGAAATAAATGGATGTTTGGATGTCCTTTAGCCCTCCTTGGACTTTATCGCGGAGACGGAATTTAAACACAGTATTGGCCAACTTTGTGCGTTGAACTAAAGAGCGATACCGGGTGAAATAGATTGAAAGTTACTGTGGCATTGTTTTAACGCTATAGTGATTTTGGATTTCCATAGGTAATTCCAGGGCTAGAGTTGTAAGTAGGAATTTGGATAACCACCATTTTATAGTGGTTTGAAAGATATCGCACAAAAGTCACTGAGGTGTCTGACCAAGATTTGCACATTACCTAGCTAGGATACCTAGAGCGCAGATGACTATTTCAGTTATGCCTAATTTTTATCACTTTTTGACGATCTCTCCAAATGGCCAGATTTTTACCGTAATAAGGGATTTTTATTGTCAAATCAACCAGTCCTATAGCCAGTGGCAACAAAGATGGTGAATAAATCTCAATATGAATTCAGAAGAAACCATTATTTTGTTTTTTATAGTGTGTGGCTGCTTCAACTTTGCAATACCCTCTTTAAATTTACTTTACTTGAAAGACATTCCACGGAGCCCTCTTGGCAAAATTGAACTGTGTTGAAACTCAAAATGCTCCCGTGCTGTAGTTTGAAAAATGAATGTAATATTTTGTCGAAACTAGAACGTCTTCCTCATTGTGCTAGACTCCAAACTCCTGTGCCTAATGTAGTCCCAAACAAATGTATTTGCACCACAACCGATATCAGAAAGCTGTCTCTCGCACTGTTCGCCGATATGAACACACGGCACCAAGCATTTGTTATTCACCAGCAGCCTGTAGTGATTGACTGGTCTATTTGTCTCTACGCGGCGTATAAGTGGGCCACTTGGTATGCCGCCTCTCATTCATGTGGAACGGAGCTCACAGGCAGAGATGCAGTGTGAGGATGTGTGTCGTTGCACGTCGTTCTAGGCCTTTGTTTCAACGGAGGAGATGCGGAGAGGGGCCCGGGGAGACTGTGTTGGTGCACAAGCAGATGCTAGGAATGGGAGAGATAGATGGGAGGTGTTCTTTGTGTAACCAGGCTTATGTTGTCGAGTCGCAAGGAAAATGCAGGCGGGCAATGAGTACAACTGCTAAGGGAAAGAGTGGTCAGGAATATACTAATAAATGCTGCAGTCATATGTTGGATTGTTTGTGAATCTCCAAGTCACATTTGATTTAACAGACTTGCAGCTGTTCGGCGAGCAATTCAAAAGTGTGATTATTATTGCACTTTGGCCTTTGGTAGCAATGTCTTTGCACACCTATAAACATTTTTGTGAACCACTTTGTGAACAACATGGCTAAAATATGGAAACACATTTTTCAAATATGTAAATGCATTTCTGAATGTTCAGTACTTCTGTAGCAGTTGCTGTGGTGTGTGGTAGGCAGGCTTATTGTACAAAAAGTATTAAGACAGTGATAAAATGATTGCTTTTGGTGATGCAAGAAAATTAATGTTCCAGAAATTCATAGTCTCAAAAAGTTCTACAAATGCTTGCACAGGAAAGGTAAGCTCAGCAAAAGTATATCCTTTCTATAATTTGCTGAGCTTACCAAAATGAAACCTGCCATTATTTAAACCTGTAGTTCTCAACTGATGGGCCATAAAGTAGGTCGTGGAACCATTTTCAATGGGTTGTGAGCCAAGTTCCAAAAGACTACCCGAGTCTGTTATAACTGTTAAAGAGAGAAATCATAATTCTAGCTCCATAGGCTTATTAATATAATATTGGAAATCTATTTATTTCACATAATATTTAACAATCAACATAATATTTAACAATATTTAACATAATATTTAACAATATTTAACAATCAACATCAATCAACATCCTGTATAGGATGGAAAGAAATAGTCCGATATGGCTTGTAATTCTGTGGTCTCGGCCATAAGGTTGAAAATGATTGATATAAGGGTCTCTTTTTGATCTTTTAAGAATACTCTTGTATACTATACATTCACTCATAAGAAAGTATACAAAGAAACCGACACTGTCCATTTCTCGCTAGCTCGGGCTTACTGTTAATGCCTGATAGCCTTGATCAGCCTCAACCAGCCTCGGTCACGCATGACTCTCTTCCCGCAATCTCCCCAATCCAAACGCTAATGAAGGACTGATGAGCGAGATGCATTCGCTCTAGCCTGCTCCAACAGCCCTACAGGTGATCATTTGCTTGGAAGGTCGCTCCAAGAAATGAAAAAAATAATAATTCAGAAAATAAATGGCCTCTGGGTTTTTCAGTGCAAGTTTTATCTTGTCACTTAAGGGCTGACATTGATTGCGCAGACGGTTGGTAAGATGAAGGTCACGGTGGAGTTGACACCGAGCACAGCGTGGGTTGGAAAGCAAGGTTATAAACGCTGGCCTGAAGCCAAGATGTGCAATAATAGCCAACAGTGGGGCCAGATGAAGATGTAATCGAATGGACAATTCACGTAGGTTTCTTGTGGTCTCTACCTGTAGGCGCTAACATCATACTGCTATCTTATAACAACCAATTTGTTATGTTTATGGTAGTTTGGAAATGAAGGCATAAATATAATCTACTTTTTCCCTTGGGTTTGATGAGCATATACTCTCTTGTTTGTACCTAGTTTTGGTACTAGTTGTACATAATTTGAGCGAATTTCTAGTATCAGTCTGTTTTACTAGCATTAGGCTGTTTGCTAACATTAGATGTGTTGCTAGTGTCAAGCACCACACCATGTCTTCAAAATTAAATTGATTTGAATTCACTTACATTTGTTCCTATTTCACCTGGCACGTTCATTGCGTTATCAGAAAGAATCAATTCAGTTTGACAATAGTAATAAGCATGTAACTTTTTATAATTGCATGTTAAACTAAAAAATGTAAACATAAACAACTTTTACAGCATGGATAATTTATTTGGAATGGCTAATCTGCTTTTAGTAAAATTAGTTATTGGTTTGAACAAGCTTACGTCAGGACTCCAGAGTGCGCCCAATTTGGTCAGTTTCACGGTGTAAAATTATGAACCAACACATAATGCTAGTCTAAAGCCAAGCCTCATTTTTGGAGACGTATAGGTAAGGCTTATGACATAAATATTTTATACATCTATCTTAATCCGACTAGATATTTTAGCGTGTGTGTGTGTTTGTTTACGGGCATGGATGAAAAAAGCTTACAGTGTAATTATTCGGGATTCACACTGCGTTTCAGGTCTAATGAGGTGGCGGTTAAATGCAAGGTCCGGACATTGGGCTCCAAGGGCCCGGCTGGCAAACAGCATGGAGAGATGTGTGCCGCAGAAGTCGGTGGGAGGAGTAAAAAAAAAAAAATCAAGCAAAGCAAGACTTGTACAGCGGATGCACGCCAAGAACACTTGTATGGTGTCTTACCAGTGGGCTGTACTGTGTCTGAGGATGGCTTGGGGCAAAAACTGTTGATTTTCCTTAGTGCAAACGGGGCTTTGAGGGAATTCTCCACTTAGGTTTTAATCTATAAGGGGACGGCAGCACTGCTTAGTCATCCTGCTAAATTGGAGAGTTGGTGCAGAGAAACGCATGTGTTAAAAGTTGTTATATGGCCTTGTAAAAGTTTAGTCGAATTTCAAAATGCAGGATAAAAATGATATAAGCATTCGGTGGGGAAGACTTTGCAGTGGTAAGGTTGGTGTGCCCAGATTTGGAAAGGATAATATTTAAAGGCATATTTTATAGTAGGGAGATGTGGAAAGAAAACAAGGAGATTCAAATTGTGACTGAAATATCAAGAGAGTCGTTGCTCGATTGGACAAATAATTGGAATATCAAAGTAGAGCTAGACGTAGAAGTGCCCTTTTTAAGTCAGGTCAATGTCTTTGCACAGGGCTACACTGTTTGGATGCTCCTTGTCATCCAACAATCCGCTAATACTGCCATCTACTCATTGTAATGGATTTCACTGACTTGGCTCTATCTAAAACAATGGCTCAGTTCTACAGACAACCATATCCCTTCTCTCTTGTGGCTTTCCCTTTTTGCCAGATTGCCACTTTTCCAATAATATCACTAGCGTGCCTCCTACTTGGGACCCCCAAAACGCTGATACCAAACCCCTGTTTTTAGCTTTGAAGCCTATTGCACTGCGTCAGAACTTCTCGCTCGGTCTTAATTAAAGATCGGCTGAGCCCTTAATGCATTAAAACACAATTAATGAAGCCTTTTTAATTGCTCCCGGACTGCTGTGGCCACTTGCAAACATCAAAAAGGCTTTTCACTCTTATCTTGGCGGGGAAACAAGAGGCAAGGGAGCTGACCGAGGCGATTTGCCGCTGCGCAGATGTGTATGCGAACAAGGCGAGAAGAATCGGGATACAAAAGCCCGCAGAGCAATTATTCCTAGCAGCTGTCCACATCGCACGTTTCGGTATTGGTCGATTTCATTGTTGACGCTTTGTAAATAGCAAAGTCCCACATGGGGCTAGTGTCAATATTCCGGAGAGCATGATTGAATTCGTTGGTGCAGATTCACGGGCAAGTGTCGCACGCGCCTTCGGCAATCAGGCAGTTGTAAACATGGACTTTGCGGATTGACAAGGAAGGGAATGGATGTTTATAATGTCGGGGAGGCAAGATGCCGACAAAGGATGAAATCAAATCAGTCAAGATGATCGGCAAATTGAAAAGCAGAAATATAGTCATCATTTACATTACTATCAAGAATAACGAATACCTAAAGTAATTTCAGAAAATAAATCAACTGAATTGTTAATTTATCGTACTGTGAGCTTTTAACTTAAACACTGCTACTTTCTTGAGTTTACTGTGAGCTGTTGTTGTCTTCGTAATAACCTGATTGCGAGAGGAATGGGCGAGCACTTTACGAAAATATATGGTTTATGGTACACGCGTAAGCGGAAACATTGTTTTTCCCAATTTTCACCCATCGACCCATTTCAACATCGACGAAAAGTCCGATTTTGGCCCGAAATTCAAACCCGATCTTACACAACTTTTGACTACTTCCAAATTTAGAATTTCAAAATAGTGGCGCCACCTCAGTTTTTTTTTTTTTTTTACATTGATAGGACTTGTTTAGTTTTACGTTTTTTATGCAGCAAAGCCTCAAACTGTACGAAGTATTTTGCGATTTTTCGCAAACAAAAATTGGCTCCCATTCGCACATATGAAGCCTGATTTCGATCATGTTGTTATCAGTTGTTAAAGTCACAGTCCTAAACACTTTCATCTGGCAAAATTCAAATTGGGCGCGATAGTGCCCCATATAGGAATTATATGGAGAGTACAAATTTTACTTTTACGGACATTAAAATAATTTGGCACAAAATTCTATTTGGTCGTTCCGATCAGAAAAGTCAATTACACCCATGCCATATTTTCATGGTGTTGCCGTAGCGATGACCAGGGGCCTCATTTATCAAACTTGCTGCGCACAAAATGAGGCCAAAACTTTGCGTAGTCGCTCCTCTGCGCAAAAGATGGTATTTATAGAAAACAAACTGAACGTGAAACATTGCGCTCCTCCACGCAAACTATATAGCTCCCGTACGAGGTACGCACTTTTCAGAAACACTGCTGAGAGACGGGGAGAGGCGAGGGAAGCAGCGAGGGGAGACAGTTTGAGGAAGTCATGTTTGGTCACTTTTGAAAAATAGTTCATTTGAACTTTATTTTCATCAGAAATGACAACGATTAGAATGAAATGAGCAACTTAACACCATATTTGTGAAAAACGACTTGTTGCATATACGTGCACGCTCGTACCTGTGCGCGTATGAGCACTGACGCTGAAGCCTTTTAAACGGGAAGCAGGAATGATCCCGCTGTGCTTTAATTGACTCATCTCTGGACATAAGTCTGACCAACTGGGTTTAGGTCCAAAGCTCGGGTCACATGACCTTCAGACACGAGGCCGTCTTAACGCAGTGCACACCGGCACCGCGGCTCCACTGCGCGCTCCTCCTCAGACACCGGACGCTGACCTCACCTCACTCGGACACTGACTGACCTCTCCTCACTCATACCACCCGGACAGACAGCTCTGCTTCTGCGTGCGCAATGGTTTGGATGAATGAAATGTCCCTCAGTTGATCGTGTTTTTATTGGCAAACCCAAACCTTCCTATTGGCAAATACAGCCGACACTTAAGGCTCTTCTTTATGTTCTAAACATGTGTTTTGAAAAGTTTTATTGATGGAATATACAGAAAGATGCCAATATGTGTGATTAGAGAAGCAGATCTCACTCTTCATTAAATCTACTCGAACCCGTGTCGTCTCTGCACGAGCTGCTGCAGCGTCAGCCCCTCCCTCTGTGTCTCTCGCCTTCGGTTAAACCCACTCATTACCGCCTCATGTTTAGGGAAATCTCATTCATAAGTCACTTTGCATTGCCTTTTATGGTCAAAGGCGGGCAGAGCACGTGTGATCAGCGAAGGAAAGATTGCGCTCAGGTGTGCGTACCCGCGCATACGCAGGGTTTTATAAATCGGAAAAAAACTTTGCGTACAAAATGTTTTGTGCTTTTGCTACGCACTTTCAAAGTCAGAGTCTCACGCACAGTTTGATAAATGAGGCCCCAGAAAGTCCCATTTTATTCTGATGGAAAAATGTTAAAGGTTCTGTATCATGCTATTTTAGCCATTCCAAAGTAAAGTATAGGCATTTATATGATATATTGTACCTCTATCACTATGGAGTCCTCATTTTTGAGAGAAATATAAGTATTTTCTGGGGTATTTTTCAAACCCGAAAGACAAGACGCTTCGATTCAGTTAACTCCGCCCCTCTCTCCGCTCATTCCACATTCACAGTATTATAAATATAAATATCGCTGCAAAAAGTTACTTCACATAATGCAGTTATAAGGAGTTGACATGTGCAACACAGTTTCATAAATGGCTAACACACAGGCTAACACGCGTTTTGATTGACTCACCGCTCAGCATGGCCTCCCCATCTTCGGGTGTTTACGTTATGGCACTCGTGTTGGTTATAAAAGTTAATCCACTTTGATTCTGGCCAAGGTTCACCAAGCATCCATCAGGTTGGTTGATATAGTAGCTGAATCCCAGAAAGAAATTCCAACTTCTGGCGAGTGCACTCTTCTTTAGGAAGGCTGACTAGTCCTCTCGTAGCCAAACCATGGATCTAATAGAGCCAAATGTGCATCCGTGACATTATAGTTGGGTAAGCAAAATGAACAGGCGGTGTCCAGAGTAGATTAGAAAGAGCTCCGTCTTCACAAACAATGCACCCTCCGGCCGCGGGAGCGTTTGCTTACTGTCCCGGGACAGCACAGGCGGTCGGAGACGGAGAGTTTTTTTTTTCTTTTCTTTTTTCTTTTTTTTTCTTTATTGCTCTCTTACTACAACAACAACAAGAAAAGCTGTTTTATGAATAAAAATCAGGCCGTAAGGCATTACATTACAGACGTAGAGCACTTCCGTTCCTTTGTGACGACACAACTGAACAGTCGTTTACCAGGAGAGGGCAGAACAGCTGCTCAGAGAGCAGGATTCAGGAGGATTACTTAGAACTGCGTGAATGAAGCCAAAAACCGCTCTTGGGGTGTTTTTGATAAGGAAATAGCATAACAACATGGTTAAAAACTCCAAAAAGTCGATTTTGCATGATATAGGACCTTTAAACTCCATAATTCAGTGAGAAGTGAGGAACCAAAGGTTATCCAAAGTACCTGATGCTTCAGTTTGCAGATATAGTGCTCAGCATTTTCAAAAAACACAAAAGCCTATTTTTTTTCTGACAAAAACTTTGTCAGATACCGAGAGGGCGCGTTAGCACATTCCAAAAATCCTAAAACTAAGACCCTAGGGAAAAAATTAAAAACAAACATAAAGGCAGTAGCAATACTGTAATTTTAGATTGAGGGAGACAGCGCCCCCTTGCTTTGGGCAGGGCGGTCAGCAAGGGTCGAGAATCGCCGCTTTGCGGCTATATTTGACTTTGATATTTTACAGTGCAAGTATGTTTTTCTCATCATTTTCCTGGCTTAGGCCCAATCTCAATTCTCTTTTCTACCCCTACCCCTTCCCCTAGCCCTTGCCCTTTCCCTACACCCTGAAACCAAGGGCTAAGGGCGAGGGTTGAAAATACCACCCTAAGAAATGGGACAGCCCTCCATTTGACTGCATTTACTATTAACACAGATGATTAAGGTTATGTAAAAAAATTATAATAATAAACAAAATAAAAGCAAGCCTACTTGTTTATAGAGCATGTTTCTACTGAACCAGTTCATCACTTGACTGATGCCGTTTTGTAACACCTAAACAACAGGACTCGGTCTCAGCCCAAACCCTACAGATTTTCATCTATTTCTGCTTCATCCGGCGCTACATTCTCCTTACCCCTGTCCGTGTGTTGCTGCTTCTACCGCGGGTCGCTGTGGCTGCAGCCAGAGCTGCGAGAGATCAGCCCATCCGCTCCTGTAGCGCACTCAGCGGGGACAGTCAGAGGTAGACCCGCTCGCACTGCGCACAGGGCGGGGATAGGCACCCGCAGCCTCCGCTCTGAGCCCCGGGCCTGAGCGGAGGCTGCCGAGGTGTGCTCAGACCGGAGACAGACCGCCTCAGACCCGGGCTCAGAGCACAGCGGGGAGAAATCGGGCGCAGCAGCGAGGCACTGAACCCCCTGTGTCATGTCAATAGCGACGTATCGAAAGTTTGGGAGCGTTCGCAGCAGCAAAGCAAAAACGTAGAACTGACACGTTTATAGCAATGGACTGTTCTAATTGTTGCACAAAGCTAATAAAGTCATGAACGAAGCGTTCTGCAACTTTATAAAAGTTGTAAAAGTGCTTAATGATGATATTCATGAATTCATTTCGCAGCTTATTTTCGTGTTTTGTCAAACTCCTCCTACCCCTTCGTCTGAAGTGTGCATCTGAAAAACCCTCGCTGGAAGGGCTATGTGGCCCTCTCCCTCACCCCTACCCCTCACCGCAAAATAGAATTGGGACACCCCTTCGTCTCTCGTGAACGCGCACAACGAAGGGAAAGGGCTAAGCGGAGGGCTAAGGGGGAGAATTGAGATTGGGCCTTAGTCTCTGTTCTTAAAGATGGTCAATAGGATAATCCCCCGCTATTGGTACAGTACTCCTTTGCAGGTTTGTGAGACAATATCTTGGAAAGATTGCCAACTGCTGGCTGCCTCGTCTCGCTCCTGACAGTTTGCACATAAGGCTTTGAGAGATGGCTCCAATGGAGACGTGTTTTTTGTTGACAATACAGACAATATACAGTACATATTGGTGGTTGGTGTTGCAAATAGTTGCATGACGTAATCCATGTTCAGCCCTTTAAGCAGAATAGAAAAGTGCAAAGCTAGGATTTCTCTGTATAATTGAATCAATGTTATTTTATATATGCAGACTTTACTTAGTCTGGAGGCAGTCATATATCAAAGCTAATGTAATTGTGGCCGTGCAACCATCATCCCACTGTATCTTCTACGTAGCTCCAATTTATCACCATCTTACTACATATATTTTCTATGAAACTTTTGAAGCTCATATCCCATGCGATTCATCTTTCTAACTGAAGCCAGAGCCAACTGTGTGCTGCCAACTCTGTGTTAACATACATCAACATAATAATCACGGTGGAAGACAAATGGCCGCTGCATTTTCATTTATTTCGAATGCACCGCCAGCAGCGTCGCAATTCATACCAACATGTGTTTTCAATCAGAGCAAATCACACGCATGTCGCACTTGAGAGGAATCTATTTGCTGTTCATGGACAAACATTTCCAAGAGAATGTTTGCCAGACCAGCATTGTGTTTTTAAAGAGGAACTGAACACAAAGCCAACTTTATTCTCAGCTGATAAATGGTAAATAATGCTTGAGTTTTGGTCAAAACGTTGGTAATAATGGATTTCTGTGATTAACAGCAACCAAATTTAAGATACTTTTATATTTACGAATAAATATCAGTCAGATAAGTTTGGTTTAACATGGATTAACATGAATGAAGAAAATGGCTTGGATTATTGCCTTTATGCCTGAGAGAGGAAGCAGTCGATCATTAACAGCTCAAGCTAAAGGTCAGAGCTGACGTTAGTGACTTTTTACCTTAACCGGTTAACTTAAGTGGTTTATTCATGAATGATATGCAACACACAATTAAAATGGCTGTTTTCATTCATTCGAGTTCTGTTTAGTTCAAAGACCCGTCTCTATTGGCTGTTCTCTGACTCGTCAAATGCATTGTGGTCTTTATTGACCGGTCTGGTGACCATCGCTCTTTCTAGACATTCAAACACCACTACAAAATGGCATGACTATGATATAGTGCATCATATAGGGAAGAGTGTGGACATTCGAGCACAGCCTTGGACAGCTTTGTGGATAGATAAACTCAACATTTAACAGTGTGTTGTCCTTTTTTTTGACGTATCCTGTAGTGGAACTAAAAACATAATTTAGACCATGGGTGTCCAATAGGGTTGGGCGATGTCCCCTTAATTGGCAGTTGACGATGTTTACAGTGAACCATCGTGAAGGACAATGATATGGTCCATCTCGCATAAGCATTTTTTAAAGACATTTACATAGCCTATATATAGGCTGCATTTTCTTTATGTTAGGGAAGGGAAGGGAATCTTATTTGTATAGCGCTTTTTATATGACATAAGTCACACCCAAAGCGCTTCACAGCTCACATGTTAGGAAAAATGTGAGATTGCAGGATAAATGTATCTAAACTAAATATGATCAGAACAGAGTCATGGAACTTTTTTGCAATAGAAATGCGTTAAAACTTGTGCGTAAAGTCTCAGAGGAGAACGACTTATTCAGAGCGTCATCTGCTCAATAACAAGGCTCTTATCACACTAATACAAATGTAAATCGGAGCTTATTATTTGCATTTTCTCAGTTTTAACGTAATGTTTAAGAAACAGTGGGGGAACGGGACAATATTTAGAAGTTTGCGCCGGAGCCTACGTTTTTAAAGCTGCTCCACACGCCGCCCGTCTGTGTGCTCGTAGCCTCATACCTCCTGCACCTGCCTCTTACTCTCTACTCTCGGCCCTTCGTGAGAATATCCAAACCCATGCGCTCTCAGCGCCGATGTGATATCCATCGTGGCATTTTGAAACTGTTTAGTTTCCGTACGAAAAGCAAAGCGAAACCACGTGGTGTTAAACAGTAGCTGCTTTTAGAGAGAGAGAGAGAGAGAGAGAGAGAGAGAGAGAGAGAGAGAGAGAGAGAGAGCCCCGCGCGTCAGAAATAGAGCAGCGCTGGGTCTTTATTTTAATAATTACGGCTAACACATGTCTTCGGGCTTCTGGTAGGCTACTTAAACTATCATGCATATTAGCTATTTTCAAAATTGTATTTACAGTGCAATCCCTGCAAAGTTTGTAGGTTTACAAGGCCCACAGAAGATCAGTGTGTGTTTCTGACAGGAGGGGGCGTGGCATCACGATGGTGGCTCTCCATCGTGATGTTACTCATCCATCACGATGGACGATGATATCGTCCATCGGAACAACCCTAGTGTCCAAGATTTTTTCACCGAGGGCCGCATATTGGCATGTGTACAGCATGGAGGGCCACAGATTGGTGGTCAATGCATCCAAACATTCAACTGGGTGCATTTAAGAGAAGTTTAAACCGTGCCCCGCACCTTTATTTAGGCTTTGAACCATAATACTAGCTCTGACTCAGAATAAATGTTAGATTTTGAGGTTTTTATTGTGTGGAATTATTAAGATTGCAGTAAAAAGTACCATCTCTGATGATGTGTGCCAATAAAACAATTGGCCAAAAATTGGCCTGAGGGCCGCATCTGGCCCCTGTTCCGCACTTTGAACATGCCTGATTTAGACTGTATTCATATGTATCATGTGTATCACTGCCAAATCGGGCAACATTCATCAATCTATCAATTGTAGGTTTTTTTTAGCCTAAATCATCACAAATAATCATATTGTCTCCAAGACTCATATAAAACATAACATACTCACAAGCAGTGTTTTCTGTAAAACAACGAAGGATGGGTGTGGATCACATCAGAAGCGGAAGCTGCTGTCAGACATTTTATAACATGTGCCGTTTTCTAACTCTTTTGCCAGTAACAATAAACATAACACCATTAACAACTACAACGCCTCCTGCTGGTGGGAGAGAAAACTATGCCAGCACACCCATGCCCTGACCATACACACAGGAGGAGGAAGTGTGAGCACTTTTTTACTTTATGGGGAACATAGATCTTATATTATAGATATAGAGTGTCACTATTGTATTATTAGACTACGTTGAACAACACGGGAATATACGAGTGTAACCGCTAAGTGTCTAGAGATCCACCTAACAGTGCCCTCTTCAGTCCTTAATAGACTCTTCTAATAACTTTGATGAGCAAATTCCAGTCCCTTGCCTTCTTTATTCTGATTTGTTTATTAGCATTAGCACTTGGGTTGCAAATTGCGAATGAGGCGAACTTATTACCATTGTGCCCTGGTTGCCAAAATGATCGAGTATTAGCCCGGCTTTTCTGAACAGCCAGTGTCCATATTAACTGCAGCCTTAGCAGTGTTTTTTCATTACTTGTGCTGACCACCTGAAATAATAGCAGGCTCCATGGGGATGATTGTACTCCCACAATACAAGCCATATTAGATAATGTTGTCCGTGTGCAGGATTTGGGGGTAAGATAAGGTATGTTTTCACCAGAGCGCTGCAGTATGGGTAAATCAGTGCAGTACTTTTCAGCGCAGTAAAATATGGCTTACCTTACCCGGGACTCAGGGAAAGGCTTGTGTTTCTCCAGCATATTGTAGATAAAGAATAAAGCTGTACAAATCGCATATTAGGTGAGTTTAAAAATCATGTTTTCAATAAGTCAGATAAGCAGATTGTTTTCAGGTTTGTGGCCCATTTGTTCTTAGAAATAGGGTTTTTACTTTCCTCATAGATTTATATTGGAAATCTTAATGTTACTATCAAACTTCCATTTTTTTCACATTTCCCAGTCTTGTACAGTACGCTAGTGATGCACAATAATGCCAATTTGACCCGATAACCGATAATTTCCCATGTGCCGATACCGATAACCGATGATGACACCGATAATTATGTATATATATTTGCACTTTATTTTGAGACAAGAAATCAATGTAATTGTTCACAGTGCTGCTCAAAATGTATAAACTTTACCACAAAATATACAGGTTTATGAATATAGATCAAATAATTACTTTTAGTTTGGGTTTGGGTCGCCACCTTTTTCTAAAAGTTCAGGTTTTTTACTGTTCCATTATCTGAGCAGGTCTGTCTCTGTCTCTGCTTTGCCTGGTCAGAGGGTCAGGTCATAAATGATAGTATTTGAGCAAAATAAATGGTCTAAAATCATCAAACATGACTGAGTAAGGACTACAGGTGTATTGAACACTAAGAAGTGTATTTGTTTGAAATAAATACTTGTTAGCAAGTATTTTCATACATTTGTGGGGGCCACAGTTTTAGGCTGGGAGGGCACGGCCCGACTACAGCACGCGTAGGGGGGGATTCAAGCAAAAAGGTTATGAACCACTGTCCTAATCAAAAGTATTAGCTGTCGAGTTCTTAACACACTTTTTTATAAAAGTAAATATACCTGTAGTTCGCTGATTTTTTGGAAAATGTGACAAAGCACGACGAGAAAAGCCTTTAGTTTCCAGAGCACTGATGGTGCTTACACTGCACTTTGTAAAATGGGCTAAGGGCGTAAATCGAAACTTTTGGGCTGTCTCAAAAACACTTTGTTAGTCACTGACTTAGGTGACATGTTGTATTTAATATATGTTTATATATTCTCTCCATATTTTTTACTGTCGGCCAATTTGGCCGATGGAAATTATTTTAACCGGCTATTTGCTTTTCAAACCGGCTAACGGAAACCATGGTCTCCTCCTGCCATTTTGTGTGGTGCTGCTGTAACCTGTTGCTGACATGAGATGCCAAATCTGTGCCTGTGTCAGATTCAAGTTTGACTAATACTATACGACAGCACCAAAGCAAGACACTCTCTCCTGCATTGGGCATTTGTGCGTCGTGTGGCTAAACACTAGCTGCATGGCTCATTCATCAATGTAAAACTTCTCTTGTTCATAGCAATTTGACTCAGGGCTGTCGTCTTTATTTTCTCAGAAATACAAAGATAATACATCGGTTTAGGACCCGCTCTGTTCGAGCATTAAACTTACTTCGGGTCTGCGGTACGCAATTCTCATCTTTTTTCACTTTTTGGTGCGGTGAAAAAGTCAAAAAACTCTTCCTTAATGGAGAGCGCCTGCACAACATTGTTTTACTGGAACACTCTTCATATTTTTCAGCTAAAACAGTGCAGAAGTCGCCATTGGAGAGCGTATCTGCTGCTGTAAATGTGCAGTTCTGAATATGCAGCAGCTCCGGGCTGCAGTAGGAGCGGGACGGCACCGCTGCTGAGAGAAAGACAGCGAGCTGGAGCCGCACATTTAATGCAATTTGAGCTTTTAATTATCGGGCGTAATTATCGGCGGACATTTTATTTATCAGCTCATCAGGGATGGCGTCAAAAAAGCAGATATTATCGTGCTTCCCTACCATAAGAATGCGTTTTTTTCCCCAACATGCAGCGGAAAAACAAATAATGATACACATAATAAATAATGAATTTTTCTAATTTTATTTTTTTTAACTGATTGTCATCCAAAAGAGATGAACACAGAAATATGTGTTTAACACGGTTAAAAAGGCGAAGAAAGAAGTAGACACTTATTTATCCCACCTCTGTCCTAAATTAACAGAATTACATGCAAGCTCTACAGTACATAGTCATATTCCTATTCACCTGGTAGGGATATTCATACCAAGGACATCCACATAAGTAATTAGGTTGCAAAATTGCTCTTTACTCGTCATTATGCCTTTCAAAAATTGGGTATCAACAAGGCGAGATTTAAAAGTTTACAGGTTATTTTCAGTTAAAACTAATGCTGACAAAGTGGGGCTTTTATTGTTTTGTTTTTAAAAAAATATATTTTAGACCCAATGGCCACGTCCCATTGGAGGGAGATGAAAGAGATGGAGTGAGTGTGCATTGAAAGGAAAGAGCAGGCCTCTGCTCAGACGGCTGCTTCTGGCCCAGCCACAGATAAAGTGGAGGAAGATGGATGGACTTCAACCCATACATTGAAATCTTGCTTAATTCCGATTTAGCCCCCCAAAATATGGGCATTTTGGCCAGAATTACAAGATTGGCAATAAACCAAGACTCTGCAAGCCAAGTCCAGTCCTTTCATGCGTTCTTTTCCCCCTCATGTGAATGAAAAGACTTGCAGAGGGAATAGTGTGCGGGGAATGTCGATGCTTCCTCAGGGCATCAGAGGGAGAGACCTTTACTCAAGTTGACATGGCAGATCATCAGGAGTGACGTGTCCGCACATGTGCCTGCCTGCACACCTTCCTCCCCCGTTTGTCCCTGTGGGGACCCACTCGGTCGATAAGTCCGCCTGACAGTGTGCTCTTCAGCTTGTCTCCCCGCACTCTCTGCCGCTTCACAATCTCCTGCGCTCCACTTTATTTTTTCCCCCTGTAAATCCCATCACTCTTGTCTGCACCGCTGCACTCTGCGTGTGGACTTTCACAGGAAGCGTACTCTGGATACTTTCGGACACCTGGTGTTTCTTGTCGTGTCACCTTCAGCTGTGGTTCTCAAATGGTTTACCTTTGGGACCGACTATCAAGAAACAACACAAAATATCACTTTAATTTACACTCTTGCAACATCTCCACTTTAGTAGCTCCTACAGACTCCAAACTTTCTGGTCTTGGACTTGTACAGGCAAGGCTTTTTCAGAGGGCTTTTTAATATGCATTTCCCTGTCTGATTCATTGAGCTTTGAA
This sequence comes from Neogobius melanostomus, assembly GCA_007210695.1. Taxonomy (NCBI): domain Eukaryota; kingdom Metazoa; phylum Chordata; class Actinopteri; order Gobiiformes; family Gobiidae; genus Neogobius; species Neogobius melanostomus. Next base: position 127,879 of record VHKM01000042.1, on the reverse strand, counting down.
CTGCAATAAACAATTTGAAATAAACACTTCAAGATTTTTTATTTGTCAAACCATGTGAATGATTTGAAATTATATTTCTCTCATTCTTGATTGTGGAGTGGGCGGTGGGGGAAGAGGGGTTAGGAGGGAGGGCAGGGAGTTCAGCTTCCCGATGGCCTTGTGTATGAAACTGTTAAGTCGACTTGACCTGGTCCGTAGATTCCGCAGTCTCCTCTCTGAAGGCATTACATTGAAGAGACTGTGTGATGGGTGCGTAGGGTCCCTGGTGATTCTGACGGCTTTGCGGGTGAGACGGGTGGAGTACATGTCCTTACTGGAGGGGAGAGGGGCTCCGCAGATCCTCTTCGTTGCCCTCACGATGCGCTGGAGGCTCCTTCGGCAGGAGGCAGTGCTGGTGCTGTGCCACACAGTGATGGAGCTGGTCAGGATGCTCTCTATGGTCCCTCTGTAGAAGAACCTCACAGTGATGGAGCTGGTCAGGATGCTCTCTATGGTCCCTCTGTAGAAGAACCTCACAGTGATGGAGCTGGTCAGGATGCTCTCTATGGTCCCTCTGTAGAAGAACCTCACAGTGATGGAGCTGGTCAGGATGCTCTCTATAGTCCCTCTGTAGAAGTGCCACACAGTGATGGAGCTGGTCAGGATGCTCTCTATAGTCCCTCTGTAGAAGAGCCACACAGTGATGGAGCTGGTCAGGATGCTCTCTATAGTCCCTCTGTAGAAGTGCCACACAGTGATGGAGCTGGTCAGGATGCTCTCTATAGTCCCTCTGTAGAAGTGCCACACAGTGATGGAGCTGGTCAGGATGCTCTCTATGGTCCCTCTGTAGAAGAACCTCACAGTGATGGAGCTGGTCAGGATGCTCTCTATAGTCCCTCTGTAGAAGTGCCACACAGTGATGGAGCTGGTCAGGATGCTCTCTATAGTCCCTCTGTAGAAGTGCCACACAGTGATGGAGCTGGTCAGGATGCTCTCTATAGTCCCTCTGTAGAGGTTGCACATAACGGAGGCTGGGACTCTGGCTCTTCTTAACTTGCGGAGAAAGTAGAGATGCTGATTACTTTTCTTGACCAGTGATGTAGTGTGCATGGTCCAGGAAAGGTTCTCTGTGATATCCACACCCAGGAACTTAGTGCTGGTCACCCTCTCCACTGCAGCACCGTTGATTGTTAAAGGAGCATGCTGGACCCGCGCTCTTTGAAAGTCCACAACAATCTCTTTTGTCTTTTCCACATTTAGAGAGAGATTGTTCTGTGTGCACCACATGGCCAGACTGCTCACCTCACTCCTGTATTTTGACTCGTCTCTGTTGCTGATGAGACCCACCACTGTTGTGTCGTCTGCAAACTTGATGAAGAGGTTTGAGTCGTACTTTGGAGCGCAGTCATGGGTCAGCAGAGTGAACAGGAGGGGGCTCAGCACACAGCCTTGGGGAGCCCCTGTGTTCAGAGTGATGGTTCTGGAGGACTTTCCGCCGACACGTACAGCCTGTGGTCTCCCCGTTAGAAAGTCCAGCAGCCAGTTGCACAGTGATGTGTGGAGGTGGAGCAGTTTGTGTATTAGCTGCTGTGGGATTATAGTGTTGAATGCTGAGCTAAAGTCTAAAAACAGCATTCTAATGTAAGAGTCCTTTGTTTTAAGGTGAGTGAGGGCTGAATGAAGCGCAGTGGAGATGGCATCTTCAGTTGAGCGACTGGACCGATATGCAAACTGATATGGGTCCAGGGTGGGAGGGAGAACAGACCTGATATGTTCCATGACGAGCCGCTCGAAGCACTTCATAAGAATTGGAGTGAGTGCTACTGGGCGGTAGTCATTAAAGCAGGATGGTAGTGACTTCTTTGGCACTGGAATGATGGTGGTCGCTTTGAGGCACGTTGGGACCACAGCCTGCTGCAGAGATGTGTTAAAAATGTTTGTGAAGACTTCAGTGAGTTCATCAGTGCAACCTTTCAGTACACGACCTGGTATGTTGTCTGGACCCGGTGGTTTGCGTACGTTGATCCTGCTCACTTACTTGCTAGTTCACTTTTAAAAAGCAAGTAAATTATTTATTTGTACAACAAAATTGCGTAGATCAGATGTTGGGTTAGTCCTGAGTAGGGCTGGGTACCGTTAATTTTTTTCCCGATACCACTACTTTAACGATACCTGCTTTTCGGTACCGGTTCTTTAACGGTACTTTTTTCGATATCTGTTATTTTAATTGAATTAAAATAATGTATATAAAAAGTATTATTCATGAGAGAGTCTTAAAACAGCACAACAGAAAGAACACAGGCCGCAGCAGCGTCACATGTAACTTCATTTTTTAAGCAGAATTCCCACTTAAGCAATGATAAAAGAGAGAAAGGACGTTATTACCTCCTGAGCTGCAGGGACAGACCAGATCCACATCAGGACACTGTTTTCTTTTAGCTAAACTTTTCTAAACACACTGCGCTGTTCGACAAAGTGAAAGCACTCCACACGTCAAAGATCTGTTACACAGTGAGAGCGCTCACTCGGTCACAAAAAAATTACCAAAACTGTTCCAAAACTGGCTAATGCAGAGTGAGTGCTCACTTTTTTCACAAACAATCTTTGATCTCCTCCTCCGGTGCAGCATGGAGTTTAGTAAACAACAGCACGTAACTTCTGGCTCTGCGGGTCTTTTGCTAAAACAAAACACTTACCTTGGGGCTTTAATTTTGCGTGGTAAAAGTAAAGCCCCAAGGTAAGTGGACAACTCTTTTTGTCAAACAAAACAAAGTTTGGAACTAAAGTGGAGCAGCCTTTACCTGACGCTACGAAGCTGCTCTTCTCAGGTCAGTAAGAAACTGTCACCTTGTTATTTAACTTTGCATTGCTTCTTGCTGCATTATTTTCATCACATGTGTCTGTCACGTACAGTATGTGCTGCCGCACTGCTGCTGCTGTGCTGCATTTGGAACAGAAGAGCTAAACTCGAGAAAACAAAACATGCTAATGAAATGTTTACCTTATAAAACCGGACATTCAACAAAACATCGCCAACTTTGAGTGGCATTAATGGATAAGAATGCACTTTGTTGGAAGACAACAATGTAAGGCAAAATAAGTGCGCTTTCTAACCTGACCCACCTGCACCCCAAGTTTGCGGTATATTTGAGGAACCTAATAAGAGTATTAAAATAATTCAAGGGACATTTAGAATAGATTAAAATGTGTGGAAAAAAACCTTGAAAAGTCACTGTGCAGTGTGCAGTTTTTAACAAAGAACATCCAAAGTATTAATACTAAAAAAAAAATCCATTACTCAATTTCTGTGCTGAAAAGATAAGCAATTTTGGCCATTTTTATACATAAAATGTCTTATCTTTGTATATAAAAACATAAACTGTTGATGTCAGTCATCTAAAAGAAAATCTTCAAATTGATATCTCTACATTTTTATCTTTCCCTATTCACCTGCAGTGTCTTGCCTTAAATAATTCCCTAAAATGTATTGAGAGAAGATATTTTTTGTGTATAGCCTCTATGAATTCCCTCCAACATAAGCTTTCCTGCTCAGCAATAGTTCTAGAGAGCCATTCTCTAAATATGCTGAATTTGATCTGCATGTTTAAAATCGATATCAAAGCGCCGTCATTAATTATCAAGCTGTGCCACCTCCCTCTTTTATGCCCATATGAAAGTGACTCTTTATCTGCTAGACAATGGCCACGTTGATTACAATTATTTATTTATTTTAATTATGACATTCTCCCAGTTTCCGCCTTGGGTCTCCCGGCTCAAAGCTGTTTTTCACATCTCTGCTCAAAGGCGGCGTCGCTGTCATGCTGCTCGACATATAGCAACGGGCGGACGCTTGAAAGGCCCCGGAGTTGAACAACTGTCTCCTTTTATCTGCTTTGTTTTGTGGGTTTATGCTAATTACGTCTCCAAAGTGAATGCGCGAGCGATAACGCGCCGAACATTCGCAACATGCTAAACATAGCTCCCAAAAGTCGGATGAGATCAGAGATGCAAGCAGCCGCCGCGGAGAAGGGTCTCTGTTCTACATGATGCATTATGCGAGTCGTAGTGGAGATAATGATGAAGCAAGTGAGAATAATTCATTAGTCTGTATGTTCGTGGGTGAAGTAAGTTTAGGGAAATGGACTCATATTTTGCAAGAACATTCTCAAAGTTGTGTTTTGCTTGAGATTTTGGACTTAACTGTGGAGTCTATCTTTAGGCTTTTAATCATGTTTGTGTAAGCTATCAGTCTTCCATGCATTTTGGAATCGAAGGCATTCGCCACATTTCTCAGAGGCTCTTCCTATGTTCTACATTCTTTTGGCCTTAATAAAAATCCTCTGCTGGGAACAATGGCTTTCTGTGTTAACAGAAATTAGAGATGGATTACGTATACCTGTTTTCCATACATGACCAATGAAGGTTAACTGGTTTGGCGGGGGGTATGGTTTACACATGCACGCTGCCGGGTAAAAGTGTTTTTAGCAAATGTTATTATTTGTATCTATTTATTTGAATTTTCATATGATACATAATTCAGTTTAAGTAACTTTAAAGCATTTCGATGATGTAGGAAAAAATACTATGTTTTAGAAAGTTTGAGAATGTAATATACTATTGGATTAGCCTAATGTAGGCTACCGTTATTTAATTTTCCCATGGGTGTTTGGATTTTCCTCATAATCATGTTTAATATTTAGCAGTGAGTTCCACAGTTTATGATCTAATTGGACACATGTAATAGGTCTGTGTTCTGCTTAAAATAAGTGGAGCCAAAATCAGCATTTAAGGCTAAGTTCAGGACTTTCTACAGAATCCAACAGAGCTAACTTCAGTGACTTTATGTGAAACACATGCTAACAACAATATTAAAGAGCATGGGGCAAACTCCACGCTGCAGAAATGGGATCATAACACCAGCGCATGTTTATTTTTTAACTCAAAACTGCATCAGTGAAGTGCAATACCTCTCCAGGTATGTTTTGACAACGTTACAACGTGATTACCAAAGTCAGTCTAGCATATGTGTCCTTTTAAATTCAATGCAAGGTAGCCAGAAGATTTTTATAAGGATTTTATTGGCTTATAAGCTTTATTTGATTAAACAACTTGGGGTAAAAAGGAGATTGAAGCGTGGGGCATTTAGGACATTTTCAGAGCCAGGACTCACACACCATAAATGTGTATGTTTAAGTTCAAGTTACAAACGTAATAAATAGATGGAATTTGATTGTTTACTCTCTCTCGCACTCCTCACTTTGCAATCTCAGACTCATTACATGGTAATGGTAATCTATCCAAGAGAATCCCAACATTTCTTCACATACAGCTGTGTTTAGCACCAATCCAAACTTACCACAGTTTGAGATGAGAAGAAAGAAAACTTTTCGGCAATGGCTGCTCAGAAAGTCCACGTAGCTGAGTATGCAAAGCTCAACTTATGCATCGTTTCTCTCAATTGTTCTCATTCACGGCGCGTCGTCGAGGTTGAGCGTCGCCAAAACAAACGCTTCTGTGCGTGAAGTTTAGCCGAAATATGTCTGTGAAGTTTGTCTCTCTCTTACAACCACGCCTTTTCAAAGGACATCTCTTTTAGACCAGAGATTTTGACTGAGATGTTAGCTTACTTTTTTTTAAAGAGGAAGTGAGAGAAAATGGAGGCGCTTACTGATTATCCATTCTAACTGTGCACAGCTGAGGCAGGAGGGCTTTGAAACCGTCTACACCTCACATCGCACACATGGCTCTCATCTGCTCTCAGCCTGTCCCTGTGTCACCGCCGGAGAAGGCAAATCAAAGCCCGGTGAGGAGAAGGGGCTAATGATTCCAGTCCATTCAGGACCCCCCCCCCCCTCTTTTCAAGCTGAAACCACATCGTAACCTGTTTCCACAGTTCTATTAAAGGCTATTGTGGGCCGGGACAATAACGGCTCGACAATAGGCAACGGTTCCAACAGTGCTGTAAAAAATCTGAGGATATTATTTCAAAGTTATACAATTCAAAGAGGACGTGTGCATGATTGTGGCTCATATGCTGCTTTTTCATGTTGTCAAACTTTAACGTTTGTAGTCTTCATCTCGTGAGCCACCCTCTGGAGGCTGGGGAAAATTCCGCAATCTCCAAAGATCCAGTGTTGCATTCATTTTTCACTAAGATCTTATACGATGATGGGAGAGTGTGATTACTGTGTAAAGCCTTCTCCAGCACATCCCAAAGAGGTAAAGATGTCTTGTGGCCCCTGAACCACTCTTTCGCAATTTGAGCGCGATGAACCCTGGCATTTTTGTGCCAATATATGCCCATCAGGGTACAAGAAATCCAAAGATGGAATAACCTGGTCTTTCAGGTTGTCAGCTGGTCTCGTTATTTGGGCACATAGTGTTGCTGAACCCTAGACCTGACCAACTGCAGCAAGGCTGATGAAAACAATGAGTTAAATCCAGGTGACCAGTTCTTTTGCTGTCAGGCATGTTTTTCAAAGGCTAAAAATCCATCCCATCGTAATTTTGGATAGGCGTGCCTGTCTAGCCTGGCATGAAGCCAGACTGACTTTATTTATATATTTATAAATACATATAACAGACAATCTGGAATTGTGGTAATAGGACGCAATTTCCAAATCCAGACTCGAGGCAGGGCTAACGATCCCAGTTTGAACGAGAGCGAACCAATCAAACACAATGACCTACACTTTGCATTTACGTCCTCTGCCATGATTGACTGTTCTCGTCCACACGTGCAGTCGAGTAAATGTTGCGGTGAAAGCCCCCAGCGCCTTTTAAGGACAAGTCCAGCTCATTTAAAACAGAAGAAAGGGCACTGGTTAAAGATCGTTGTGTTGTGGCCACCATCTTCACTGTTTTGGTTACGGCCCGGAGGAGCACTGGTTGATGGGAAATCCTTGCGTGGAAGATGACGCACCATTAACTCCCGCCTCCCGTGCTATGATTGGCTCGTCTTGGTTTTGCCGGAGTCAGCGAGATTCAAATTGCAGAATTCCAGACTGTATCCCCATGTATCTCTTAACATGGAGGATCAGTCTGGCTCGTGCCAGGCTAGTGCCTGTCAATGGTCAGATCTTGGATAATATGAGTTGTCTGGTCAGCGTAATAAAAAGTCGATGTGAAAATGAGCCAGTTTTGAAATAAACGGATCACTCAGCTCCCTCTACAGAGCCATAAATGCCATCAGTAGCAATGGCAACAGTTATATATCTTTCCCTGGACAATGACCACAAGCCCCTGCTTTCGCATGACACTGCATTATGCCCAGTCTTCGCCACTCTATTAACCACTATTTTCACTTTAAGATGTTTAATGGCACATGAAAAGCCTGCCCCGGCACTGTAAAGGTGCACCGACAGCACCCTATATATCCCAACAGTAAATAATCACACCACGCTTACACCACTGGGGCTAAATATCAATGAGACATCTCTGTGGATATAATTTCAAAAATAGCCTGGAAAAAAATAGGCTTTGGGGATAAGGGGAGGCAAAAATATATTAAAACGTCAAGATTTCAAGTCTATGGCTGCCGGATGTATATTAATTCCTAAAGGAAATAGTGTGAAAGATATTGGTGATTTATCGCTCTCAAGCAGCGCCATCATTTATCACCTGAGTGGCCACCTGATTCAGGGCTGCTTTGGAATGACCGCGGCGTTTTCCACTTGGGAAATTCCATTACAGGGCCAGTGCGGAGAGGACAGAAGAGAAGGGACTGCAAGGGTATTTGAGCTCCCGAGATACAGCCCAGGCCCATTGCAAGAGCAGGATGTTAAGAGTTTGCAGCTTAAAAAACGGAACCCAGTCTATCATGCATTGTTTGAGTCGACATATCGTGCATGATTGTGGCCTACAAACCTACTTTTGGGCACTTCCGCATTGATGGATAACTTTCAATCGTTTCTGAGTATTAACGGTTTGACTGAAGTGTCATCAAAATACTTTTATGGATAGGTTTTTGATGAGGGCCTTCCTTTTCACTTTTTAAATATACTTTTTTTAGATAGATTATTTTACACAGTACACATTATTAAAAAATAAAAAAAACTTCAACATTTCAAAAACAAATATAAATTTAAACAATTCCAATAATGAAATGTTTTCCAGTAATGGTTAGTGTCCAGTGTTTTTTTCTTTTTAGTGTAGACTGCAATGATTTGTTTGATCACTGTGGAACTGTCAATGAAGATTTGCTGAGTGGTTCATTTTGTCCGTCTATTCCATATTTTGACTGCAACGATTGAAATGGCCAGTTGAAAGAGTTGAACTGTTTTCGGAGGGAAGTTGTCCGTATATTATTGAACGGTAATGTTAAAATTGAGTCCAATCTTTAATAAGTAAATGGCCTGGTGGTTTGTTGGCTTAGGGCATGATGATTTAGTTGTTACATAACAGCTCCCAGAAACCGCTTTTCTGACTGGGAGTCTGTTTTTATTTTAATTTGATTTAATACAGTAGTTTTAAAACAGTTTGTCTCTCAGCCACAGCAACATTTTCATATACAACACCATTTTCATAAAGTACAGTATATTTGAGAGCTTGTTATACAACATTTTAGCTGTCAACCACCTCCCAAAAAGTGCAACTTGTTAATCTTTCTGCTGACCCACTGACAAATTGTCAAATGCAACAATGACCTCTCTGGCTTCATAAAGTATATATTCATGTATATGAGTTTGGTGATATGTATCTGGATGATTATTTTATTCAAATTGAGGTTTTAGTTAATACATCACAAATGTAATAACAGTTTTTTACAATTTTTACAACCTTTTCCTCTCATTATTTGCCTTTTACTCAAAATCCTGAACTGTAATGTTTTGCGATCAGTGCTTGTGAATGCAGCAGCACGTTTGACACTCAAGTCCATGCGGGGAGTGGCAGGGATCGATAGAAGCCAGGCAGATGAGCATAGGAAAAAAAACAGACCCGGTGTCCTTGAGCTATAAAGCTAGAGCCCATTAGTAACCCGCGGTGATGACATGCCAGGGCTGTCTCCAGTGCATCCGCTAGCCATCCGCGTCCCGACGCTAATGCCCGTTTGCCCAAAACCAACATGAACCTTAAATATTTAGACAGGAAAATCGAACATGGCTCAAATGTTGTAAATTAATTACGGGGGAATACTTCTGACATCGCTGGCTTCCTATTTGCAGGTTCTGTTTTCCAATATTTGATGGACTGAATTGCTCAGAATCTGGGGCTGTATGGGGGCGCAGTGGTTAGCGCTTGTGCCTCACATCGAGGTCCAGGGTTCGATCCCTAGCCTAGACAAGTACTCCAGGTACTCCTGTTTCCCCAACTTCTATAACACATGTACAATATACTGTAGGCCAGAATGAATGAATGGTGGTGGTCAGAGACCATTGGCGCAGGTTTGCAGCTGCGCTTCTGTCAGTCTGCCCCAACTTGTATCAGGTAAAAAAAACGATATACAAATACAGATATATACAGTACATTCCATCCATCCATCATCCAATTTTGCTGCCATGGTTAAAAAATAAATAAATCAAAAGAAACTAGCCCAACATTGTCAAATTTTCTTGCCACTGTCTTGTTTCCCTTCATGAATTTGGAAGTCCAAGCATTGTTCCATGGTCTTAACTTCCCAATTAAGTCTTATAACTGAACTTGCCTTAGGTGGACATTCATGTAAACATTATCCTTTGTTTTCCTGCCTGGCCCATTCCGAATTCATCCCCGCGCCTCTTCCCGCTTCTCCTTCCGTGCGTTTGGCGCGTCTTTCATTATTCATAGCTTTCACTTCTCTTTGTAAATAGCTCAGGCCGCCCGGTCAGCTGGCATGTATCGCCGGGGAGAGAGCGCATTCAGGCACTCGGGCAAAACATCCCCCTACTGTAAAAGCTTTTAAAAGGAAAACGTGGGAGGGAACCTGTCCACAAAAAAGTGTCACCGCGGCGCAAGTGACCCGCACCTTGCGGGGCCGAACGCCGCGGAAAAAAAGTGCTCCCGCAGCAATATACAGGTGCTGTTGAATAATTTACTTTTGTCATGTCGGCTCCCAGTGTTTGCAAACATGAAGTCCCAATTCATTCCGTTATCGGCGGTTTGAAGAAAAACATATCCAATTGAGGTGAGCACTGAATTACATTTTTATAATGTGTTGAATTTTACATGGAAGACTGGTGCCCTTTATTTTCTAAGAATTATTGAGTTTACATGCCCCAAATCGTCCCTCAGCCACCTATGTTTCCATCTTTGTACTTTTAAAGACCTGAGCAAAGCAAAGAAGCACTCATTGACACTGGGTCAACAGTTTGCTCAAATTGAAGTTAATGTCTTTGTGAACATGGGTCCTGAAGCACTGGTATTGAGTATGCTCTGTATGCTCTAATTTTCTCTTCTCATTTAAGCACAATCTCACTCGAGCTTCTAATTAAAACAATACAGTTATTGACATAATGCCAGAGTATAATTACCTCGGTACAATAAAACATGGAATGCCATAGAACACTAATTTGAAATGTTTGAAAGAAATGTTTTAAGAAAAGTTCAGCGTTTCAATGTGGACATCTCTTTGCTAAGACGCTCCTTAAGGGCACATTGTCCTTCTGCATCCAGTGTTGGGCTGGTGCTTCAACCCTTCAAAACTAAAATTTAAATATTTAAAATCCCGGAGAGAATCGACCAGCCAATCAACAGAATTCCCAGGTTGTGTGACAAATTCACAGTGAATCTGGCCATAAAGAACGCGACAGTTGCACAGTACTGCCTGTGAACTGAATACATGCCCCTCCTATTTGGCCGCAGGTTCATGATGTTAGTGATGTTGTGACAGGGAATTGTTAGTTCATGCTTTTTGAAAAAATATTTATTGGTTCACTTGTACAAGATCTCTGCTCTATGATTTCCCAAAGCAAGGACCACTTCCCCATTTTCGATTTCCCCCTTCACTCTTCACATCTGCAATTCCATACTGTGATTTGATCTACCCCTTGGAACACCCATATATCACCACCACTTCGCTTTTCCTCATTTTCAATTACACCCACAGCTCCGCGCGCTCTTCCCTTCGTCCCCTCTCTCTGCAAATAGATGTCCCTATAGATGCACGATCCAGAGAGCCCATTGATCTACCGTGCCCTTCACCTGCCTACCGTCCTCCGCTCCCATTCCGAAACAAATAGCTAGCTTGGAATGGTGCGGAAATGAAAATTGTGTTCAGTTGTGGGATTTGCTCCGGGGCCATTTAAAATTCATTTATAATACTGTGAAAGAAAAGAGGAGAGTTGTTCATCCCCCCTCATGTGCGCACATCTCCTCCACACTGGGTTAAATTTAGCTGTCCTAATTCCCATTGTCCCCTCGCCTGCGTAGTAGCATTCCATCTCCCCGTCCGCTCAGCTCGACGCCTCTTTTCATTCTTTGAATTGATTGGCTTTCATTACAACTGATAAGGTGTCAGCTAAATCAATGGTTTAACACATGCGGTGGATGGTGACTGGATGGCAATGCTGTAAAAAGTAATAGAGCAAGAGATCAGAGACTGACAGTGGAATCTCATTTCGAATTACGGGGGAGATCCAGTAAGCCAAGCTGCTAACCATTACTGCAGGAGATCCATCAAGATATCTTTGTTTTCTAGCTAGCTAATAATAAATAGCCTGTGTTATGCTAAACTACATGCTGTAATGCTGTTCTCTCATGAAAGGCATGCATGCAGTCTCGTTTAACTACTTTCATGCATGATTCAGTATTCCTCAAATGTAACCAAGTCTCAACCCAAACCTGCAAATCCCATGGCGAATGGGAAAGAGTGGGTCAATAAGCCGAATGCCCATCTCGACTGCGCATGCATGGCTCAATCGGGCTCCTAATTTCGGCTACCAAACAAACCAGTCCGCCATTGAAATGTGTGAGCGGGGTCAGGTAGCGGAGCGTGAACACTGAAGTATATTGAGTCATAACCGTGAACTATAAGGCTTACGGCCATTGGTTTACAGACTATAAGTGACATTTCTTGCAAATATTTATGTTTTCAATATCTTGAAAGCGAGGGAAAAGTCAGGACACCGTCAATTTTTAAATAATTTAAATTTGTCTTGAAATCACAGGGAAAAGTTTCAAAACGGTGTTGATGTTAAATATAGTGGGTACATTTCCGTCTGTCAAATTAGCGATAGATTAGCTATGTTGTACACCAACAGATCACTCGTAAAAAAAATACTACTAAAGTAAATGTAGATGGCATAGCCTTTATGTGTATGTGGATCTCTGGTCACTGGAAATGTTTTCTCACATAGTTATTCCAACAAGGACTGGTTGTCACTTTTGACAGCATCTCGACATATGAACGGCAGTTTCTGTCATGTACGCAGCCCTGGTTGTAAAAATAGACTTTAAGCTAATATTGTAACAGGCTCCACGACGACTACAAAAACGCTTTAAATCATCAACTTTCCAGCGGTTAAAACGGTCCAAATCAGAGCTTTCTTCGTTGCTTCATGTTAACTAAGAATATTGTTTGGTAGTCAAAAGAAATTCCATTACCCATGATGCAACGGGCGACCCGAGATGGGCATTGGGCTTATAGCTTTGTAGAACTTACACATAAAGCACATAGAAATGTAGTGTAGCATGAAACTTATTACATAGTAATTATGCTGATGCAAATAGTTTAGCAGACATACAGTAAAACTTATGTTCGCAATTGTCATTGCACACACATCAAACTTGTCACATAAATGGCACGAAACTTTAGCCTGGAAAAATCCAGACTCACCGCTGTACCAGCGAGTGAGTCTGGTCACCGTTGCTTCAAATCCATTTCCCACAGCGGTACATACGCAAGCAAACAGGAAGCGGAGTAAACCAATCAGCGAAGGGCGGGCGTCTGCCATTGATGCGGTGTTATTAGCGGTTTTGCGTTAATATTTGCGCAGGATTATGAATCACGAAACTCACCTACTGTCAATGTGTTTTTGGTCATTTACCGCCGATTGGAGACACGCTTTCTCTCTTTCGTGCGTCGTTTGTAGATTGTTATTGAGGGACTTCCGCGTCCCGTGAGTGACGCTGCTCGCTAACAACACGTCACGGCAAATAAACAAATCTGATTGCACGTGAACGGATTGATTTTGCGGAAGCCGCGAACGAGGGCGGGGTGACCAGACTGATCCCCCGCTGGATAAAAAAATACAGAGGGGAATCATTCTGGTCTCACCAGGCTAACGAAACTTATCATGCACACCAATAATGCTGTGTGTGCATGAAACTTATTACGCTTGCACAAATCCTGACATGCCAGATCTTAGATCGTATGTAAAAGTCTTGCACCCAGACTTTTATCTTTTGCTTGTCAAAAAACACAGCATCATAATTTGTACAAGTTTTGTCATTTTCGCAACCTCACAAAACAAAATGTTACCGCTGCCCTTACCAAACTGAAGTGTATGCTTACCATGCGCTGCCTTCAGTAACTCTCATCAGGAGTGTAAACACATTCCTCGTGTCATACCATCAAATCACACATATTGCTCGATATGGCGCATCCCCACTGCGTTTCTGCCGCCATTTACTGCTTTATGGTTGGAGCTTACCGTTCCGATGCGTAGCTTTACAGACTTGCTAAATTGGCCCACGTCTTCGGCTTCTTGGCACAGATGGCGCATGCATGAGTACTCTGCATACTGGCATTAAGTGCGTTTCGATCGGTAAAAGCCATCAGTGCTCCACGCCTCCCACCAGTGCGCTGGGCCTAATAAATGTAGCCTGCCTTATTTTGTGTCACTCCACTCTCCGGAGAGAGGGTCGTATTGACAGACGCTTTGATCGATAGGCTCTCTCTGTTGCTCTCCACCGGCACTACCCCCACCCCCCCTTCTCTCTCTCTCTCTCTCTCTCTCTCTCTCTCTCTCTCTCTCTCTCTCTCTCTCTCTCTCTCTCTCTCTCTCTTTTTCTCTTTCTCTCTCTCTCTCTCTGTCTCTCATTCCCTTACCCAATTGGTCCATAGCTAACATCCCACAGTTTGGTTTGCAATTACTTCTTATCTAAAGAAACCAAAGCAGCAGCCGTGATCGATCTCATTTTGGGTGGCTGTATTTATTAGAAGAGGCGCTCAAAGAGAGTATGTAGAAAGCTAGAAGCATGGGGTTTTCCATGTGGAGCGTGCATGTTGTTCCTGCGTCATTGTGGGTTTCTGTCAACTTCTTGGCATCCACATTAATAAACTATACTTTAGTTGGGTACTCACATACTACTCTTGACAGGTTGAAGCAGCAATAACAACGCACAAGCCAAACAGAGGGAAACTTCCCCAGGGGGCAAAAAATTAAACTTTAGTTCAGTTTCGTCCTTCAATTAAAATACCTCGGTATTTCTCAAAGAATGACATCAGCTGGCTAGCTGCACATCCTGAATAACCAGGCTATTCCATCAGTGGATTTCTTCTTCCATGATGACAAGGGCATACAAGATATCAATGCCAGGTTTCATTGGGCTCACATTGTAAAAAAGTGAGACATTGTTTTCACACATGGATTGGCCACCACAGAGTCCAGATGTTGATTGAGAATCTTTGGGAGGTGCAGGAGACGGTTTTGCCCAGGAAAATAAACGCAACACTGGATGTTTGGACATTGCAGAAGCTAATCAATCAATTGTTTTGTATAGCCTTATGTCAAACAGAAATTGCCTCACAGGGCTGAGCCAAACATTAAGACAATGAAACAGAAAAAAAAAAACATGTAATTTTCAGGCCAATGTAGTGTCAAGGCAAACATAATGTCCAACAGAGGCAATGTCCAAATAAGCAGTCAGCAGCAGATGGAAACGTGCGCCGTCATTAAACTCTCCTACATGGCAAGGAAAAAGGCCAAAACCCTTATTGAAGGTTATTGAAACAATGCCACAGTGAATGGCGCTGTAATCAAAGCTTTAAAGCTTACGGCAGTCCAACAAAATATTTGAGCATGTGACTTTTTTTTGTGGCTACTTTTTTGGTCAGGCAGTGTCCATGTGTGGGTTTGCCAATTTGGATAGTTTGCTGGCTATCTTCTGTGTTAGGTTTCACGTCTAACTCCTCTCCTTAACACTCATACCAGTTCAATCTCAGAATTGACAAAGCCTCATCATCTCAACAAAACTTTCAGTTACCCAGAGTGGACAATCTATCAACTACAGTAAGAGTATCCCAAACTGACAAGCATTTAACTGAAATAATTTCCCCCTTGCATCCCCCATGGCTTCAGCCAAGGTGCGCACTGCACACCGCCGGGCCTTATACTTTTAGCTTATACATCTCATGAATTTCCATGACAACACTTACACTTCCGCAGCTCTCCCTCAGCACCAGCAATAATATGCTGCTGCGAATGGGCCACAGGGTTACGTAAAACCATTTAAGTCCAGATAGATTGAATACCCCTGTGCCGCTCCACAGTTCACGCTCTTCTGAGTACTGGAAATCTGTTAGTCACACGCTCGCTCTCAAATACTTTGGGAAGATGCCGCCGTGTTTTTGGTTTTTTTTTTGGGGGGGGGGGTTTGGGACTTGCAGTGAATGTTTACTTTTTGCATCACCATCAGATTTGTCGCGCGCTGAAAGGATTTCCGTTAGCAATCTGGCCGGCTGCATTTATCATATCGGAGGTGGACAGGCCGATATAAGGCGGTCTAATTAAAGGGCAGCGCCGGAGGGGGTCGATACAGTAAGCAATATTTTAAATAACGCACACAGGGAGAAAGCTAAGGTCGTTCGTAAGTTGACTAGCATACAAATAGAAATTGCCGAAGTTTTCATAACTGACCATAAAGTGGAGGAGGCAAAGCAATAGTCTCTTTAACCCATTTATTATTCTGAATATTTATTTCATGTTTATTTAATCTGGAAAGTCCCATTGAGATTAAAACCATCTTTTTTTAAGGGAGTTCTGGCCAAGAGGCAGCAAAATATGCTCAGTTAAATGTTTATGTTCAATAACTTTGGGGTTAATAAGTTGATAATGTTATTGAATAGAAATGTCATCTTTGAGAACAGCCACAAATGGTCACTAGTGTTCCAAACTACTTTAGCATATGCTGAATTATGGATATATGGTTTACTAAATAAGGTTAACTTCAATTTACTTGCTAACCGCTAGGTACGTGTGCCGGTTTTTCACTTTTAGTGGATAATCCGCTTTGCCAGAACGTTCATTAGGACCCGATTTTGACTTTAGTTCATTTGTGTGATAAACATGCTTACAATGGGACAGAAAGTGTTTCAAAAGAAAAACAAAAATATTTTCTTTACACACTTCCTTCCCCTTCACTCGGCCAAACCCCCAGTATGATGATCTTACTTATTCCTCCTTGTTCTCTGAATGTACGGCCAATAAAAATATAACATGTAATTGTTTGTGTGGTATTAGTTTAAGCAGACACTCTTTACTTATTTTTGTGATTTTAATAAAGATCAGACCACATTTTATGACCAATTTAGGCAGAAATGTAAGATATTCCAAAGGGTGTACTTAATTTTCCCTCTTATTGTATGTCTACAAATAATCCACATTGGAGAAAATGTATTATGTATTTCTTCAAACTTACTGTTTTAAATCTGTATTTAGCTCATTGTCATTTGTTATTTTATACATAACTTTAAGTGGTAAAATACTGTAAATGACTTTGAATAGAGTGAATTATTACTGTGGAATTTGTAGACCAAATAAGGGCTCCAATGCTGCTGAGAAAATACCTGAATAACAGCAATGCTTTCTTTTCCATAATTATTGTCATTACAGAGGGTATACATATGATGGCACAGTATTGCAACAGCATGGCACCGTAAGGCAACGTGTGAATATTGAGTTATGAAACGCTTTATTGGTTTTGACGCTCGTAATGTGGAGTTTTACAGAATTGAACCACGACACTAATTTTTCCATGCTGTGACATCTGTGTACTCTCTATGCGATGAAATTTGTATATTTTTAGGGGTCGTTTTGCTGAATAGTTTCAAGGTGGGCACCGAAGCTTCTCTGGGTCAAAACCGCTACTAGGTCGGGGCCATGAAAGATGAAGCGCGGCACTCCACATGTTATCTCCCACTCCACGCGGCCTCATTATTTGCAGCTTTTGTGGATGTCAGGGAGCCCGGTGACAAAAATAACAGCCCAACTTTTGATGCCTCCCCTTCCTGCGGCTGATAAAATATTGAAAAGGCCTCGGCTCGCAGCGCAGTCGCCATTCTTCACAAATTCCGCTTCAAGATAAAAGTCACATACCCCACCCCCCATGCTCGCTGGAGTTCACCCCTCAGTTGCTCAGAAGTTGCTCTCGCTTGTGCCTGCCTCATCTTCTGATATCTTACTCACCCAACACATTTACAAAGAAGATGTCACGGCGCTGGGAATATCCTGCAATGTCTGTGATACGCACGGCTTCTCTGTAGAGTGTCATAATGGTTTTAACCTCATTGTGTGATTTTTAACATTTTTATTATTTGGTGGAGAGGCAGTGGTGGCGACTACTAAAGTCATATTTTAGGTTCTTTTTGAATGTGACTTACTTGTAAATGGTTTTATGCCCATTGCCAGCTTCTATATGTGACATTAAATACATGAGACATACATTAGACATTTAGAAAAGGCCCTATACTTGATTTTGTCTCATAGTTGAATACAGTTTCTATTGTTCCTTGGTATATTAAATTGTAAGTACTTCTTCTTTTCTTTTTTTTGCATTGTGCACCAAATGTATATTTTTATTGATCATGAACTAGCAGGTTAGTTTCTTAATAACACATTCCAATTACATATTGGGATGTTATAAATATGTGACCAGTCACTAGAACCAGGGACTCAAGTCGGTTCTGGGACATTTTGAGATTTTCAGTGTGTTAAAGTGTAGTCTCCAAGCTTTCCAACAACATGTAACACATGGAAAACTGATATTTGGAGGTGTAGTGGTGATTTGAAGTTTTGGGCCATTCTCACCTCGGTTGGGAGTGACACTAGGGCATCTCATTTGGATAAGCCATACCCCCTGTAAAACTCAGAATAGATTGTATTGGAATTGTCGTTTTTTTGCTAATGATAAATAATAAGCAATAAACTATGGAAAATAAAAGAGAATATTTTGAGAGAGACATAGCTTGGGAAAGTGTAGTCTCCAACCTTTCCAATGATGTGTAACACATGGAAATCTGATCATATTTGGGGAAGATGTGGCAAATTGAAGTTAACTCCAAAAAGCCCAAAGCCGTCTAAACCTTTGGGCAGTTCTCACCTCTCTCTCTGCTGCTCGAGTGACAATAGGGCTCATTTACATCTCATTTAGATAAGCCATACACGCTCCCCCTGTAAAGCTGTAAAGCCCATGGGCAAAAAGCAAGAAAAATGTGCCATCAAAGAAAAGAAAAAAAAGGTTTGCAAACAGGTCATACAGTAGTGTTCAAAATATTAGCAGTCCAACATGACAAACCAGATTATTCCGTTTTTGGTATAAATTATAGAACTACATGGACAACAAATTACCAGTAGGTGCAGTAGATTCTTAGAAACACAGATTCATGGTATGCATCTTACTTCTGTGTGGTTGAATATTCAATTGTAAGGGGTGTGTTCAAAATAATAGCATTGGGGAGTTCAATTGGTGAGGTCAATCATTCTGTGGAAAAACAGGTTTGAATCAGGTGGCCCTTATTTTAGGAAGTCAGCACATGTTATACATGCATTTCACTTTGAAATCCTGAAGAAACATGAGTCGTTCAATACATTGTTCAGAAGTACTGTGTTCTTTTGTTAAAAGGTTGGAGGGGAAACGTAATGGTCAGCAGGACGCTGTGCATGCTTGCAGCCAGGGCATCATCAGTCGCACGGAAAAGTTCACTGGTTTCATGCAGAAAAACGAACCTCTGCAGTAGTATCCCAGCGTTAGCAACAGCAGCCTCCGTGAGACACACAGGGAAGCGTTGCATGAGCCACACACGCACAATGACACGCCCCCACGGCGTGCGCTATTTCTCCGACAAAACAAGACTTTTTTAACCTGAAAAACTGATCGACAATAGGCGTATGTATAAAACTGCTAAAGCATTTGTCAACAACGCAAACCAAAGCAGCGGTGCCTCCTCCGTGGTGTTTACCCAGTATGTAAATACACACAGACAAGGTCAAGCCCCTACTGCACTCTCTGAAATCTCCCAAATCAAGCCGGTTTGAACCTAAATGTTTACGCTTTTAAATATACCACTACTGCTAGCTTAAACATGTAGAGGCTTCTTCGTAACTTCAACTGAACGATTCTGCAAAAAAGCGAAAATCACCAATATTCAAAAAATTAGCTTGTTTCTCCATTTGCGAGAACGTGAGTCTGCTGACTTGTGTCCCTGGAAACCACGGCGGGTCACATGTTATAAAAGTTAGTTTATAATCATGGTCGAAACATGTTGGCTTGGCCATTAAAATAAAGGCCTTCTAAGTGTTTCCTCGTGCTGCTCATGTTTATTGTAGTGCCTGTGTGGAGGGGTCAAAATGGGCAGGCAGACTTGACAAAAAATAAGTTTCTTACCAGACCAGTTATTTATTTTTCCACAATGACTTCATTGTTGCACATCTATTGAAATGAATAAACGAAGTGTCCACATGAAATAATGTTACAAACCCACTTGGTCTCTGCCTGGATCTGCAGGGTTTTTTCTTTTTTCTTTTTTGGTACAGTTAGAAATGACACGGCCTGACCCAAGAAAATAGGTTACACGCTCTAATATTTCATCGGGCCACCTTTAGCTTAGGCTACAGCACACATTCACTGTGGCGTTCTTTCAGTAAGCTTCTGCAATGTCAGAAAATCCAGCGTGGTGCTCATTTTTCTCGAAGCTCTTTTTCAAAGATGTGCAAAGCCTTCTCCAGCAAATCCCACACATTCTCAATGGGGGAGAAAATCTGGAGTCTGTGGTGGCCAGTCCATGTGTTAAAATGATCATGTTTCTCTGTTGACGCTAATTAAGTTGAAATCTTGAGTCCAAAGTCATTTCTAATTTTCCTAACTGTTCCTAACATCTAAACATTGATCAGGGGGATGTGTAGTGGGGAACACTATCCCGTATATTGCCATTGTCCTTTAGTGTAGTTATCTTTGTCATCGTACTTCGACTACACCTTCTCTTCTTTCACTCTGTGCCGCAAACCTTCCACTGCAATAACAAACGGTGTCCCACATACTGACACTCGGGGAAAGGGCTGTAGTTTGCAGTCACAGTCAGCGCGCCCCTCTCCCAGGCTGACCCCTGTGGGCTGGGAGGCTATAACCAATCAAAGGGGACACTCCACAACACATCAGCGACTCTGTAAAGCCACGCGTCAACCGTCCATCCATCTTGATGCCGACACACTCCGGATAAAGTTGGATGAAAGTTTAGGGGAGAGAAGATGAAAGGCCTGTTTTTATCATACAACTTTTTTTTTTCTTCTACCCTTTTTTTGTAACCTCCCCCTTTGCCTGAGATTCTTGCTGCATCCTCCTTCCATGTAGCAGTGATTCATCATGCTCTGAATACAGCAGTGTGCGTACGAGGGAAAGAGGTATATTTAGTTTTTTAACTATGCAATTGGAAGCGAGCCCACAGTGGAGTCATTTTTTTTAAACATATAGGTGCTTAGGCGAGGTAAACAACTTGAGCTATCTGCTTACAATAACGCAGGTTGAAACGCCTGTTTTGAAACGCTTCCGCCTCAGTAATAATTGATTCTATTCAAAGGAATTTGCTTTTATCTTACAGCTTGAAGTTCATAAAAGTAACATCTAGCAATTGATGTAGGCTAAATAATGGCGTAAAGTCATACATTTTAGCAAATAAATGTATTTTTCTTTACACAATCATTCCCCCCACATGTTTTGTAAACGAGCCCTGTAATGCCTGCCACGGAAACCACTGCCCTACAAAAAGAGCATTGGACAGTTGTATAGGACCTTTTGGGTATTGTCTAACGCAAATATTTTTTGGTTAGTTAAGCTCTTAAATTCACCTATACTGTAGCTCAATAGGCTATAGGTGTGCGAGTGTTATGTCTTCCGAGGGAAGTTAGTATGAGTTAGTGAGCTAGTAGCAGTGTCTCGTCCAAATAAATAAATGGCTGAAGATTACATTGGCAGACAGTAATGGATAGTCAATAGCATCATGTTAAAAACATCGCTCATTTGCTGAAGGAAACGTCTCCATCGAGATTTCAGACAAGCCTGTTAAAAAAATAATCACTCGGAAATCACATGTCACTTGCGTGCATTTACTTTGCATATTTTTTTCTACCATTCATATACTATACACGTCCAAAGATTATTTTTTTTAATAGCCTGAATAAACCACAATATCTGACCTTTCTCTGAATTGAAACCAATCAGAAGAAGATTGACATGGTTAGCTACAAGTTGGCGCATATCTTCCACTGCGATCCAAAGAGCTGTCACTGCGCCCGATCCCCGTCAATCAAAATAAGTCATTTTCTTTCCGCCGCTATTCATCATTCTGATTAATTATTCAAAAAAGGCAAAGGCGACAGCAGCTGATGCGCCATAAATACGAGCGGAAAGCATGTGCGTATCCGTTCTGCTGTATGTTTACTATAGACGAGAGTGGAATCAGAGCAAGGCGTTTTAATTAATCAAAAAGATCGGAGGCGAGATAAAGTGGCGCGCGAGATAATTGATGTGCATTTCAGATAGCGGCGTGCGTTGCAATGACAGTGAGTGGACGAGATGAGCGTACAAGGAGGTACCATCTGGGAAAGTGAAAAATATATATATTTTGTGTTAAATATATGCTGGACTATTTAAGACAAACACTACAGATAAAGAATATTCTTGTGTTTGCTCATATTTTCAGAACAATGGATAGAGCCAGGCTTAAACTTGGATTTGGACTTGTTTAGCTTTTTTAATAAGCTTCAGTTTGTGTCTGCGTACACTAGTGTATGAATGAGCATGTGAACGAGTGAGTGGTTCTTTAATGTAAAGCACTTTTTGTGTGAGTAATGTAGGAAAAGCTCCACAAGAAGCTGAGACGCACCCATAGGCCAGAACAATAAATCATTTAAAGTTATTTTGTGAAGTGAAATCCATTGAAATCCCGTTTGTTTTTACAAATATTTCTGGGGAAGATGCTCATCATTGCAAAGAGTCGGTGTATTAGGGTGCATTATGAAAGCTAGAAATAAATTTGCAACACAACAAATGGGGTCATTAATCAGGTGCAAAATAACGGGCGCAAGCTAAAAAATAAAACATGCTACTGGTTGCACCGAATCTTCCATTAGAAATATCTTGTCTCACTGTAAACAGTGCAGCGCCTCCTGGGTTTGTCCCTGTTTCAGAGCGTGGTCCTCTGTGCTGCAGCTGTGGGGGGCTCTTGGTGCCTCTTCAGTGTTTCAGAAGAAGAAATTTGGTCTCAAATGTCCTCATAACCTAGCAGTTTGTTTACTATTAAAAAGCTGCTCTCTTCAGGATGGACTGTCTGCAGTAAAAAAAAAAAAAACATCTGCCAAACCCCACAAAAACACGGCAAAGACGTACAAAAGCATCCAGCAAAACAGTGTGGAACACCGAAACCAAAAAATCAGTTCACAGAAAAAGGCATTACACGCTGCTGTACTAAGAGAGAGGAAAGTTGCTTCTTGTAGCTGTAAAACTTAACACACCAATACTAATTTGTCCAAATGTATTTTAAACAGACTGGACAGGTCATAGCATGGGACCTTTTTTTTTTTTTTTTTTCCCAAGATTGACCTTGTTATCTTGGAGAGGAGTGTGAACAGGTAATCTCGCTTTGAGACCGATATTCTCAGCACGCCGGAATCAGTACAGCTTTTAGGGCCGTCTCCAACCCAGTTTTGTGCAGTCGAGTGTGTGCGCGGAGGCAGGGAGGGGGAAGCGAGGAGAAAGTTCCAGAGATAACCTGCGCTGAGCTGTGATGGTGCAGGAAATGGATTCTTTGTCCTAGCAGAAGTGAGTCACCCGGTACCAGGCCAGACGTACTTGAATCAGCGTGGCTATACTTACTGTATCTGTGTCATCTCATTTTTCTGTACAATTGAATCTGATGCGGATGTCGCCTTACTGTGTTTGGAAGAAATAGCAGTTTAAAACATGATTGTATGGCGTATTACGTATAGGAACAAGGTGTTTTTCTGCAGTGATCTATCCAAATGTAAAACTTATTTGTAACAGGCCTGTAAACCTACCCTTGATGCATGTTTAAGCTTTTAACCATGCCATATTATTATATCGTAGCCCGTGTTGGTTCGTTTCATTTGTTTGTTTTTAATAATGCTCCCATCACCCTTTTTCGACCTCAAAACACCAGCCCCACACGCCGATATACGTCATACGGAGTCCAGGCAACTTCCTCAAACTCTTTCAGGGCAAGGAAACTTTATTTATACAGCGCATTTCGTACACAAGGCAAATCAATGCGCCTCAGATCCTGTCCATGGGCAATCCCTCTTCCCAGTGCAAATTAGCGTGTTTGCCAGTAGCCAAAATAGTTTTTTTTTTTTCCCATTCATTTATAAGCTCCCTTTAGCAGCCGCCTTCTATTCCGTAACACCTTAGTCACAATACAGAAATTGCAGTCATTTTAAAAGCCTGAATAACGCACAACACTGGACTTTTGGCAAGAGAATTGTAGCCTCAACAACTGGCACCTTATTATCCGGCTGATGTTCCGAACCTCCATCACCAGCTGCACACAAAATCCATAAGCATTTGCCATTTCACCTTAATGCTGAAGTTACGTCCTACAGTGTTATAAATAACACAGTCTGCTAGCGTTTACACGGGCCTCCTATATAGTCCTAATGAACTGCAGATCTAATATTGCCTTTGAAAATATCTCCGATGCAGAGAAACACTGAGTCACCGCGCTCGGTCACGGGGGAGCAAACTATAAAATGTTGATTGCTTTGCTGCTTTGATTTCATTTGCTTTGAAAAACCCGGCTCGTTGACGATCCCTCTAGGTAACCAAATGTTGTTTTTGTCTTCCTGCTTTAGCCCTGCCTTTGACAAAACACTTTACTGAAATTGTATAACTGCGCGGCTCTAGCAGGGCGGATAAAGGGGGGAAAGTGCACCAACTGATAATTGTCTTCACTGAAACTTTAAATTGAGCATCGCAAAGGGAAGTTAAATAGTTTACATAGCCACTGTTCGACATGTTTTGGTAAGACCGCACTAGTCTCAAGACTCAGTGATGCAACCTTCTCAAAGCTTTTATTTGGATAACAAACTCGGGTGATGCCAAAATATCCATATTTCGATAGTGGAGCCAGTATTGAAAGTACTAATACTCATCTGTTTACATATGCATTGTCCTGCTCATTTTAAATGTTTGTATCCCTGTTAAGTATAGGAACTCATTGTTCTTATACTCGTTTTCATTCAGTTTAAGTAAGTTACAGTAAGAGATGATGGCATTGGTCATTTGCTGAATTTCAATGCATTTAAATGTAAATCGCGTTAACAGTTAACCAGCCCTTGTATTACTAGGATTGGGATGGTTTTGGATGGAAACTAAGATCACTGGATCACTCTAGCGACATGTCTTTTTTTTACAGGCATAGTTTCTTGTCAGTTTTGAAAACCATTCTGTTCATCAGTATCTGCCTGGCACGTCCAATTTATTATGGTTTTGTGATTATGGGAAATATAAGTTAATAATCGTTTTTTTGTTTTTACTACCGCCATGTAGTCTTTTCCTTTCAAAGTGCTTTGAACCCAAGCATATCCTCAATGACGCCGCCAACCCTTCCAAAAAAAACCTTATTCCACTGTGATATTGTGTTCATATTCTCTTTTATGCTGCTTTGGCCCTTAGAGTCAATTAAGTGGGATCCCGAGAAAAGCCCGGCAAACAGGTAGTAAATTATTAATAATATGCCTTAAATGAGATGTGTTAGAGGTTCGCGCGTTTGTGGAAGTCAGCCACATGGGGATAATTATTCACACACAAAACAAAAGGAAAGTGAAAGGGCACAAGCAAAGGAGGAAATGACCTGGAGAATTGGGAGAGATGGCGGTGTGTAGCAAGAGGCAATCGGCATGTAGACCGCATGCAGAGACGATGAATGGCATAATTAAAAAGTAAGCCAGCGCACATTGATCGGGCAAATGCAGGAGTAGCAGTGGAGTGTCTGGGGAGAGCTAACGTCCCCAGGCCGAGGGAGGGGGGTTAGAGTGGGGGTCAAGGGCCACCGATAATGAGTCTTTACTAATGGAATCCATTAGTAAGATAGCCTTTATTGATCTCACAATGGAGAAATGTACTTGTTACATGGTACATTACATGGTACATACAGTAGTATTACTGCTGACATTTAATACATGCTTATCTCTTATTTTGATGGAGAATTTGATGGAAGGGACAAATGAACACAAACAAGAAAGTCTTTGATTCCATTACAGCCAGATCATTTATCATTTGTGCACAAGCTCAATCTCGAGTCAAGTGAAAACATTGATTTTTCACCCAGTGATCAGTGTTGAGATTTAGTTTTCTTCCTTAACATCCTAGTTTTAATATCAGAGTGAGAATAAACCTGAAACTCACCTTTTGCTATGCTTATTTTATGACGTTTTGTTGGTTGGGAGATTTCTCTTAAATAACAAAAATATTGCGGCACAGCGGCCGGTTTCCCACACATTCATTCACAAATGTTGACATATTTGGTATCCACATGTAGCATAACAGACAGCAACAGAGTGTGATCTAAACAGTAATTCCCTTTCTAGGAGACAGCTGTGGCCATAGAAGTGGCTAAAGATGGGAGAAATAAACAGCATGTGCAGACGTTACAAAATTCTAGGACCTGTTTTCTTTACACTCTTGTTGTCGCCGCTTTAGTTGCTCCTTCAGACTCCAAACTTTCCAGTTTTGGAGTTTTATAACATCTAATTCCCAGCCTGATTTATTGAGCTTTGAACCGCAAAATAAAGGTGACATTAGAATTGTTTTACAGATTTCATAACCTTTTTAAAAACATAAACATTAGAAAATGTTCTAATTAATATTGAGTTTGAGTTTGAGTTTGAATATTTTATTTCGAGCTAAAGAAGAAGAAAACAGAAATATATATATACATAATAAAGAAAAATAAAATAAAAAAATAAAAAAATAATTTACATTACAGCTCGAAAAGTAGTGGGAAAAAGACAAGCTTATTGACTCCCACCCCTGTTCATAAACTTCAATAACAATAACTAACTAACAACAGTGCATATTTCTTACCATTTTACAAAACAACTATCAACCGAGTTGGTTACATATTAACAAATGCGACACTGCATTATACCAGGTCAACATACACAGTATCTCACACGCTACAACCAGTGTATTATTTCTGTCTCCCATACAGAATTCATTACCATGTTGGCATTATCGTTGTTCACCATCACCATTACAACCCATATAACATTACTCTGTATCAAAGTGTTTGAATGATACATAAAATACTCCACATTTATTCATGAAAGGTACAGTAATCGCAGACTGATTGATGTTCATGATAACAAGAATGGTCTTAATGATATGTGTTAAAAGGGATTCGGGGCTTTTCTTTCTTTTTCTTCTTTTCTGTGACTGGACCAGCTGCCAGAGGGGAGCAGCCCCCGAGCAACCGGACCATCATTTGTTAAGTGTCCTATACTATGCATTAAAAGAGACAAATTTTAGGAGTCTGCTGCCAGAAGAGAGTTTCCTCGAGCTGCCGGCCCCCACATGTCTGCCCTATACTATGGGTTATGTTGAATGCGGAGTACATAGATATGTGCATGTTTTACTTCTAAGAATTTAGTTCCTTCATATTACCATCAGCATCAATAGCAGTACTGCTGTCTGAATTGATTGAGTTTGATTCTAAGAATAATCCACAGATTGTTAAGTATTAATCCTAGACTGTTACATTTAAAGTTTAATGTTAAAATAGTGATGATAACAACACAACAGCAATAGCAATCACAATGGCAATAACAACTGCAATAGTATAATAGTAACAACCACAATATACTTCATTATTAGTTAGATCTAATCTATTTAATCAAAATAAAAAATAAAACCATACGTTTAAACCTTGCTATGTTTTGCATAAAAAATATTGGCAATTTTAGCCAATTGGGATAAAATGCCTTATTTTATATGAAAACATAAAATGACAAAACTTTATTTCTCATATTTGTCAGTATTCTACAGCAAAAGTTTCAAATTTATATCTGAACTATTCTTTCTGCTGTGTCTTACCTTCCGGACATGGGCTGCGTATGTTCAGACTATTGAAATAGCTTTAAGAATTCTATAAGGTGAGGTGAGGTACACTTCATACAATTCGTCCCAAAGGCCAGGTGAAAACTATGTATAAAAGCTGTAAAATCATGTTCCTTTCGATACAGAATTACCTGTTCCAATGCTTCTCTTGTCATGCCAGTAACAAGTGGAAAGCCTGTTTAGTGCTTTCAGTTTCGCTCTTGAAGTTTCAAGTATGTTTGCCAACCTTTACACCTCTAGTCCCAACATGCATGCACGTGTGGATTGGCCGTGCTGACTCCTGCAAACAAACAAACGTTTTGAAACGTAGTAAACCAGCTCATTTTATTTTATTAAAACAAAAGGAGCCATAGATATTATGTTTGCATAGAGGAAGTCTTCCTTTTATCTCCTGTTCCACAGAAGCGGCAAACCTTATTCTTTTTGGTGAGTTTGCATGTTTTCCTTTGCTTTTCATACACATCAAACACTTCTTAAAACTAGTCTCGGAAGTTATGATAATGTTCTAGCTTTTGTTGTTTGAATTAGCATAATACATGGACTTTGTAACTGTTTTTACCGACAAAACAAGTGCCCGCTTGAGATTATTGTTGACTTGATACACAACAGAATTAGTGGCACATTACTAATTAACAACATGATCTCTATGCGAAGGAGATGTGCTGCACTGCGTGAGGTCACACCAGATACTGACTGGTTTTCCGATTGACAAAACCTCTTTTTACAAATTTACAAACCAGTCCCAATTGTTTTTGTAAAGGTGTGCAGTAACATGCAGTTTTATTCTAAGTATTGCATGGGTTGAGTTTTCCTGAATTCCAATACTGCATCCAAAGATTATGCTCTACAAAAAGTGTGTCCAAGTTTGTCCTTGATTTTGAGTAACTTGTTTCAAGAAATCTGTCCATGAGGCAAGTGTCCGCACTGAGGTTATTGCTATTAGCAGTGTTGATTGATTTTCTAGATTGGCGAGAAACCATGTGGGTTCACAGCACACCCTCTTATATATGGCCCACTCAGCTCAATCTTTGAACCTCATATGACAGATGCTGTCGCTTCTGCTTGCTGTCTGATCCTTTCCAAAGCCTTACCCCTACACTGCACCACAGCGACTGGCTTTCCTCATAGACCCTCTTTGTACATCGCAAATGTCAGCGGCTCTCGCTCCGGCAAGTGTTCCTTCAAAGCCTGCTTTGTCACATGACACGTAGCTTTCAGAGTCAGCGGCACGATGATAGTGTGCGTGTTGTTTTCTAAGATCTCTAAGTCGGTCAAGTTTGCAAGACGAGATATATTCTATGTATTTTCTCTCAGAGGAACGAGAAATGTCACTGTCTTGATTGATAAACAAGCCTGTGTAGATTTAGGGAAACTCTTGCTTGTTGAAATAGAACCTTTAGTACCCATGTGTTAAAAGGGATGTCGCTCCAACCTAGGGCCATTTCTTTGGTCAAATGGGAAAAAAATGTATGTAGACTTTTTTTTTTTAAAGTCTCATAAATCAACTCAAATAGGTCCGTAAACTTTGCAACTAAAGAACCGGAATACATGTATTTTTAACCACGGTGATCCTTGCGGTGTTGAAGTAGTCTGTAAAATCCTTCTGTCTTCCACTGTCCAATGTGGAAATTGACATATTATAGCCACAAGGCAGTCTGTTGCAAGTGTAGAGCGAACCTGGGTATTAAAATGCAAGGATGCCCTTGCCAGCTCTAAGAAAGTGCACAATATTCCAGCGTCAAACCTCATCAAATAGTCATCGGGGTAAAGTTGAAAGGCAGTGTGAAGCTACATAGTGCATGAGCTATGTATGGAATCGACCTTGCTTTAGGCTCCCACGTCCTTTGCGTACGCAGCTGTCCCCACCTGACCAGCTCCTGACCAGGGCTAATGGTGTGAAGCATTATGGATGACAGGGGACACACGTGCCCCATACGGTTCACTGTGCAAGTCCTAAAGGTCAGCAACGCCTACCCCAGCCTGGAAAGTCCCTACCTGTTTCTGTAAATAAGGAATTGTCAGGTTAGTTAAAGTCAATGCAGTATGGGGTTTGTGGAGATGCTCATTGTAATGAAACAGTAAAATAATTGCACTACCTGCCTTGAAACTCATATTTGAATATTTAGGTCCATGGAGATTTTCAATGGGATTTTTGCTCCGAGACTTGAAATGCATGCTAGTCAGGGATGGTAAAAAATGCAAAATATCAGTCTACACAGCCGTCTTATGTTTCTTGGCTTTTATTGACTAATATGCATATATACTTAAGTGAGTTCAGGTCCTGATGCTAATGGTTGTCCTGAATGTCCTGAAAAACAATATATCCTCTACTCTCTCATAGACTCTTTTATTTCAACATGGAGGCAACAGTACTACCTGCTCCAATGTCTCAAAGTTCCTTCAGGCACTGTAGGCTGGTACGAGCTCTGACGGCCAGCTAAGGGGAAAGAACAGGAAATGAGCTGCCAATACTTGCCCCGGGCGGCAAAAAATGTCAAAGTAAAGCACTTGCAGACTTCATGGTGAAAAGGTCTTGCAACAGATCGATCACTTTTCATTAATGTTTGTCCTGCTGCTTAATCGGATACAATTCAATGTTAAACACACATTTCTTTATTAGTTTTGACCTTTTATAACGCAAATGCTAACGTGCTAAATTGTGGAGGAGTAAAAGGTTATTTGTAAACTACAAGATGGAAATTTGAATTGCAAGTGTCAACGCTAGCCCGAGGTGGTTTGAGTCAATTGTTAGCATTAATTTAATAACATTTGGTGCATGTGCTGTTTGTTTGACTTGGGGGAACTGAACTCAAATTGATAGCTGCTTGAATAACAGCACCTCAAGCAGTGCTGTCAGTTCTGGACAAAGAGTACCAAGGCAGGAAGGCCAGAGGCATTCATCAATTATTATTATTTTTTTCTATTTCGTAATCATTTGTGAGAAAAAAAAATGTAACAATAAATTAACACTATATAATTGAGTGCAGACATCTTTAATATTCAGCTTTTTCAAAATCGTGTGCATTAAAAGTAAAAAACAACAACATTATCTTACTTTATTTTAAGAGAAAACAAAAAAGTTTAGCTCTGAGTCTTCATAAGGTACAGTTCATTTTGTGGTATGAATAAGAAAAGTAGGAACCAATCAGTGGAGAACTAAACATTCAGGTGTATCAAACTAATTGAATTCTCTTTACATAAAGTCAACGTTTTGCTGCAAAATATGAAGCTTCTTCAAGTGCCGCCCACTGTTGGATCTTCTGGGACACCGTCACATGCCAAACCTTTGAAGAAGCTATAAGTAGTTGTGGCAAAACGTCAGCTTTTAAGTTCAAGAGCCGGTTGGTTTGATTTCTTGTGTTTATCAAAATTAGTCAGTAAGCTATAAAATCATAAAGTATATATACTTTATATATATATATCAAAAAAAGCTGGAACAAAAGTACTGGAACTTCGGTAAAAGTTCACTTCCTGTCCCCACAGAGGTCAACAAATTATGTGCACACTCCACCAAAAAAAAGTCTCGGTTCAGGTGAACAACTTGAAGTCCATGAGCAGAATACATTTGAGATTCTGTAAATAAGACCCAATAATTAGGAGGCTATCAGCAACAGGCTTTTGCCCTTTTGCGGTGCGCTCACCGCCAAAGAGCTGGGGCCAAGTTCGACTGAGCACAAAATACCAGAGCGCGAGGCAGGGGAAATAAGCGGGGTTGAAATGTCTCCACGCTGGCTGCCTTCTTCCTCCCACGGTGATTGATGGCGGACATTGTTCCGTGGCTTTTAGTCACAGCCTCGTAATTGCTTTTTGATATTGTTACAAATGAGAAATTACTCTGTCCCATTACCAGCGCGTGAGATAAACAATGAAGAGGCTTCAGCCCAGGCTGGACGATAAGCGTGTGTTTACAATAGCGCGAGGGGAGAGCGGGGACGTTTGCGTCCATTTGAGTGCGAAAAGAAGACAGGGGAGAGAGGCTGGGATACTTTGGGATGTAAATGACAGAGAAACACGGTTGTTATGGCATTGTGCAAAAAGGCAGAGCTGGAAACTGAACTTCATAAATCTGAACTGTCTGAAGTGAGTTTGAGAAAGTAGAAAAGAAAGAAAAGCCTGTCATTACCTCCAAAGTGAAAGTACCTCATTTCTGTGTCTGCAGAATTGTTAACTTCCAGATGAAGTTTAACTTTTCAGGTAGCGATATTTTTTGACAGACTTGCAGTCCTGAAAAAGGAAAATGAATATGCTACTCCGGTTTAGAATGAATGATCAACAGTATTCAGCTGCATAGAATATTCCATACAGCTACGGTGAACTTTTGACTGTACTTCGGGGATCTTCAACCAGTAGCTCTCCTGCCCTTACCAAGTAGCTCCCCAAGGGTTTTCTACATAAGCTTGAAGAGTCAGAAAGTAAGTCTCTATGCCATTTTTTTGTTATTATTTCTTAACATGAGAAAGTCTTTATTGTCTATTGCCATATACTGTACAGTATTTGAACAGGAGAAATATGCAAAATAAACCTTTTTTTTTTAAATTTATTTTATTTTATTTTTTAGGTTATGGCATTGTTCCATTAACAAACACAAACTTGTTTGCTTCAGTCAAACAGTTTTGAGTATTACTATCCACTTTAGTCGTATCTCCTCTGCTGAAGGGATCCGGCCTGCATTTCCTGAATTTTGCTGTGTGACCACAAAACTCCTCATTTTCCCAACCCATTATGCATATCTCCCCCATGCATGTTCAACATAGTGCCAACGATTTGCTAGCATGCTGTTAGCTGAAAGTATTTTTTTTTCAATTAATGTATGTTGTGTAATTCATAGTACTGCCTGCAGAGGGCACTATGGGCCAATTCGAGGCCAGTATTTTGTACAAAGTGTAGAGTGTTGCTGTTTGTCAAACCGGAAAAAATAAAGTGAGCCTGCTGCCATCAAACACCGCCTGAGAAGATGCCCAATTCTTATTCCGCATTGGAGAGCAAATATGATGGAGCTATAATATATTCTTTGTGCAGACGGTTCCCCAGCCACGTAAACAGCCCAGAGCAGTTTAAATTAATGGTCCCTGTCTCGTCACACGTCGCGCCTTGTGTAAATACTGACCTGAGCCATCTCTGACGACTAACAAGCCGCCATTTTGATGCACTGTCTTACAATAAAACACCACCACCACCAAATCACTATAGAGACAGGATTTAAGGCTCTTTACTTGGATCAGTTGATTTTCATTTTCATTTGATTGTCTTTACTTTTCCAACCTTTATGACCTGTCATGGAACAAGTCTGTTTTTTTTTTTTTTCAATAAATGTTTACAGACCCCCCCCCCCATTCGTGATTCTAAAAAATGTTTTTATCTTATCAGCCGTATGGTAACTACACACCATATTTTAAATGAAAGGAAATAGAAAATATGGAGATGCCTTTGTAACATTTCAGCGTACAAAGTTTTGGATACATTTTCAAATTCAAAATGCGTCCATTCAGCCTGATGCTGAATCAGTCTACAACTTCTTTCTTATTCAGTCCCATCTGTAGAACTCCTTAAGAATCAAAGACATATTCCCAAATGACTCGTTCAGAGACTTTATATTCAAGTCACGTTCCCACCCATCATTATTAGAGCTACCATAGGTATGCAAACCTGCTCTTAATCGTCCATCACTCCTTCGATCATGCACCGCACGGTCGCGCCGTGTCACAGCGATGAGTTGCTCTTGTGATTAGTGCTCGGTTTGTGGAACGCCCGGAGCGGCGCTGTTACCCCCCCCATCATGGCGGCGCCGATGCGATCCCCACGACACGGCTGACACTGGCAATATTTCATCGGGACAGGGAGCATGACCCTCGGTAAAAGCCATCATGAGGCGCCGCGGGCCGTGTGACAGAGGGAGATCACGTGACTCCGGACAGCGATTCAGGGAAGAGGGGAGAGAAGTGAGTGAAGGCAAATGAAGAAGAGTTTGAGCATGTCACAGCGGGAAATGTTCTATTATGGCCCCATCCATCATTCCATTTTCTCTCATTTTCTCTTTCAGCCGCTTCAGCTTTGTTGCGAAATTCTGAGCTTTCTATCGCTTGCTCATTCTCTCTGGTCTCTGATCATTGACGACAATAATATCAGTTTGAGTTAAAGCCACACTGCGGATCATTCCAGTTTATGTTACTACAAGTCACAAGTGCACCATTGAGCAAGTTGAGACCAGCTTTTAGGATAAAAATTGACCAATAACCAACGTAAACATCTCTCTTCTAGATCGATGTGAGGCCAGCCTGTTGCTTCAGATGTATAGTGACAGGCTAAACATCAATTCTACAACAACCCAATAGAGATGAAGGATTGTACAACTGAGAGCTGAGATCAAACACATTTCCACATAATTTGGTTTGACTAAGGACTCACGAATGGAACTTTCCTTTACACAGTTTTAGAGGCCCAAAGCCATCCAAATTTGGTGAGAGTCCATGAAGCGCAATATGATGGAAAAGGTTTGAATAAATTGGTGAAATATGTTTTCATTTTCTATTGACTAATACAAGACTAAATTATATGTCTACATCTTTTAAATCGCTATATCTATTCCATTAATGAACTAATGTTGCATGCATGTGGTCCTCAAGGAAAAATGTGTATGAATGCTCACACAAAAACGAAATAAGGACCATGGGCCAAAAAAAAGATTCCCAACTTCCGTGTCCAAATTTGGAAATGTTCAGTTTGTCATAAATGTAAAGCTTCGTTATTCTCTGGTTCTTTGGTGACTAAAACATGACGAGATGTATACATTGACAAGATGAAAATGGGAGAAAGTGGTTCATTAGACGCGGAGAGGGAGAACACTTCTGCTGCATGTGAAACAGAGTGGCGTCGGCTCACATGGACTCACATGCGGCAGGCTGCGCCCCTCTTTCGCTCGCGCTCCACTCTGCACATCATAGATCCATGGTCTGAGCGCGACTGGCTGCAGTGTCACAGGGACTATCTTTTCTCAGGAGAGACTTTTCCCCAATTACATACCGTGGCGTATGAACACAGAAAGCATGTTGATGAACGAATGTGCTGACTGTTAATGAATCAGAAGACGAGGAGAGCGGCCACTTTTGGGAATAGTCATGTTCACAATGACACTTCTGCCAGTGGCTATTGTGGAGGAATCTGACTGTCATAAGTAGTACTACAGCCTGTCAGCCTTCATCCCAATTTCCAATACTTATTTTCAATACTTTGAAAATTTGTTGAAAACTTGACTAAAACCTTGAGTTTTTGTCTGACTGAAACTTGACTACCCATTTAGAAATTAAAATGTGACTAAAACTGAAAGCATTTTCGTCCATAAGACTAACAATACGTCAAACAAACTCTGGGGCCAGGACTCCCTGAAAAAGAGATTATCCATCTTGATATCTTGATCTCAGTGGGACTTTCCTGGTTAAAGGGACATTGCGTAACAGTTTGACTATACTGTTGTCATTAAAATAAAACATGCTCCTAATGAGCAGCTCAACAAAGACTGGATTTGGATGAGAACCTAACCTATTCAAATCTCAAATTCTGCTGCTTTTAGTCAACATCTCCATGGCAACGAGACGTACCCACTCCCTGTAAAGTTACAGTCATGTCTTAGAAGAGGTGAGCCACTCACAGCAAAAGACACATATTTGTACATTTATGAGGTATTTTTAATGATGAAAAATCTGTCATAAAATAAATCCTTTTATTTCAAATGTATTTATTGGGTTAGCACTGTTAAGTAATATAAGTCTTCATAAAGTGGTATTTAAATCCTTTCCAATATAAAAAGAAAAGCGCACAAACCAAGTGGAAACATTGGCATTACATCTCGGGGAAATCAGTACACATTTCAACATGACATCCATAGTGTACGCTGTTTGAAGTTTAAACACGCTATGTAGCTCAGCCTAAAGCTCAGCATGATCGGCATACATTTCTGTGCAAACCTTTTCAAACAGTGAAAACACATGGCTTAGCGCGGTCTCGCACAATTATTCATCCAACTCATTCGCGTGCGCCTTTCATTAAAGATGCAAGCTTACTTTCCACGTAAACAAATCCGTCTCGTAGGATTTGCCATGATCCCAGTTCGGCAGGCGTTACCGTGGCGACCGAGAGTGGCTGGTGTGCGAGAAGTCCCCGTGCTATTGGACCATATTCCCAAACGATTCCTAAACTCTCGCTCTGGCACATGGAGGAAAAACAACCCAAGTTATTTCATGTATAGGGAGTTGGCGAGGGGACACGCTGTAGCTATCGGGGTGGGGAGCCTGAAGGTGCGGTGCTTGTGGCCCGTGTGTGTTGGAGGTGAGCGCCGTTTGCATGTCAATAAGCCTGTCAGCCCGTTGTAAACAAGGGGGCCACTGTAGATGCACGCTGACTTTTGACTGCTGCAAAATGGAGCCGTGTAAGCCGTACAGACACAATGTCAGGCACTCTCTGTAAACAAGGGAGAATCCAGAACTCGTCACATACATAAGCAGAGTAAAGGCCTGTTCATACTCCACTACAGCTCTTGTTCGGCAGTTCTTGTAGGTTGTTCTTGACACCTCAGCTGAGCAGAACTTTGTTCGGCAGGGCTGCGAGGACATTTGTGATTGGCTGGATTTCTAGTGGGCGGGGTTAATTTGCCGTAACCGGGAAGCAAGGATCCAATGTTTACTTCCTTGCCGCCGGTGCGGAAAACGGGAAACAAATGGATTGTTTTGAGGCACAGCTGGCGGAGATGGTTCGGCAGTATAAACATCTTTACGATATTTCACTGAAAGATTAGCCATTTGAGTGTCCTTGTAAACATTCCAGGCAAGAAATCACGACGTTTTCGGCAAGGACGAAGATGAATGCCGACAGAGCCTGGCAATATCTGCGTGACAAGTTTGCCAAGGCAAAGAAGCGAGTAATAAAAAAAAGGCTCGAGGACAGAACGGGAAACCAAGCTTGTACACCTCCCTGCAGTGGTTAGACCCTTTGATCAAACACAGGGAAACGTCAACCAACATGACTTTACGGAGTGAAACGGAGGAAAGCTTTTTCTCACGGCTAATATACCAGCGGGAGATGTGTGAAAAATCTGTGCTAGTGACAATACATTTTATAATAGTTTGAGCTCAAATGGCTAGTTTCATTTCTGTAACGGGGGCGTGGCAGTTCAGCAGCAACACATCTTATGGAGTATGAAATGTCAGAGCCCTAACAAACTTTGTTCTTGTTCTTTTTACCACAAGAACAAGAACAACGTTCTTGCGTCTTGTGGAGTATGAATAGGCCTTAAGTCATATTAAGTCATAGGTCATATTCATCCAAGAATGAACTACATTGTGTGTATTCTGTGCCTATTTTTGCTGTTTTCAAACCCAAACAATGGAGCTGTATTGATTTACGGCAAGACGTGACCGGTGAAAACATTGACTTTTCACACAATGTTGAGCTTTCCAGATTTCCAGGCAAAAGTTGGTTAGGATTACTGTGACCCTGAAAGTTGTGAAATGTGGTTATAAACTCATCGCTGTAAACAATCGGGATGTTAGAAATACCTTTCCGGGATGAATTTGGAACACAACAGTTCAAACTTACTTTTATTTTTTAAACATTTTAAATAAGGTAAAGGGCCTTATTGTAATATTTTACTAAACCATTTCAACATCATACATTCCATGAAATTTGACATTTTTTTCATCAAAGACAAAATAAGTATTTTTACAAAATACCTTTTCAGTCAAAATTTGGACATAAAGGCTTTTTTTATTGTCATGGTCGTGCTTCGGTGCTGAACTCTGACAAAGGTTTACCCCTTTCCATCAACGAATCATAAAACGATGTAGAATGCACTCATTAGGCTTATTTTTCCTACAAATTGCTGCTTTTGCAAAAAAAAAAAATCCCTACAAAACGACAAAATAAATCCATAATTAGGACCTAAGCAAGGTTTAAACTGAACTAAATTGGCAAAACTGTGACGGCTTCATTAGCGATAGTGTGTAAGTCAGGTCGCAAACTGTAAACCACTATTTGACATGCACGATGCCAGAGAACTTGTAGCATTTTCTCTCCATTTCTTCCCCTCCGTCCAACTCTGACTGTGAATACTAATGTCAGCCCACCGCAGCAGAGGCAGGGGAGTCTGCGGATGAAATATGCAACAATGCCTGTTTATTTTTTCTTTTGGCCCCTCAAAGCCAAGGTTATTTGTCAGCTCATGCAGGGGAGTTTTCGCAGGCTTAACTGATTGTGTCTGCCACCGGGCTCATAAGAACAATGATCCGTTAAGGGCGAAGAAGTCACCGGCGGCGGGTCGTTTTCTCTGCACCTGATAAGCAATAAACAAAAGCTAAGTGCCTTCCCTTTTCTTTCACCCCCTCGAGTGAGCGTCGCCGTTTTCACGTTTTCAAAATCAGATATTTATCGAGTATTGCAAAGGAATTGTTTATGGCTTTACCAGGAAGTGGTCACATTTATTGCCAAAAGATGCAGATGTTAAGGGGAAGCTGAAAGGTGAAAGACTAAAGTCATTATTTGGTAGTGATTGGATCCACAAACTTGATGATTTTTATGGCTGAAAGCCTTTTCTACTGGTCAACATCACATAGATTTTCTTACAAATTGTCAACATTTTTGGACCCATTAATGAGAAAATAGTTGGACCTTAGTTCTGATAATGGAGGTTGAATTTCGGTGCAGCTTCTGTTTCATAGGGATTAGTAATAACAGAGACGAATCAACACAAAACAATGGGTTTATTCCCAACTTCTTGTACAATAAAGTATGTCATACCTCTAACCTAGACTTTGCTTGGAAGTGAAGACAATGTGAGCGCTTTCAAAATGAGCTGCGGAATTAAATTAGTTTAGTCTTTCAGCAGAATTTATTAGCAGATATTTGTGAAATAAGACCTTTTAGCATTGATTCTTGAGCTGAAGGAGATTGTCATGAGTAGGTTCAGAGTTGACGGTACCCCCTCCATGTCCTACGACAGCAAACCTCGCCGTAGTATTCAGATCCAGTCTCCAGCGGACGCCATTTCCAAAGTGTTGAATTGCTCCCTGCATGCACATGCCTCAGTAAAAATGCCTCAAGTGACCTATCTGTGAAAGCGCGCAAACAAGGCAATACACGCGCGCAAAAGGCCGGTCTCATTAAAGGGAAGAAGTCCGTGCTAATGCTGTAATTTGTCATTTATCAGCGAGCAAAATAAGCCAAGGCGTTTATCATCAGAAAGAACTTTGCCTGTTCTTGTCTTGTTGTGGAAGAGCCCAACTTTCTTAGATTTGTTTCACATTCTGAAGTTTGATGCTGTCAAGTGGAGGTGAAGGGCATTACTGTAAGAGTGGCTTTGTTTTTAACAGTCTCAACCCAAAACAAAATGATCATTGTTTGTGATCGGGACCATTGCCATCATTTTCATTACTGTAGTGTGCATGTCCGACCCATGTTTTGGTTTAGTTTAGTTTATTTAGTAGGGACAGCGCATGTTAATGAACAAGCCACACCGGATTGTAGCCTTGGGCTAATTTCCATCCGTCGTCCCCCATGCGCACTCTCAGACACACTCTCATTCATCCTGGCCTATTGTACATATTTGTAGTGGTAGGGGAAACCTGAGTACCCTGAGGAAACCTACGCAGACATGGGGAGAACATGCAAACTCCACACAGAAAGGCCCCCTTCTATCTTTTTATTTTGAAGATCTTAAACTTTTTACTTTCTTATGTATGGTGTTTAATTATGTATTGTTTTTATTGTTTTGAATCATTACCGCTAACCTTTTGGGACTTACGGCTAAATGTAAACCTAGGACCCAAAGGGAGCACTCGCCACCAACCAGAGCTTAAATAAAATTGTTGTCCTAACTCTAAAACATCCAGGATGTATGCCCAAACTTATGACTGAACTGTAAATCCACAATCCTCATTCTTTCATCACTCATTCTTCGACCCATGAATCGGCTCTTTGGAAATGTCACAAATGTTGCATAAACGTAATTTCCTGCCTTCCTCATTCTTAATCTGCAGTTCTCCGGCGCCTACATAAAGCGCGCATTTTACCAGCTTCCAGTAAGTCTGGAAGAGCAACACTTAAAGCGGAATGTTAAATGCGAGCACTTGAAACATTGTCGTAAAAATCTTGCTTACAACACACTAAATTATGGATTAGGGAGCAATAAAAGCTGGGAGGGGGTTTTAAGTCGGTGTCAGTGTGCCATTAAAGAATCAAAAAGTCGGTGTACATGACAAACTAAGAACACTATGAGACATGACAGGCAAGAAGATATATTTGTTACAAAGAGTATGTACTTATTTCCATTTGCAAACAGTCTCGAAAACAATCTGACACTCATTTTGCCTTTATTACCAGGCTGTTGTTTTGCAGTGACATCATCTGCATACACTATATTAAATAAACTATATTGTCAGTTTTCTCCGATAGAGCGTGGAGTTGCCACATGTTTCAAAGGGCTTAGCTGCTGGTTAGAGAGGGTATGCAGATCATGTCACAGTGTGGGAAGTGTGAGTGCGAATGATGGAGTTTGTTGTCATGAGCGATCTGAATGTGTTATTATTTACATCTGACAGTCCAGAACGTTGAAGGTTTTGTAGTAAATGAAAGTCCATGCCCTCTGTAGCCTATTGTACATGTTTTGGGTTGATGTGGTGAACTGGAGCCATTGGCTACACATCTGCAGCCCCTCAAAAATATGTTTTTATTATGGCTCTTTGAAATCGTAACAAATTATCCCATTCGTTGACCGCATAAAAGCTCCTATTCAGTGCTAGGGCGTATAGGAGCTGTCCGTGGTGCTGATCGTGGTAACCGCTTCTTCCCTTGTTCCTTGGCTCAAACTAAAAGACAGCAAGTTCATTAGGCATTCAGAATCGGGAGCAGCTAGTGTGTGGGTATACGTCGCTGCTGCATAATTCAGAGCGGAAGCCATAGAGACGTTTGTTTGGGCGCCAGCGACAGGACATCAGGGGCCGGGACAGTCGGCCGAGAGGGCTGGGAGGAGGGAGTGTGTGTCTTTGTGTGCGTCGCGGTGCTAACAGTTGAGCTTAGCGAGTCAGTGACCTCTGCTACAGCGAAGACGGTATCGGGGAAGGCCGGCAGGCAGATGGATGCCGTGTTTTAGTAAGTAAGTCATGTGTTGCATTTTTTTATGATGCAGTAAAAAGGGCCAAAATTGTCTTAATTTTTGGACAACATCTGAATAGTGGATAGAGCCTGGTTTTATTTTGTTATGAGTTACAATCTCTCTTCTTTTTTTTTTCAGAGGTAATTTCGGATAGTTTATTTAGTTGTTGAATAAGCTAGGTGGAGGGGGAAAAAAGTCTGTAAAAAATTGCCTTGTTTTTGGTGGATTCAAAGCTCTGCAATTCAGGCTAGGAAACAGATACTGAAAACAGACAGATTACCCTAAAAGTTGGTGTCTGTAGGTGCTATGCAGATGTATACATTACATCAACTTGTAAGAAGTCTATATGGGAAAAGAAGGATACTTGATGAGTAAGAACAGTGAGGCAGCAAGCCAGTGACGATAATTAACTATGGTCAAAACAAAATAATTTCAGATTTAAACCATGACATGTTCCCTCGTCAAAGACAAACTTGTAGTATTTCACTACATTCACAGTTTTGAGTAAGCTGATCAATTTGTGTCATGACTTTATCCTGTACTTCCTGGACACATTTGCGTTTTTGTCCAACCTCAAACTGTCCTCCACATTTTGAATAATCCAACATTATGTCTGTTCTAAGCTGCTCTGATCAAAGTGTGTTCATCAGGCCACGCTGAAGCTGTAAACTACGTCATGAATTGAAACTGAACATTTATTTGCTAAATTATTCCTACAGCTGCCAGCAGGAGGAGCCACAGTTAAAGTCTTCACCAGCTCTAAGCACCTGGTTTTCATTTTTACTATTTAATTCTTACAGAGACATCATTTAAAATTATAAAACAAAAATATCAAAGCTGAGGCACCCCAAATAATGTTTTTAAGTCTATTTCTGAGAAGCATGAAACGAAAAATCTAGCTATTTCAAACGTGAGTGATTTTGCAGATGAAGAAACAAACTAAAACCTGTGTGACAGAAGCAAAACACGACTCCAGGTATAATGTTGACCAGGGAACAACACTATAATGTGGTTAATATCGCAAAAAGGTCAAGTTTGCATGACATTTCCAAAACCTAGGTTAGTGGTTCTCAAATTGTACATTTGTTTAGACATAATTTTTTCCAATTTAGGGCTGTTTTAATCCTGATTTAATCTAGATCTAGGCCTAGTGATACTTGTAAGATTAAATATTTTGTGAGGCGGTTCTTGGAGTTGAAATGTCTTGGTTCCAACTGTTTACTTTTCACCCTTACAGCTTTTTCAACAGTGTTCTGATGGTATGCTAGCTGACCCCTACAGTCCCCTCATGACAGTATACACATTCTGGTATACTGCAGCCTCATACACAAAACACCCATCCAGTGACAGGCTCGCGCTGGAGAGAGAAGCACCCGGAGGCTCATCATCGGGAATATTTGTGAAGTTTCACAGACAGTATAATCAGCGTTTGCAACAGTAGTTATTATTCCGGAGCCAAAATCACAGGTTGCACATCAAAATAATGATGCGTGCCGACAGGCGAGGTACGCGCCGGAGCCTTGGGGGTAAAGGGAGGAGAAGGGGGGGGGGAGGAACAGAAAAAGGAACAAAACAGCGCTGCGGAGGGAGCCTCAGCCGGGGGGGCAGCAGGCACCAATGGGCTTCTCACGACACTCGGTAATGCAATAGAACACGGCATGAAAAGAATGTCCTCCAGTAAGACTGTTCCTGTGTGCGGTACACAAATTGTTTTTGTTTGTTTTGTTTGTTTTTTAAAGGTAAAATTAGTCTTCTTCAACAGAGAAATAATGATTTTGTTGAAATGAGATGGTCAGCGAAGGGCGGGACTGACTGCTGTGATTTTAGATAGATCTAGGAGTTGCTTTTTTCTGATAAAAAATAACCCGAGCCCCGAGCCATGTCCTCAACTGTCAAACACATCTTTTATCACTACACTTTGTTGGTTAGACCAGAGGTTCCCAAACCTTTTTGGCCGGGACCCCAAAATTGACATCTCGGGACCCCCATTGTATAATGTTATTGCCTCTTACACTACTTCAGGAAAGAAAACATTTTATAATCAAGTTAATATGTATCTAAACAGTTTATTTTGATCAACTGAATGAATTTACAGTAAAACATGTACTAAGAACAGTAGCATTCTTCTTTTTATTTCATCTTGAAATCATCTGGGGACCCCCACCCAAGGCCTCGCGACCCCCCGAGGGTCCCGACCCCCACTTTGGGAACCACTGGGTTAGACAATGCAATAGTGATCAAAAACAGCGATAACAAAATATGCGAGAAGTCATTTCACTTCCTGGGTAGTCAAGCTCCCCTTTGCTGCGCAGCTGTTTCAATATAGAGAAAAAGCGTTTTAGATGGAATATGTGGGAATATGTACATAGGATCTCGGGAGGGCTGCGCTGCTAAAAGAATAGTCACTGCAGAAGATTCAAATATTAATAATAAAACTGACTTCATGCCTTTTGCAGACCATTTCATCTTGCCCTTGCTTTATTGACTGATATACATTTTGATCTGGGGTGCCTAAACTTTCGCATTCTCCTGTCGATTTAAGATTGTGTCGTTCCTTTTTTTGAACGTAACATATGGCTTTACTGCAATGTTTTACAATAGCCAAACCCTTCTGCACCTTTCTCACATATGCTTCTCAAGATGATCTGTAGCACATTTTTCACCCTTTGCGCGCTTGCCTCGTTATTTTATTACATCCATAATTCCATGTAATCTATCCACACACATTTCTATACCTTTGTATGTTGCCGTATCTCTGCTTTATCTCCGTCTTTTCTCCCGTCAATCGATGACTTCCACCTCCTCCCCCTTATTGACATTCTATGCTCTCAAAGACACACAGCCCTGGTCAGGAAGAAAAAGAAGAAAAAAAACCTTCGGAGGGCTGCATAAATAGACTTGTCACTCCTCGCCATTTCGCAGCTCCTAACGGCGTCACGTTCCTGGCATTATTATGATCGCTAAATTGCCTGTCAACGCGACTCGTCCGGCTTATTTAACGGATAAGCAATTTCGGGCCGTTCTCGGGGGCCGCCTGGACTTCGCTAACTCGGCCTTTAGCGGCAACGAGCGCGTGGAAGTTTATTAAGATTTTGGAGCGATGGAAGTTGAGGAGGAGGAGAGAAGTTGTGTTGCCCCGGGATAAAGTGAGGATAAGCGAGACGGGGCGCAGTGACATTGACAAGTGTGGCATCTTGATACGGGAAAATGATGGAGCGCCTCGCTTGCGATACAGTGACACGCCATTGAGATTTCAAAATGAAGCTGAAAGATGGCAAACTTTCTTGATATAGAAGTTTTCATTTTCACTACTTTCTGGAGATTGATATAAAGGGAAAGACCGGATCCATATTAATCTCAAGCAATGAGCCAATGGACATAGTATCTCTTTTCTTTATAGGAAATTTCCCACAAAACATACATTTGAATATCTGGGGGTACAGTAATTACAGGGACTGCGATGTCAGTGTTGCGTTCATTTTTCATCAAGGTCTTGTATTGAGAATGGGAGAGTGCGACCACTGTGCAGAGCCTTCTCCAGCACATCTCAAAGATTCTCAATTGGGTTCGGAATTGGACCCTGTGGTAGATGATGCATGTGTAATAAAGGTCCTCATGCTCCCTGAAACACTCTTTATATAACGTGGTCATTTAGGATATTCAGGTAGTCAGCTGATCTGT
This sequence comes from Neogobius melanostomus, assembly GCA_007210695.1. Classification (NCBI taxonomy): domain Eukaryota; kingdom Metazoa; phylum Chordata; class Actinopteri; order Gobiiformes; family Gobiidae; genus Neogobius; species Neogobius melanostomus. The sequence continues at coordinate 83,820 of VHKM01000042.1, read as the reverse complement.
TGCTGAAACCTGACCAATTGAATGACTGTAATGCTGTCTGCCTTTGCACAAAGTATTTTTTAAATTTTTTTAATGGACACACAGTGGCACGTTGGTCTCACTGAGAGGCATCTTAAGTTTGAATCCAGGACTCAAAGGAGTTTTGTAAGTATTTCGTTTTAATTTATTTTTTATACCAGTGCTCTTCATGGTTTTATTATATTCATTTGACTTTTATCTGACAAGGGAAGTCTCATTGAGATCTGTATTCTCCTATTCAAACGGGATCCTACACATTTTAGTGTTAGGGAGCACCCCGAAGAAACCTACACAGAATAGTCTGACATTCAACAAACGGCATGAGAGAATAGTGAATTCTGCTGGCTCTTTTGGTCTGTAACATGACAAGACCCGATTGTTAATAATCGGCCCTCCCTTCATCTTCCCACTATTCAACCTCATCCAACCCCTGCCTTACTGGCTTACTGGCTCTCTTACACTGAAAGCTCCTCCCGGGCGTGTTACAGTCCCCGTATTTTGCATTTTGCATTTTGCTTACTCTAACAACACTCCTTGCAGGTGTAGTCAGGACTCCATTTAGCACTGGGCGCCCCTGTCACAGTCAAACAGGCTTATATAGGTTTCAGTCTTACCTCTTGTTCCCTGTCAGTGATACGCGCATAAACAAATGACCAGGTGCTACGCACTTGCAAAGAGTCCACCTCAGTCTCCTCTCTCCCAGATAGGCTGCGCTTAATGACTTCATCGCTCATTGCCAAAGATTTTTTCTTTTTTTTTTTAAATAGGAAAGTGAATGGCCAGGAGTATAAATGGCAGGCTGTTATTTGAACCCCCTTTGTTTACATTATTTAAAGCTGCACAGCATAGCATTCACTCGAAAAAGGTAATCCAATGTAAGCAGGGTTTTTTTGTGTTCAGACCTGACCTGTAACAAAGCCGCACATCACCGACTCCTGCTACGTTTGGTCCATGGGTGGCCAAACACGGGATTCAAAAACATTTGGTCTCCTTTCAAATACTTTGTTTTGCAAAAGAAAAAGAATGTTTTGAATTGTGATTACACGGTTGCATGGTGGTTTTATTGCCTATAGGAAAAACGTTCCCAATTTCGACTCCTGTACGGTTTCCCTTCGCCACCGTATATATAGATAGGTACAGAAAAAGGAAATTCCTATCCTCTTGACAAAGTTATCCCAAATTACCTGGGACATTTTAAATATTCATTCCACGGCTGAGGCTAAAAGGAATTGCTACTATGTGTTCCCACGGCATAGAACGAGCTTTACCTTAAACATCAATGTCGTGCTGGTAGTTTAGTCAAAGCCTCTTTTTTTTTTTCTTCAATCCATGATCTTTGAATTGGTCTTTGCATTTGATCTATCCTTCAGTTGGTACCTCGGGGAAAACTAATTGGTGTCTCCTTTATTTTCACGCTTTCTTGCGTAACAAACATAAAAAGGTAACAAAAGCCACTCCGCTTACTTGGTTCTTTTGTGGAAGCTTCATTGATAAAATGTGGTTGTGTTACCAGCACTTCTCTCTTCTTTGGACACTCAGCCTCTCTGTTATCCCGACCGGCAGCAGAAGGGGGCTCTGGCTTGGGCAGACTGTAATCCATGCAGAAGGGTCTTTATATTTGGAGAAAGTAGATCTTAAGTAGCCATGGAATGTCCCTCCTGGGTTGGGCTGGATGTAGAGCAGAACCGGACGGACTCTAAACCCAGATCAGTGGCTGCAGTAATGGGGGAAGCCTGGCCCGGGGCGGATAACCCTCCCACCGGCTGAACTAAGTCAGGGAGTGAGGGGGAGAAGATGGATGAGGTCACTCAGCTTGGTCCTGAAGCAGTTTGACCTCGTTTTCTTTTATTTCTCCGGCACATTCGAGAGATGTAGGATGCATTTGGAATAACCTTTTTGAGACGCTTTTGGTTTGAGTGCATTTAAGTTATAGTTGTTGGAGACTGGAACTTTAAAGGTCATCTTTTATTCAGACTTGAAAATGCATGTAATTTTCTGTGTGTGCTGAACTGAAGCGCATGGACGAGGTTGAAGTGGTTGAGGCTTGAGCATTGAAATGACCAGAAGGCGTCTGGTGATGAAGTCTGGGACTTCAGGGCAGAGAATCAATTCCTGACATCAGTGAGGCTTTCTACATTTCTATATGCGCTTGTTAAGTCACATTCTCACATTTTGGGTCGAACTGGAGACAAGGCCCTCAGTTAGAGCAAATTAGTTGAGATTGTGGCACTACTGTAAAATGTGTCAACATTAGCCTTTAGCTTTGAAACTCTAAACACCTATATTTATCAACACAAAAGTTTCCTCTCCGTGAAGTATTTTCGTTGTGCGTAAACTTTGAACCTTTTGTAAGCTGTTGTAATCTTCATGATTACATTATAACACATAATGTATTAAAATATATGCTCATTTCAACGAGACGAGGCTAATTCCCATAAAATGATTCCAGGACAGGAATACAAGCATTTTTTTCTACTTTGTTATATTCCATTTTTAAACCCACTCTAAAATTGAACATGTTTTCCGTAATAATACCATGGTTTTTGTTGTTGTTGTAAACAAGTCAAAAAAAGTGGAAAGCTAATTATTGCTGCGCTGCAACATCTTAAGAAAACATTGGGTTTCATGGTCACAAATGGAGCAACTGTTTAATAATACACAACAGTATTGTTAAATATTTCTTGATAATGAACAGTATGATCCTCCCCGCCATCCTCACATGACCGCACTCTGCCGCACACTCCGTGAAGGTAAAGACGGGGAAATTCCCATTAGGTCATTGAGCCATAAGTATCTTAAATCCCTCTCACTCGCTCTTCCTCCCCTTGAGAAAGCTATCCCAATTTAACTGGGACAATTTGAAAATGACTTGCACGGCTGGGGGTGAAGGAAATTGTTGCTGTACAGGCTATAGCACGTTCCCATGGGATTGAGCGAGTCGCTTTACCTCAAATAACACCGTGCTCCAGAAATGTATCAAACTTAAACGCAAATTCAGTCCGTAGTTGTTGTATGCCGGTAAATAATGCTGTTAAGATGTCCAAAGTCTAGAGACCCATCACATGACAAGTCTTGCTCGCTTGTGTATCATTCTCTAAAATGAAAGTTGCAGTGGAGAAGAAAGGGTTGGGTATGCTTCACATGGATTTCTTTAGAAGAAAAGGTAGGTCACATTCCAAAACAGAGCCCTGTGCAGCAGCCAGGGGATGAAGGGAAAGCCTTCTAACACTTACTGCCAGTCTGCTGGTTTGTTTTTGTTTCACATCTGGTTATAAAAGTGGCTCTTATGGTCCTTGGTGGCATCATTTTGCACTAGTTAGGCATGGTCTGCTTGAGGCTATGGCTGATACCTACTCAATATGAAAGGAAACTGATTGGCTAGGGCTTTGTTTCCTTTTTCTGTTTTATTGTCCACTGACCTCCATGTGTTGAGAATCGGATTGGTAAAATACCCAGCGCTTATACTTGCACTCCCAAAATCTGATTTAAAATTGAAACATGTTGAGGGTCAAGTGGAGTCTTTTCATGACGATTTGAATGTGAGTGGAGGTATTGACACCCTTTCAAGGCTGGAGCTGAAAAGGGTGTCAGCTCCAGCTCCTGTCGTCGGAAGACTTGGCACAGCTTGGACAAAACACTTTGTCCCAGCTTACGCTATTGTATCCGTGGACTTGGAAATTTGGTCTTTGCATTTGACCCATCCTTCAACCATCGCCTTAGGGCAACGTGTTGGGCGTCCACCTCGAGATCCTCAGCCGGAATCTCAGTCAGGGAGTACCAAGCTGGAAGAAAAGCTTATTTTGTGTGTTTTGGGAGACCAAAGGGAGCACCAAATTTCAACATTCCTACTAATCGCAAAGTTGAGTGCAATCTTGTACATAAAAGTTGTTAGGCTGTTTGATTTGGTTGGATTTAGTTGTATCTAATTATGGGCCTGATTAACTGAGATTTCAACTCAGACAACAAGTCAAAATGTGTATTTTTGCAGATTTTATCAGTAATAACTAGTTTATTTAAAAAAAAACTAAATAAAGTTGTAGCTGTGATCCAATATGCCAACAAAATGAACCCATAAAATTAAACTTGGCACTTTCCATGAATCCCATTTTGTCAAGGCAACTCTGAACAGTAACCAACACCCAATATTTTCAAAGTATTATCTCTAAATTATTCCCCCCCCCCCCCCCCCCCCCTTTTCATCAGCAGTGTCTTGCCTAAACTGGGTTGCATTTTAACATTTCTAAAAAGCCGATTAGTGATGAAGGTTATTTGGACTGCAAAAGCTGTTCCCTTGGGCTCGGACAAGCCATGTCAGACGGTGGTAGGCTATTTAAAACTTGAACCAATTCACATTGCCCAGGCCACTCTTGGAAAAAAAACTACATGTAAGCCGCCATCTTTGTGGGGCTTTTGAAATCTTTCTCACAAGCCCATCCCATGGCGCTTCACTTATCTTTTTGTCCTGTAATGCCATCCTTAGCCCCATGTCTTTGCCGCGGCAGACGTGGTCTCGATGGAATACAAGGCTTACTTTAAAAAAAAGGGTTGGTGGGTGTTACGTGGTCTGATATTTCTGGGTAGAATGGAGGATTTGTGCCTTGCTTGTCTTTGCTCCTGATGGTGAGAGATGATGTGGACCGGATATAGCTCCATTGGAGGGAAAAGGAAACGGCCACAAAGACATTGCTTGGATTCTGTGAGGAATGAATGACTAATGAAAAAAAGGGCAGTTCCAATAGCTTTGGGTAATGGGCAGGAGACCCCAATATCACAAAAAAACGCATACAATAGGGTTCACTCTGGGGCCAGGACTCCCCTGATAGACATTCTTCCTAACATAACGGTCCCCAAACATTGATTGTTTATTGTCTTTGAAAAGAAAACAAGAATGGTACTGGCAATGTCAAAGAACAAACCATTTCCAACTGTTCCCCCAACTTCCTTTTATCCCCTTTGATCCTTATTGCATGCCCTATTTTCCCTACATAAATCATAACGCATAACAGCACAACTTGGATCTTGGAAAGTTTTCTTCCAACGCCTACATAGTTAAAAATGCCCCGCCAAGCTTCCTTCTTGTCTTCCCTGTGCCTTGAAGCCTTATACGTTTTCCTTCTACCTAAAAGCTCTGCAGTCTTGTTTCGCCTCTCATCATGTCTGCAAACATGTCACACAACATAACGATCACCCGGCTACCGTATTGACGCTAGCTCTGTCCTAATTGCTCTCTGTATCCGCTAATACCCTTCCAGCACTCGTGTTTGCTTTCCATCTGTTCCGACACCCCACTGTGCCTTCCCTCGACAATCACTCTAAACTAGTCTCTCTGCTACTGCTGACTGCAAGCTACATAAAGAGGTGGGTGTAGTCTATATATTTACTTAATAAAGAGTGGTATTAATGATTTTACTCAAGTAGAAGCAAAAAAAAATCGAACATTTACTCAAGTAGAAAAGTAAACATTGTGGATTCTATTTAAGTACTGAGTCACTTTTTTAGCGCTGATGTGTAAAAGACAAGCATAAAATATAGTGAAAATGTTGATATTTCTTTAGATTTCTCTGGATTTATAAGACACTGGATTCCGCTGACTGCACCAACGCGCCAAATGACAGAACTCATTTCTCAAAAAACGTGTCTTTTGTCAAAACTTTGTACAAGTCATGGTTTGTTCCCAAAATTATTTTCTGTGCAAAGTAAACACATCTTCATTTGCCATTGCTAGTTTCACATGAAGACACATTGATTCAAATTGCTTTCGTTGTGATGCAGTGTCTTATATCTGCTCTTGTGTGTGCAGGTTTTGACGACAAAGTTTTGTGCTTTGTGAATTTGGTCCTGTGCAGTATTTGGGGAAATTTAATAAGAGGTATTGACAAATGTGTGTCACAAGTTGAAGTTAAAGTGATAAAACTAAAAGCACCAGGCTTTCAGCAAAGTTTTAATTGAGAATTTCTAAGTTTAGTTTTAGCCTTCTTGAAAAACATGCATGCATACGTTTATGCCTTTATGGCATTTTCCCCTCGTTTCATTTTATGATACTGATCTTGTTCCTACCTGACTTGTAGTAAAAAAAAAATTACAATTGGTTTGCTCTGGTACGTCTTGGAAGCTTCGTATAAGGCGTTCTTGGTGTTCACAATGTATGAAAACTTGTTACCGAAAGAAAAAGTGTTTGAGAACAGTTGTACCTTCCCTTTATATTAATTACTACAGGGATTTTTTCCCTATACCACACATACTGCCACCCCCGAGCCCCTGCGTGTAATTCTCTTTAAATGTGCTCATTGTGGCGATCCTTGACCCTCAGAGATAATTGCCAAACCATTACGCGCAATTGGTGCCATTACGTTAGCCGTGTACCATTTCACCTAGCACCTTTGTATGCTGCCGCGCTGGGGCCATTGGTTCAGAGGGAAATGTCGCAATATTTAGCCAAATGTAGCTTGAAACGGAACGCAAATGTGGCGTGACGGGAGAATCTGGCGCTAAATGCCGGCGTGACCTTGAAAGGCTGGGGAACAGTGGGTTAAGAAGGGATTTGAGCACTGACTATGACCGAGTAGAACAAGTGGTTTTATCGTGCAATAGTTGTCTTAACTACTCAACTACTTTTCTTCTTTGCTTTAAAACGACTATCAATGCAGCCTTCACAGCAATTTTCCCTCAGGCTTCTTACTTTATTTGGATGTGGTACAGTTAAAGGGACTATACGGAGTTTAAAAATGTTAAATGAAGTATTTTCCTCCCCCTACATGTTCCAGCATTGTCCTATTGTGTAGAATGAGCCCAGACCTGTTCACCACAACTGCCTCTAAAATCCTGCACTGTCACTCAAAAAGTTGTTAATTGGGATCCGAATTGCCGTTATGCACGAGCTTAATATAGAAACTGAAGTTAAGCGTAAGACCTGAGATGGCCGTAGTGAGTGTAAAAATGACCAACTTGCATCTAGTCCCTTTAAAGGAATGAAAGGTGTGGGATTTTATTTTGGGGGGCAAATGTTTAGAAACTGGATAGAGCCAATTTGTGGGTTAATTTTGATTTTTGGATATCTTTTTAGTCTCTGAATAGTTATTAAAATATAGATTTTTATATTATATATTATAATAGATATTATATTATAATTTTTATTATATTTTATATAATAAAAATTATAAAAAAATATTTTTGCCTGGATACTTGATTCACCTGAACTTTACATTATCTTATTTACTGCCTTAATGTTCGGTGCAGCCCTATGAGGCAACTCCTGTTGTGCTATTGTGATATTGGGCTATACAAAACCATTGATTGATTGATTATATGGTGAGGGGTACTTTTGCCATGTACTTTTGGGTTAAAAGCTCAATACATGAGGTTAGGAGTTAGATATGGACAAATACTTTTAAAACACACAGAAAATTGGCATTTGTAGATGCTACTTTCAGTGTAAAAAGAAGACATTTTGAGTAAATGGCCTTTGTATACAAGGATACCATATGCATCTACAAAGGAACCTTGATTTAGTGACATTAATTAAACTGGTTATTATGTAGATTTCAGTAAGTTTTTTGTGTGGAAGTTTTAATATTTTTAACGTTGGTAGCTTGTCCTGAAAGAGAATCTACATCTTAAGCTGCATTGGACATCCAGCATGAGAGAAATAAATCTACAGCTGTTGGATAAAGATTACAAAACCATCATCTCTCTGAATGTTAGACACACAAAGATAAAATGCCAGTGTAGTCAAAACAGATAGACAATTGACGTACCCTGTGATATCTCTATCAGCATAATTAACCCCAGTTGGATTCAATGGAGTGCTTGGGCAGTCTTTAATCTGCGCTCCACGCCGTCACACCGAGCAGTGATTGATGATGCCCCCGCTGGCTTTTGTCCATTATGACATTAATCACAGGGGTATTTTGAAGTCCGCTCCGTAATCTTTCCACCCCGAGCACTCTGGCATTCGTTTGTGGCTCCTCGGATCATAATGAACCTGTTGAATGTGCTGCAGAGATGGACCGACTTACTCTGCGGGCTGAAGTTGTGAGAAGGAAAAAGGGAAAGGTCAGCGGCGAACAACAAGCCGAGAGCGAGCAGCGCACCCGACGAAATGTCAGAAACGCACTTCATCTGCCGCCGCATGACAAAGGAGCGGCAATAAATCTGCGATCTGCGCTAATATGGCCAGTTGGAAGTCGTTTCAGAAAGGCTTTGTATGGAGACGTCCATGGCTACAATTTGCGAATGGACGAACGTGCTTGAAAAGTCAATTGTCCAGTTGTATTTCCTCACCAAATTCTAACTAAAGTTATCAACACTGCTTTCTAGAATTACTGTGAAGAGTTTGATCAAAGTCTGCTTTATTGTCAGGTCTCTGTACATGGAGTACAGAGACCTGAAATTGCTTTACTCTTAAACCCTCAGTTCAGGGAGCATGAAACATCATTTTCACAAATAGACTGGCCACCACAGAGTCCAGATCTTAATCCTATTGAGAATATTTGGGATGTCCTGGTGAAGGCTTTGCGTAATGGTCACACTCTCCCTTCGTCAATACAAGATCCTGGTGAAAAAATAATGCAACACTGGATCTTTGACAGAAGCTTTTTGAAACAATGCCACAGCTGTAATCAAAGCCAAAGACTGTCCAATGAAATATTAGCGCATGTGACTTATTTTGGGTGGCAATTTGTGCAATTCCATGTCCTTGAAAGGCTAGGGAGGACCAAAGTGTTTGAAAGCCAAGGAAAGGAATGGCAAGGATAGATTATCCAGCTGATGGGGTCTTATGGTGACTTCACTATCCATGTCCATGACTTAAGTTCACTCTGGAAGAAGCAAGCTACTGATAAGGCCAAACAAATCATGAGCCAACCAGATTACATTCTGTCCTGAGTTTCTGTTGATGCCCTCTGGGCGGCACTATAATGTGTCGCGAGCAACAAAGAATTGTTATCTGTTGTCTTTCATACCTTCAGCTATTAAGCTGCTAAACAAGGATGAATCTCATTTTAATCATTGTGATGTTTTAGATCGATTATAGGTCCAGGTTTTTTCTATCTTGCTAAATTATTTTATTTGTATGTGTTAGGCCTATTCTTCTATGTATTGTATTTATGAGATGGACAAATGTTTGGCTGGGAAGCTGCAAATGAATTGCCCCTCGGGGAGAAATAAAGTCTTTTGAATCTGATTCTGAATCTGAATGTAAAGATTCTGTAATTTTGACAAATCCGTCAGTACAACTACAAACCAAAGACCTTTTAGCTTCATGGCAAATGTGCTAACCACTACAGTCTCTCAATACAGTATCAGCCCTGGTCAATGACGTTGATGAAACTTGTCAGCCACAGTCTTGAAACTTGGTGTCAAATATAGAAATGCAAATGTGAGATTTACCACACAAAAAAAGCATTGTTGAAAAATATAGATTCTCAAATAATTAACTATGGTGAACTTACTAAACTAGCTCAGAGTGAATAACGAATCTGAATTGTCTTCCCAGTCGAAATCAAATGCTGTGCAGAGCTTCTCTTGGTGACACTCATCTTCTGTATTGGAATCTACTGTCTTCTCCATTCAAACATCGTTTCCCTCATTTTACTCCACTTACAAAACCTTCTCACTTCTCCCCTGGGAGTCCTCAGCTCTGGCCATTTTTACCACTGTAAATGCTCTCTGACTAATGTCATCTCAAAACGGTGGCCATCCGCACTGTGCATACCCTCCTATAGTTGCCTTTCCCTTTTGTTGTGGCGATTTGCCTGGCTCTGTTGTGCAAATGAGTGGGATAAATTGATGGATTGTGCCACCCTTACTTCCCATTTATTCTCATAGAGGTGTGTAAACGGCTTTATGCTAAACGGCCTTTCCCCTGGATAGAGCGTAACAGTGGAGTTCCCACCTCTGCCAGCTGTTATAGCTAACATTGTAAATCATTTTATATCACCACTCCTCTATATAAATACCTACGCCGCGTTTTGCCTCCAAGATTGCTGCACAGTCCCCGGCTTTCTTGTCACTAGTATTCAGTGTTGTTCCACACAGGAGGCTGTCACGTCCATAGTAGCGCAGGCATCCACCCATTAACTAGTTAAATGTATGCTGCTGTTGAGTACTTGGGAAAGACAGTTGAGCTTCAGTTGTATGCACAGCACCAAGGAAGTGACTTGGTTATTCGCAAATTTTGACTTTTTGGTTGGCATTTTGAGCAGATTTGATCGTACAACCAGCACCTACCACTCACTCACAGTCCGTATTGATACACAGGCAATATATGTGAAGAGCCTTGACTTTTAGGGGCTGTACATATTTTATGTTATGCTTAAATCCATTTTGCCTCCTTGGTTTACATTGTGTTTGCAATATTTATGCGGGAAAATGAGACCACAATCTGCCGCATATTATGTGTGTTCGTAAACTAGGAAGGAGCACCGATGCTAAAAGCCTGGCGGAGGCTAATCTGGTAAACATTACCATACTGTTAATCTTCTGCTCTTCTGCTTCCCTAGAAGGTGTGAAACGCGCTTGTAAACTCATTTCCATGAAGATTTTGGAATATGTAGGCGTAAGGAAAGTCAAAAACAAGTTTTGACCTTAACTAACAATTGACAGTAAATAGATTATGTTCTGTTTAAAACTGGGGGAAAAATAGATACAGGACAAAACGACATGCACCAGTCAAGAGTTTGGATTAAAACCGCCAACCTTTGGATCCTTGATCTAACCACTGTGCCATGTGAGACATTAAACCTCCCATAGCATGAATTGTGACAAAACAAACACAGAATGCAATGGAACACTAAAATCCCATCGCTCCACTTCCAGGAACAACGGATATCGGTGAAACGGATCGGCCTGTTAGCCACTCAAGCCCCACTCATTCCTCATTCCGCGCCGCGCTGACAGCGACAACGTTCCATATAATATTTTTGTCAATAGTTGTTTCATGTATGGGGCCTGCTAATGCGCTGTAAGTGTACCCTCTAACAAGCTCTCAATCAATGTCTACGACCTTCCTGACACTGGAGAATGACGCCCTTTTCAGACAGACATAGTAAGGGATCAGGACTAAAACAAGGCTCAAGCTGAACTAAATTAGGAAGATCCTGGCTTAAACTGAATTTTGGCACACTTGTAAACAGCCATGTGTTTTTTGTTTTTTGTTTTTTAGGCTGCATTGACAAGAAACTGCAAAAGAGCCGAACACAGGGAAAGCCTTTCGCACAATTAGTCAATCTTTGAAACGGCTCTTTTAAATGAATGGATCCCAAATATTCTGTTCCCGGCTAAGAGCCATAAATCCCATCAATAGAGAGGAGGGAAGTCGGAATTTCATAATCCACCACTGAATAACAAGGACAATAAATGTGTATTTTATTGCTAGTAAAAATGGCAATGCAGCATGCTATAAAGTGCTATTTGGAATGGATTGTAAGTGAAGTCAGATAAAGATGCCAAGAATGCTAAGGATCTATGGGTATTGCGAGTCTGTAAAATAAAAGCATTCTACTTCCTATTTAGGAGGTTGTTAAAATGAAATGTATATCTTATAAAAGCACGTCGAGAGTCGGATTTACAATGAAGATTCAGTGTGTAGGTACTAAACCGCTTGCTTCTCCGTTCTGTTTTATCTTCATATATCCTTTCGCATATCTGGACATGCTCTTAAAAATTCATAGCCCCAGGGATTTTCATACAGTTTGCACAGTCTTGGAAAAACATTTGGCTTTTTGAGTGCTGAACTATAGCATTTCGTATGTTCTCTGATGGAAAAATCGGCTCAAGAACCAAAATGCACACCTTAAAATCACAGCGACCTCCTTTATTACATTTTAGCTAGTCCATGTTTTATTGTTTATTTGTTGTCTTTTATTGGGTCTAAAAGCAAATGCATCAAAAGGAAAGCATATAGTCTTTGGTATGAACAAAAATACTGTAGGCGCAAATAAAAATGGCACCTCAACCTTGCACATGTCCTACTTTCGATCTCTCCTGTCCCGCCTCCATCTGTCTCCACTTCGAACAGTGTTCTAATAGGGCTCTGATAAATGACGGGATAACGACACGTGCGTCTTTAGCCCGTGGAGAACAATGACAGATGGATATGGGCGCGGGAACAGAAAGTAAATGGGTAGAAGGAGGGCATACATCCAATGGGCATCCAGCCAAAGTGAAACTAATATAGACGACTTTACCACTGTCACAGAAAAGTCGCAACTGCACAATCGATCCCATATCAAATTATAGCGAGTAGGCGCAAACTGGATGCGAGAGCTTCAGCGTCTAAAAGGCTCAGTAGTGACACATTTACTAACAGGAGTGATTTGGTTGAGTAAATATGCAAGGGGAAGAAAACCCAATGGCAATAGAAAGCAGTAGGTTGGCTTGTTTTAGCCTTACAAAGTTGAATTAACTTCTTGGATCAGTAAGGATTTATACCGACCTTAAAAGGATTTGCGTTTCCTGGATTTTGTAGCGTAATAGATGAAATTGGAAACTGTCTTCCACATTTTTAAAACCCGTCAATCATCACTGGATCAGAAGCTTGTTTTCACGTGACATTCACACTACTGCCTTCAGAGGGTGCTTCAGACCATTTCCCGACCAACTCGCTCTGTGGCTCTTTAGTGTAATTTCCATACATGAACAAAAAAGAATGTTTCCTAAGCCACAATTGTGCATGATACATCAAACTGCAGGCATCATACTGGCGTATTTTACCTTTTTTTTTAGTTAGCAAGGCTATTTGATACAGATGCCAACCTGATTCAAGGTTGGCATCTGTATCAAATTGCCTTGCTTACTTGTAGAACCATGCCAACCTGATTGGCATACAGATAAGAAGAAGAAGAAGAAGAAGATCTTTATTTATATAGATATACATAAACTACATAAACTACACTACATACACTACTGTTCTACACTACTACACAAGTAGTGTAGAAAATACAGCATTTCTGTTTTTTTAGATATGCTACACACAATGAATGAGATTATTGACAAAGACATTTAGAAGATTAAACTGAATAGAATTCACCGCGGCCCACAAATGTCAAAGCAACAATTTGTTGCTTATGACCTTACTGTAAACAAACACGCATTATCCTATCAAGACACCCTGTCTTGATAGCATATAATTTCAGGGTGCGCAAGGGCTGCCACAAGGTAAGTACATAGAATGTCCCAAAAGCATGCAGTTTTAGAGATTGATGACACTTTAGCTAATGATGCTTTAGCTAACTTGCCTTTAGCTAATGATGTAACAGTCATATCTTTCAAAACGACTCAAATGATATCGGTTTAAAAAAGGTTAAGGACGTGCAATTCCCGTGGACTGATCCAGATTGGTTGTGAAGTGTGCCTCTGGGCTAACAGCTGCTCCTCCACATGTGCTCCTCAGATCAAGTAGTGGTTCTGATGAAGCCGCTTTTATGACTCTTTATGACGTGGATTCATGATCGTCACAAGAAGCCGCTCCCCCATTTCAAACTGTTATCAGCCCACGGTGCTACTGCTACGCGGCTTTTTATTACGATTTTAACTGACAGGAGCAGAGCGGTATGAGAGACAAAGAGTACAAAAAAGATGCAATGTTCAAAAGGTGATGCAATGCATACGTGGAAGCTGGAAACAGGAGAGCAGTTTTTCTCACAGGCCGCAAAACACAGATGGGTACAGGCATGAGCACAATACGTGAATAGACCATACTACAGAAATAGGAGAGACTTTTTTGAGCTTTCAAGAATGTCCTAATGTTGTTCTTACACAAAAACAAATAGCTGGTGTTTTTAGTCTCGTTTGACTAATCTTTATCTTTTTTCTGAAAATTCAATATGGGCGCCATTTTTCGAGATGTTTTTCAATGACAGGCCAGGTGTCAAATGTCGATAATGATTTTTGTTTTCTTTTTCAACTATTAAGTTTTCGTCAGAGTTAACCTCAGCCTATTACAAGTTTATGATCATATGTGCCCCGTCGTGGAATTCGGGGACACAAGTCGGCTGACTTAGTTTCCCACAAATCGAGAAGAGCTTTTTTTGAACATTGGTGATTATCGCTTTTTTGCAGAATCGTTCAGTTGAAGCCACGAAGAAGCCTCTACATGTTTAAGCTAGCAGTAGTGGTATATTTAAAATGGTAAACTTTTAGGTTCAAACCAGCTTGATTTGGGAGATTTCAGAGCGTGCAGTAGGGGCTTGACCTTGTCTTTTTGTATTTACATACTGGGTAAACACCGCGGAGGAGGAGAGGCACCACTGCTTTGGTTTGCGTTGTTGACAAATGCTTTAGCAAACAAATGCTTTGCAAAAAAAGCAGTTTTATACATACGCCTATTGTCGATCAGTTTTTCAGGTTGAAAAAGTCTTGTTTTGTCAGAGAAATAGTGCACGCCGTGGGGGCGTGTTATTGTGTGTGTGTGTGGCTTCATGACTATGCAACGCTTCGCGTGTGGCTGTCGGAGCAGCTGCTGCTAACGCTGGAATGCTACTGCAATGGTTTGTTTTTCTGCGTGAAACCAGTGAGCTTTTCCAGGCTAACTTTTCCAGTGCGACTGATGATGCCGTGGCTGTAAGCATGCACAGCGCCCTGCTGACTATTACGTTTCCCAAGCCAACTCTTTGGCCTTCAGAGCGTGTTTTAAGACAGAAGGATGTAGCGCAGATTTGCCAAACTCTACATTGAAAATAACTGAGCGAGGAAACTGGATTTTATCACAATAGTGAACGGGTTTGCTGAGCAGAAGGCACGCAAAGATTACTCAGACGGGTGAGTGAAAGTTAGCTTTTTTTCGCTTGTGGCCGCTGTGCCATCCTGTCTGTTTTTGATGAGGCCATTGTTGTGCTGTAAGCTAACGTGGTGTGTTCAGTTGATTGGATTTGTTTGCGTTTTGTTTTTGGTCGTAAGCTATGCGTGCAGGTTAAGGATAATATAACGTAGTCATTGTCCATGGCACTAATGATCGTGTGTGCGTTCTTCTTTCCCTCTGGTCAAATGTGTGTGTGTTGGGATGTTGCTAGTTGTCATTGTGTTGCTAGTTGCTGTAGAGGTAGGCTCTATGGGAAGTGGATTTATGCAAGAGACATTTATTTATATATTACCTGTTTGCAAACCTATTTGTTTTTTCTTGGATGGCACATTTTTCTTGCTTTTTGCCTTTTCTCCCCCCTGTGCTTTACAGGGGATAGCGGGTATGGCTTATCTAAATGAGATGTAAATGAGCCCTATTGTCACTCCGAGCTAGCCTGGGAAAATCCAGACTCACCGCTGTACCAGCGTGTGAGTCTGGTAAGAGTCCACATTAACTTGATTTCTACAACGTAACTTGCGCAAGCAAACAGGAAGCGGAGTAAAGCAATCAGCGAAGGGCAGTCAGTGGTGTTATTAGCGGTTTTGCCTTAATATTCAAACAGAATTATGAATCACAAAACTCACTTACTGCCGTTGTGTTTTTAGTCATTTACTGCTGATTAGAAAGAAAGAAAAAAAACTCCCCTCCATTGTTATCGAGGGGCCTTCCGCATCCCAAGCGTGACACTGCTTGCGAGCAACACATGACCGCAAATAAACGATTCTGATTGCACGATCTGTTTGAGTTCGACAACAGCGGGCTCCCTGCCCAGACTGATATCCCCTATAAAATATACAGAGGGGTATCATTCTGGATGCCAGGCTAACTCCGAGCAGCAGCAGAGAGGAGAAAGCTCTGCAAACTTTGGAAGCCCATTTCTCTGCTTAGAAATATTCTGGGTCCTTAACTTCAAATTTCCATAACTTCTCCAAATATGATCAGATTTCCATGTGTTACACATTGTTGGAAAGCATGGAGGCTACACTTTCATAACCTGTGAATAGCTCAAAATGCCCCAGAACCGACTTGTGTCCTTACTCACCGTGTCTGGTCACATATCATAATATCAGACAGAAGTGGAAGACATCAGGAAAATCACTAGATATACATTAGTTATTAGATTGCAGCCAGGACTATCCATTTTAAATGTGTGTTTGTGCAATATTCATTAACAGATTTTTCCATTCACTACAAAATGTTGTGTCATCATGTATACCTTTGCTGTGTATCCATATACAAAGGCCATCATGTACATAATCATCTGTTACTGTATTAGCAAACTCTGCATGATCCCTTTGATCACCCCCTCCAATCCTATCCCCCCTCCAAATTTATGCTTACCTGGCATAGATGCAGAACTCCTTGTGCACAAACCACATGGCTCCTTCTCGTTATGACATCCCCCTAGTTCTGCTGAGCTGGGGTCTTTTTTTCCGACAGCAATTATCCAGCCCACACTGTCAGCTGTAGCACCACTACATCGCATCCACGGTTGGACACGCACTACACCTTGTTTGGGGGAGTGGGATTGTCCTCCTTTCGGTGTATAGATGCGATGGGTGACTGAATGCCTTTGTCTGGTTGAAGTTGGGAACAGGAGAGGGCTGTAGAAGCACTAACAAGCACAGTTTAATAGGTTGGAGGACAAGTATGTTGTAGATGGTATAGGAAAGAAAGCCAAGGGGTATGGAATGTGGTACTATGCAGGAACAGTAGAGATTTGTTCTGGAAACTTGCTGCAGTGTTTCTCAATTGGTGGTACAGTGCTTAAAGTAGGTTATTAATCTATTTATTGTGTAGAGAAGCAATGCTTTAAGGTATAAGATAATAAGAACATCTTTATTAAGGCAGAGGTGCCCAAAACTAATCGGTGTTGGTATGTCGAGGGCCAATAATGTTATGCATGGGATGAGATCAGAATTAAATGTTCCTGTAGATTTGCTGGAAAATATGGTCTTCCTACCAACATTTCACAATTAAGTGACCGCAGAAACAAATTACCGTCTTTTGGTGACTTGTGTCATGTGAAAACCCCTAGATTTAGGGTTCAATATCCATTAAGAATGTATTCCAACATGCTGTTCTGACTTACTACTTACTAAAAAAAAAAGAAAAACGAATACTAAATAGCTGAAATTCACAACTGAATTCAGATCTGATGTAAAAAGGAATAGTATTGGGGCAGGGGTGTCCGACCTCTCCACCCCTTTCCAGGACGCTTCCCAAGGCAAGGTTGTTGAGTCAAATTTTATTAATGTATTGGCAAAACAACTCCTGTTTGTCACAATTACATATGTATTTTCTCTTTTATGGACACAGTTTTTGATGTGAATGATGTTGTACGTACATTGATGTGAACACAGCCAATGAAAAGGAACCTGAACTACTTTATATTTTAGCTATTAACTCTCTAGCAGTTTTAATGGCACAACTAAAGCTATGTGGTAATTACAGACCTTAGTGTGATATTTTGAATAAAAGAAAATCTGCAGTCTCTGGTTTATAAAGTTTCATATACATATTATTCAAATATTCCCTCATTCTTTTTCAACTCTTCAAGAAAACTTTCAGAACAAGAACGTGTATTGACATGGGCAGTCATCCTGGAACTCCATTCATTTTAAAGTAATCTTTATGAAAACCCCAAGTCAACAATAAAATTCCATCACATCTCTTTTTATCTACCTACCCCTGCAGCTTTATTGCGTGTAACTCGAGCACATGGGTAATCCTCCTGGCATCGACACAGCAGCGTGAAACCCAGCCATGTTGTGTCCGCTGCCTTCAAAATAAACACCCCCTGCACTTCTTGCATGACAGCACCTCTGCCAACAGCTGAAATATAGATGAGCTGGAGGAGCAGGGCCGCCGCCTCGCCATTTCAGGACCTCCCATTATGACTGCGAATCAGAGCATTCTCCATCAGCGCTGAATTATTCATGCCCTCAAAGTATCTGCTTAGTCAGATTCTCTCCCTTTTCTGCTGCACCTGATGCGGGGATGGATGAAAGCAGTCAGCTTGTCCTAGAGTGGCCTGGGTTTTAACATAAAGTCAGACTCCATAAGAAGAGATTTTTTTTTAACTTTTTTTTTTATGAACATTGTATGAATCAAAATCGAAGGTTGGCATTGCAGATTATATTATCAAAGTCAAAGATTAAAGTCAGCTTTATTGTCGGTGCAGATCCAGAATTGAAATTATGTTACTGTTAAGCCTTTGGGTGAACTAGAGTATACCTACATAATGGGGGCAGAGGGAGCAGAGAGGTTGGCTTCCTTACAGCTCTGTGTTTGAAGCTGTCTTTGTCGGCGGGGCCCGGCCGGGAGACCCCTCCCTGAAGGCAGCACCGTGTGGAGTCTCTTATGATGCTGATGGCTAAAGGAATTGTGCAGCAGGT
This sequence comes from Neogobius melanostomus, assembly GCA_007210695.1. Taxonomy (NCBI): domain Eukaryota; kingdom Metazoa; phylum Chordata; class Actinopteri; order Gobiiformes; family Gobiidae; genus Neogobius; species Neogobius melanostomus. The sequence goes on along the minus strand of VHKM01000042.1, from coordinate 65,565 downwards.
TGGAAAATGTAAACTTTTAAGTTAGGGTTATCAACATACATCTTGGGTGCCTTCATACAGTGCCTCTCGAAAGTACTAATACACCTTGAACTTTTGCACATTTTGTCATGTGCACCCTAAACCCTAAACATAAAGATTTTATTTTGATTTTTTTACTGAAAGTTCACACACAAGTAACAGACAACTGTGAAGTGAAAGCAAAATGATACATGATTCTGTTATTTTTCAAAAAGTGAAAAGTGTTCATACAGCATTTTTCAGAGTGCATTAAATTGCCTTTATAACATTCCTAATGACTACAGAATGTTCACACCTTGCCCTAACCATTAAATAGAGGCTACGTGTGCGTAATTAATTTTTTCTGTGAGGGCCTCAGAGCTATGGTCGGAGTGTATTGGTCATTAAAACACATAATGAAGGCCAAGGAGCACACCAGAGAGGTCAGGGATAAAGTTGTGGAGAAGTTTAAAGCAGCGTTAAGTTATACAAAGATTTCCCAAGATTTGAACATCTCACGGAGCACTGTTTAATCCATCATTCGGAAATGGAAAGAGTATAGCACCACTGCGAACTTACCAAGACACAGCCGTCCACCTAAACTAACAGACCGAACAAGGAGAGCACTGGTCAGAAATGCAACCAAGTGCCCCAAGATAACTCTGGAGGAGCTGCGACGTACTGCCGCTGAGCTGGGGGAATCTGTACATGGGACAACTATAAGTCGTACTCTACACAAATCTGGCCTTCATGGACGAGTGGCAAGAAGAAAGCCATTATTGAAAGGAGGCCATAAGAAATCCCGTTTGAAGTTTGCTAGAAGTCATATGGAGGACACAGCCACCATGTGGAAGAAGGTGCTTTGGTCAGATGAGACAAAAATTTAACTTTTTGGCCCAAATGCAAAACGTTATGTATGGAGCAAACCTAACACTGCTCATCATCCAGAGTGCACCATCCCCAGTGTCAAATATGGTGGGGGGAGCATCATGCTATGGGGCTGCGTTTTCTCAGCGGGGACTGAGAAGATTGTAAGAATAGTTGGGAAGATGGATGGAGCCAAATACAGGGACATTTTGAAGAGAATTGAGGCTGGGGCGGAGATTCACCTTCCAGCAGGACAATGACCCTAAACACAAAGCTAAATCTACAATGGAATGGTTTAAAAACAAACATATTAATGTGTTAGAATGGCCCAGTCAAGGTCCTGACCTACATCCTATTGAAAATCTGTGGAAAGACCTGAAAACTTCTGTTCACAAACGCTCTCCTTCTAATTTGACAGAGCTTGAGTTGTTTTGTAAAGAGGAATGGGCTAAAATGTCAGTCTCTAGATGTGAAAACCTTGTAGTCATACCCTGAAAGACTTGCTGCTGTTATTGCAGCAAAAGGGGGCTCCACAGAGTATTAAGTCATGCTGTATGAATACTTGTGCACGCCCCACTTTTCGTTTTTTTATTTTTTTTAAAATACCAGAATCATGTATTATTTTGCTTTCACTTCACAGTTGTCTGTTACTTGTGTGTGAACTTTCAGTAAAAAAATTCACCATAAAATCTTTGTGTGTTGTTGTAAACATGACAAAATGTGCAAAAGTTCAAAGTGTATTAGTACTTTCGAGAGGCACTTTATGTAGTCGGAAATTAACATACTGGTGAAAATTAACATACTGGTGAAAAAGTTTATTTGTATTGGTCACATAGTAACCTATGTTACAAAGCAGTTTTCAAGAGATTTGTGTCAGTCATTCGACACTTTGGTGGTGGTCATCAATGTATAGTATGAACTCACAGCTGCCCTGGAGTATACAGATGAAATCTAGTGCATTACCAGTGCACCAGTGCTTCTCCAGATCTTGAGCGTGAGCACCTAGTCAGAGAATCATGTATTAAGTTGAGCCACCGGTGCACCCCAGAGAACCCAACCAGATGCACAGTCTTCAAAGGTTTCTTGACACACATTTGTCCAAGACATTGTGCAGAAAGCATGAATTTATGTAGAGAGCATAGCCACCTCGAACAACTTACTACCAAGTTTACCTAAGGCAGGAAAATCAAAAGTTGGCTACGGATATGGGACACGGGGAGAGAAAGTTTGGCGCTAAAAATCAGCTTTTCCGAGAAGCCTTCTCTAAATTCCGGCAGCGCTTTTGATCCCAGGGGCGACTTGGTGTATCTGAATTGTAATAAGAGAACAGGTAGAGGATGTTGGGGTGAGAAACCTTTTCTTCCCCTAGCCTTTTTTTTTATTTATTCTAGGCACACAGCTGCCTGTAAGTGAGGGCGCTAAAGCCCTTCGTCAGCAACAAAGAGAGTCTGAGAGGAGAAAGCCCCTATGCACCCAGGCCAACAGACAAAACCGAGGTGAGACAAAACAGTCATCCGTGTTTCCCCCCTTCTCTTTGTAAGAATGCCCTGACGGTAGCTATCCAAACCTCCATTAGCCCCCATGAATAATGAAAAGGTACAATGAGATGCGAGCCTGGCTGCACTGCGGGGATTGAGACCCCAGTGAGTTGAGTGGGTGGTAGACTACAAAACGAGAGTGGAAAATGCTCAGGCAAGGCAAGATAATAGTTTTATTTTGGGCCACTACTCTGTTATAAATGTACTTTTTGGAGCTTTTAATTAAGTACACATTTTGGTCACATTTTACTATATTGCGTTGGAAGGCATACCGATACGCATGGAGCTTTTTCCGTACAATTTCCAAACAAACGGTCACGGATTTCACCTCATCTTCTTTGCTATTTTTCCCTAGTCGTCATCCGTACAAAAATATTGCGGGTGGCACCATTTTATTGTATAAAGTTGGGGCATAAATGCGCCTTTTGTAATCCATGATCTTCTAACAAGTTACAAGTAGCCATTCTATTTGACCTTGTTGCAGATATTTTCTGTTTGCAAAGGTGCTTACAGGCTGCGACTGTCCTTCTGCTGGTGCCTATTCTACGCTTTGGCACAGCTTGAAAAATGTGTTTGCGCTATATGTACAGGAAGTGGAGGTTGAGTTGATTCTCGTATTGTCATTGTGATCTTGGGAAAGGCACTCAGATCACCAGCCTGGTCAAAACAGCTGGTACAATCATAGGAACATACTTGTTATCCCCCAGCAGCTGTTTGATGACTCCACCGTGAACCAGGCCCGCAGGAGTATATCTGATTCTACACACATACTAATTTCTGAGTTCGTACTTATGCACTCATGAAGAAGGTACAGGAAAATCTAATATATACAGTAATATAATAATAATATGTCCTAAATAATGAGTTGAAGAACAGACAGAGGAAATTACTTTCTGTGTTTTCACTAATGTGTACTAGTGACAATGGTGTTGTATGGTGATTGTGTATATATGTAACTTTGAGCTGCTGCCCTGTTCCAATACAAATTTCTTCTCTGGGAGATTAATAAAAGAAACTAACCAACTTCACCAACTTTTGTTTCCGGACTGATGACTGTATGTGGACGGTTGCCGAGTTGATATTAGCTTTGCCTTCCCAGACTTTCAATTGTCCAGCCGTCAGTTGTCCTAGGAAAAATCGAGAGGCAAAATGTCGAAACGGTCTCTACTTATGAAAATCTTTGCTACCTTTCCATCAATGCACTAATCAAAACTTTCCCATTTCCTCATAGCGACACATTACCACCCGTTATGAAAATATTTATGTCCAGCCATTGCACCTTCACTGTATCCATATGACCGTTTTCGGAAGGACCTCGGAATTTTTATCTCTTCCCAATTTGCGCTCCTCAGCTGTTACCCTGATCCTGCCAAAAACACCACGGCTGTCTCATCTCTTGTTGTGAGCGCACTCCAAAGCGCTCAAATCAGACAGGAACAGCTGGCCCCTGGACCTTTCAGCTGGAGAGAATGTCAGTGCGGAGCAGAGCGGAGGGGAGAGGAGAGAGGGCTGGAGCGAGGGCGGCTTTGCGGTGGAGCGACAGGGTACAAAAAGATGAATGAGTGGAGGCAAATTAAACCGTGCCGCGGAAGCGATGGACTGACAACGCGGCAATGAAAGAGATGTAGGTGAGAGAGAGAGTTGAGAAGCATGTTTGCACTTCAGCAGCACAGTATGGGCAGTTTGGTGCAAGCGTGTCTTTTTTATTATGTCCAAGAAACTGGCTGCTCCAGGTTAAGACGACTTGTTTATGTTGTACTGTGTGTAATAGTGACTCTCAGTAAATTAATTCCTACGAACGGATATCACACACAGATTTAGAGACATTTTGGCTTGATGCATTTGAGTCCAATTTCAAAACCTTTTTTAATTGATTTATATTAACACACTTTTTTCAGCTTGGCATCCTCACATAAAAAACCTTTGTCTGCAGCAATGGATCTCAAACTTTTTACTCTTTTCTTTTTAACCACCTGGTCAGTAAGACAACATGCTTTCCCAATCCGTTACAAAGACACATAGTCTGGTACTCACCGTTATCTCCACAGGTTCTGAGGGGCGTTATTGACTTGCCGATTAACCAGTTAGCAAAACGCAAGGTGTGTCCAACTTACTTACCCGAGTATGAAAACATAAATATAACAGAAAATATCACACTGGATATCATCTGCCAAATCAACAGGCAGACTACTAAACTACTGCATTTTACGCATTCGAGTAACGCATTGCAAATTTGCATCTGTGGGAGCGATAAAAAGCTTAGCAGTTTTGGGATTTCTGTCCCAGAAAGCAGGACTTAAAAAACTTTAAAGCCAACATAAAATGTTCTCTAATTGAAATGCATATGGTCTAAAGCCATAAATACCCTGAGCCTAATATAGTGAATATTGTGATTAATAATAATATTGTGATATTCTTTACTCACTGAACACAGCCCAATTGACGACATTCGAAAAATGCATTTGTCAACAACTTTTCTATACAATAACTAATCTTTTATTCTCTGCTTTTAAGACGGTAGGCAATGATAAGGCCCCCAAAAAGCATACTATTTGTCAAGAACATCTCGCCCTCCTTTTCTGCATCGCCCATCACTCCGTATGACGGATAGCCTTACATCTCCCTGCTATCACCTCTGTCGTTTCCATTCACATCCAGTCAGGAAAAAATAAAAAGAGACGTAGAAAGAAAACAACATGAGTGATGTAAAAATTGAATATGTATTGCGAGATGAAGCGCTGATCCGAAGTTGACTGTTTGACACTTGGATGTTGAGGACCTGTGAGCGCCGCCAGACGCCTTCAGAACTGTCGGAGCGGATGAGGAATCAAAAAGGCCCGCGCTCCCTTAATGCATCATGGCAGATAAAACGAGGCATATCTAAAGTGTTTGTGCTATAAATACTGTGCTTGCTTTGTAACTCGGGGTAGCGAGAGGCGGATATTTTTACATATGTAGTAAAAAAGTATTAAGCATGCTCGAAACCAGTGCTTTTCAATGGGTGTAGCTTCAGAACACACCTTCAGTATTACGACAAGCAGCAACCTGAATAAGAATGTTCATTTCAACTTCAACAACTCAATGATACAGAACATTTTAGCTTTATCAAAATGGGGCTTCAGGGTTAAAAGTCCTCTCAACAGACCAGAATCCTCTAAATGTTTGTGAATATTGTCACTACGTTTGGAGACTATTATGAGAAAGAAGAAATTAATCCTTCTTTCAGAATGAATAAACCCTACCCTAAATGAATGAGTTTTAAAAAGAGCATCAAGCTCTGACAGATTTACCAAGTTCCTGGCTCAAGTAAAATTCCCATTAAAATTTCCCAAAGATTTGGAGAAAAAAGGCACAGCAGTGGACCGTAAATATTTTAAGCGAAAGAAAACCCCAATACTTAAAAATGCAGCGACAAGTTATAACTTTTCAGCTTTGGTTTTGGACAAATCTGATTCAAATTGCGTGTTTCACTGTCAATGACAACAATGAATAGAAATTTTGCTTTGGTAGCTCAGAGTGGGATTTTGTTCCTGAGCTCATTTGAAATCTATTCCCAATATTGGATTCGTCAGACTCTTCGGAGCTCATGGCGTGTTTATTCTCCCATCACCGCTTCACTGACAGACCTTTTCTCTAAGGCAGCCCCACAATCTCAGCCCTCAGAAGCCACTTTGTCATTGACGCTTAAAAAAATCCCGGCTGAAAGAAACGGCGGCGCACCTCATGTTACCTGGTGCACAACTGTGTGATTTCATGCTCAACTATGCATGTTCCCCCCCCTCCAATCTATCGTGCCTCGTTCCCTTTCCTCTCTGTTTGGTCACAGGGGAGGAAACAGGAAGTTCATAGATGGATTTCGACAGTCAACTTGTTTCTATGGGGATAGGATTTGTTTCTCTTTAGTGGGAGTCGAATCTTTAAGATCCTGTTGATTGCTAAGAGCCGTACAACAATAATAAATGGTCTAAAGGAATAAAGATTAATAAAAGTAGATGGAGAAGTTGAATGTAATGCTGTAGTTAATCTGACAATTCTTCTTGGAAATAGAATTATCTTAACCGTTAGAAATATGGAGTCCTTGAATATGTTCAGGGTTTTTTTTACTTCTTGTGGAGTGGAAGAACCGTTTGGAAACGGCAAAAAAATATTCTCCAAAAGAAGTGGGTAAGTTTAATGCAGTTTATATCTGGGAAGGAAGGTTAGAAACTATTGCTTGATCTCATACTGTTTAGCTTTGATTGTAGCATGCAGTCGCTGTGGCGGCGTTTTAATAACTTTGAGAGCAAGCTGTCTTAGATCAATAGCGTTTCCTAACCGACAAAGTGTAAGATGGTGATCAAGATGTGTTTGAAGCCATCACCAAACACCTGAAAAAGCACAGATGTAAAACTGCAAACAAAGAGAAACATCTACCTAACCCTCTGAACTGTTTATATTACGTTCAGAAAGATCCTATTCGGTCATGAGCGTCTCATCACTTGTTTCATCACTTGTTTCATCTTGCTTTTTTTTTACCCCCACCCAACACCTTAGTTCCTGCTCCCGTCGGTTTGGATTTTGTCTCGGCGGCTCTTGAAGTTCCATAGGAGAGGAGCGGCGGTAGGCCTGCTAATGCCGCGCGCTGTTTATCGTCTAACTTTAGCAGCTGCTTAATGCGTGTGAATTTTTGCAAGGCCCGAGCGCTGTGTTTGATGCTGACAGACGGGGAGAGAAGCTCGAGCGTGGCTTAGAAGCACCCACGCACCGACGTATGCGCGCAACTAAACTCCTCCAGAGAATTCAATATGGGTACTGTATTGCATAACTGCTTAATAATCTATTGTCATGAATAGGTTATAGTTTGGTTTGAAATCTCAGTGCAACCAAATAAAGTTTTTGCAGTTGGCGCAACAGAATCTCTCCACATAGGGCCCAGTCAGTACATATTTCCAGCAGGATAGATTTGTCAGTGAGGCTCACAGACATACCTATCGCTCTACAGCTTGAGAGCCGCAGGCTGTCTACCCCCTGTCATTCTCCCACTGCTGACTTGCAGCAACTGGACGCCTGATGACCCCTTCTCCAACAGTCGGCAGTATAACTAGGGGGAAATGACCATCTAGATTAACTAAATGGCCTAACTTTACTTGAATTAAGATAATTTATCTTCTTCATAGTTGCCATTGAATGAAGTATTAACATGTATGCTTTGCTGACCAGAACTATTTAAGTGCCATAAAAATAAGAAGGTATTGTTCTTTAATTTCACCTGAAGAGTACAGTAACAAAAATCTTTAATGTTTTTGAGAAAAATTCAAAACGGAGATAAACAACAAGCTGTATATTTCTTAATAATTCTAACTAGTTTTAATGTCCCCCCCCCCCCCCCCCCCATTGGAACAAGTATTTTTTTTATTCAAATCTATTCAAATTCATGGGAAATGTTGTCATTGTTTACAAGACTTTGTCCGTTTCTATTGTATTAAAGTGCGTAGACTCTCCTGTCTAAATCACAGATTCAAATTGAAAGTGAAACATACAGTTTTTATGATAATATAACAGTTGCAGCAGTTGCTTCCACTGCAGCTACAGCCATTACATACTGTTGTTTTGAATAATGAGCATAGATTATAAGGACTCCATTTTTGTTTGAAAAGTAATTTCCTACTTAAACCAGAAACGTCTTTTAGACATTGTTTTGTTTTGTTTTGTTTTTTCCAGAGGAGGCATGGGGAGAAAATGCAGTAAGGGGAGTATGTACTAACCTTTGTGCTTAACCCCATGTGTCTCTGCATTTTATACTACAATTCGCATTTACTTTATTATCGCATCCCACATGATGATGTTCTCCCTTTTGGCTTAGGCGGTGCATAGATGTACAGGAACATCTTGTACTCTTAACTTTGCCTTCTTATTTTCATTTGTCTCCCTCCTCTGTGGCCTCTGATGCTTTTGCCCATGCTTTTTTCTCTTCTTCTATAACTCGATCTCCCTTCTGTATGCCATCCTTTTTTTTTCTTTTTTGCTTTGCAGTGGTGACTGTTCAAAGGAAAAGCAAGCCAGCAGAGAAACCCTTGTACTTGATTGCACAGGGGTCACAAATGATTGCTGCAGGTCTGGTTCTCTCGCTTATCCTTCCAGGGTGGGCTGTATTAAAGCCGTATAGAACAATTTCGACCAAAAGACGAAAAACGGGGAGAAATCGACTCTCTGAAATGTCCCGAGAGCATAACTTCTTTATTACCGCCAAACGGTCTAGTTCCCTCAACCAATTTGACCAAAAAGCGCCAGCTGAGGTAACAAAAACACTGAGTGAAACCTGAACTTTGAAAATCGTTCACATAAAGGCTGATTTATCAACAACTTTGAACAAACTGCTTTGCGATTGATTCCTTGAGGTAAATTGGAGTTGGTGTGCTCTCAAGGTGATAACAAGCTATCCATATGTTATTTTAGGTTTAGACTGTAGGTCTAAAGGTGAGACACAGCAGGTGAAAACATTTTTTTTAATGCAAGATATTTTTAACATAACATAGTTTTAATGTCAAAGTGAACAAAAATTGACAACTTCATCCATTGCAATTCTTCCACCTTTTGACCCCTAGTGAGCCAGATATTACCCGGAAATAACAACAAAAGCACGGCGCTTGTTGTTCACCCACCTATTCATTCACAAATATTGGTATCCACTTTCGTAGCTCCTACAGATTTCACATCACAAGTCTTTTCTCTTTTCGGGTCTAGTTCCTGCTCGATTGCTTTAGTTTTGAACCATAAAAAACAGTGCAAAGATTTCAATTTCGTGTGAAGTGTGAACAAATGTGTCTCAATTGACTCGCATGTGCAGAAGTCACAGCATGAGGCAAGGCAGCCTTAATACCGCGTATTGCACACATAAGGAAACTCAATGCGCCTGCGTGACCTGGGTCATAATGATTTTATCTGTTTGTCTGTCAGGGAAAGATAAAATGTGAAAACAAAGATTTGGGCAAAAGAATCAAATTTGGGTCACTTTGACCTACAGTCAGAACAGAAGCCTAAGCTCACAAGCTGTTTTACACAATATCTATTCTTGACAGTCACAAAACCTTAGCAAGAAAATGAAAGATAAAGGTGTAAGTAAAGGTGTAATGGGTAGGAAGTTTATGAACATGGCATTTCCTCTGTGGCTCATATGAAACCTGATGCAGCCTTAATTTTGTCTTGGAAACTGGCAACCAACTGGGAAAAAACAGCCTTAAACAAAGTCAGGTATTTGTTGAAAACTCGTATAGAAAAGTCAGTGTTATTCATTTTGACTGTATTCTATACAAGGACATCTTAATTTCCCTGAAAACTATGACTGCAGCACCATTCCACATACCATCGTAATCCTTAGTTCGCCACTTAGGTTTAAAATAAGTTGATATACGTACATATGGTTAAGGCCAATAAAAAAACAAAGTAATTTGTCCTGATGGGGCATGTTTAATCAGTTCACTGCAATGCTTTTGCTAACTCCTGACCCAGACATGATGGGAAATGAGAGCGATTTCAGCGATGATGGGTGATTCACGGAATGTTTTCCTGAAGGACATTGGTGGCCTTAATTACTTTTAGGCCGATCCTCGTTTATGGAACAGCCTTATTCTGTCAAAAATCGGAGGAGATTAAGAGGCATTACTGTTTGCTCCTCTTGTGGCGCTTTCTCTCGATATATCTTAGCAATAGTAACAATGATAGTTGTGAACTTTCCTTAATGACATTTTGGACAATGTTTTTCCATGCTTTTTATTGAGCCACGATAAACTGAAAAACCTATTGATGGCCCCTTACTTGGTTTTATGGCTAATGACTAAACCATTCCAGTCCAAGTGTCCAATATGCCAGATGGCCGGCCAAGCCTTTCATTAGTGGACTTTACCGAAGTTTGGTTCAAAACTTTCAATGGTTGGATGTACTAGTGGTGAAGGGATGGAGACTGTTATTTTTGGTTGAACCAAAAATAACAGTCTTCATCCATTCAACACTAGTACAAGTACACATACTTTTATCCAAGACTTAATGTGGGCCCTGTGACTGATGTCTGTTTACTCGGAACAGTCACACTTTTGAGTCCTTTGTGTCGTGTGGCCATTAATTTCAGCAGAACTTTGAAATCAAACAGTTCACAAACAGTTATACCATTCAGCATTAGGGAAAACACAGTCTGACAAAGTACTGAATGTCTTAGTTTTTAAGTTGGAAAATCTGATCACCCACAAAGTGAGTGTACCCAGGTTTAAAGCAGTGATTCCCTACTTGGGAACCCCGGAACCTCTGGGAATAGATGTCCAAGCTGGTGGATACTGGAATTAGAATATTAGGGTTGCCACCCAATCAGCCTTTTTGCTTATACGGAGTGGCGCCCTTTACATCTAACCCAAGACCAAAAATACCCTTCTACAGCGAAATTGGACATAACCTTGTGATGGAGCTGTATTAGTTTTGCTTTAGTAGTTAGTTACTTAGTGGTTAATGTCCAGTGGTGGAAAGAGGATTCGCTTTTTTGCAGATTCTGTTGAGATCACGAAGAAGCCTCTCCATGTTTGAGATACTGTAGCATTTTTTGGTATATTTAAAAGCGTACAATTTTAGGTCGAAATCTGCTTGTTTTTCCATCAGACTCTGGGGGTGTGTGTATTTCCATACCGGTTAGCGGCTTTTGTCTCCTTCTCTTTGCCCCCGCCCTCCAGGGCCCAGCGTGGCTACTTGTATGCATGCTCTATCCGAACGACGCAATATGAAGTGGACTACACTACACTTTTTTCTTAAGTTGTCGCCGCCATAAAACCTCAAGAGGAAGAAAAATGAAGTGGATTTATTAATCACGGATATTTGGCGCCGCTTCCTCATGAAGAGCCTTGATAGCAAAGCAGCGACAGTGGAACAGACGCTTTGCTCCCCAGACAGGAGAAGACTTTCCCCGCGGCAGCTTCAGCGCTAAATAAAAGCATCTTGCAAAGCACCAAACTGTAAGTGTAGTATCTTTTTATTACGGTGGATTTTGCGTTTGAGTTGATCTGATGTCTCGCTTTGTCAACAAAACATTTGCCTGTTTCCACGTTAGAATACGCTCGTCTCCACCGTCATGTGTCGTGTGTTTCCTTTTGTTGTTTGGGGAGGAGGCACCGCTGCTTTGGTTTGCGTTGTTGACACATCCTTTAGCGAACAAATTCCACGCAAAAAAGGCAGTTTGATACAGCGGGTATGGCTTATCTAAATTAGATGTAAATGAGCCTTATTGTCACTTGGAGCAACAGAGAGAGGTGAGAACTGCCCAAACTTTAGAGGCCGTTTTCTCACCTTTGAGCTATTTTAAGTTCCTACATTCAAATGGCAACAACTTCTCCAAATATTATCAGATTTCCATGTGTTACACATTGTTGGAAACTTTGGAGACTACACTTAATCTGTGAATAACTCAAAATGCCCCAGAACCGACAACCTCACTTTCCGTGTCTGGAATATAGAGAAAAGTGTTTTGGGAAACATTTCAAAGAACTACACAATTTGTAGAGGAAGCTATCTGAATGCTAAAATGCCAAAAAAAAAAAAAAAAAGGATTAGGATAACAAAGGATCACCATCTCATGGCATCAGCTGGGGTTTTGAGCTTTTGCAAAATTACTCCGCTGGCATGAACAAAACGAAATACAACTCCAGGCGTGTTTAGCATGAGAGGACATCAACATAACATGGTTAAAAGCTCGAGTAGTAAGTTTAGCAGAACACGTGTCCCTTCATCATAACAAAAACACAGCTGATAGAGAGAACTTTTGCAACAAACACGGCTATAATAGTGCACTCGTCCTTTGATACTCCGTATTTTAGGAATCAATGTCATTTTCTAAATCTGAAACCACTACTGATCCATCCATTGTGGTACTGCGGAGAGTGTGTAAGCAGATCTATCGCTCAAAGCGTTATTCAAACATGCTGCATGGACATTTACAAGTGCATCTAAAGGCTCACGCACTCATCCAGTTCACATAATGCTGACTGACAGTAAGCACAGATTCTTTACAGAGGGGGAAGCATTGTTCGGGAGTATGGGCACTGGCTTTGCATAGCATTCATCTTCCGAGCACGGGGCCCTTACAGATCAATCAGGCAGGCCAAATGGAGGTGATCCCTATTGTATTTATTCATGAAATTACTGTCTAGACGTTGGACTGAGGGAAGTGGCTGCGGGAGGGGAATGCTAACCAGGGGAAATATCCGGGATGAGTGCAAAGCAGAGGATTCATGGCATTTGTAAGAAAGCTCTTACAGTAAAGCGGACAGACAACTAGAATAATAGTATTCTAGAGATGAGTTAAATTTATGAAAATGGAGAAAGATGCTTTTCTGTGTCAATAAAATCAAGCTAGATTAAGTGTAAAATTGGCACACCCCCATAAGCTATTGAAAAAAAAATCCAACTGGGCATTCTTAGACTTAGAAAGTTGACAATCTTGGATGATTCTTCTTTCTTTGGCTGTGCAATCGTCAACGCCTGTGCACTGGAGCGCCTCACTTGATTAAAATGTGCCCCTGTCATCTGATGGGGCTGTTGATGTCGTAGCGGTAGTTGTAGTCATTTATATATGTATTTACTCGTTAATTGCACAATAATGGCATATAGTTTCTTATAAGTCATTTTTGAAAACCTGGGTCTAGAGCTCTCACAAAAGGGTCATGGTGTTCTGGGCATGGTCTTCTTGCTCTACCGTTTCTTCAAAATAAACAACTTGGATTAAGTTGGATGAAACACAGAAAAGTTTCTTCTGAACAATTTCCAGTAAAGCCTCTCAAAAGTTGGTACTTTTCTAAACGTCAAATTTTTGCTCGCTGTACAAAAAAAAAAAAAAAAATCACCCAAACTAATTTCCATCCATAAACATAAAACTGATGTTCCCGCGTGTGTCTTGCTGATTAATTGTTTTTGCACATTTTTGCAATTCAAACTGTTGATAAATGTTGGCCTTCTCCTAAACTGTCTTTGATACATAATCCATCATAAGAACTCCCAGGCCGACGAGCGCGCGCCTGATTACTATCACTGGAAATGCTTTGCTATTGCTAATTGAAAAGTGGCTGGCCTGAAATGACTTTACTATTAGTGCGACACAGTGGCGGCCCTGTCTGAGCTCAATGGCTAAACGCATTATGAGAAAGGAAATTAAGGGAGTTGGGAGACTTCTGCGCGATCCGAGTGAAATGACAAGGGCTAACGGCTTTTGACTGCTAATAAAAAGGCAGGGAAAACTAATGTCGGTAAAATGTCACTTGAGCAAAACACCCGCCGCTCTAGCTATGAATAATAACAGCAAAAGATCAGAGAAGATAGTTGCAAAAGTAGTTGCTCTTGGCTGCCGAAAACTAGCAAAGAATGATCCGTAGAGGCCACTATTTTTAGCATTTTGTTTAAGCTGTGTCTCTACAATCTGCTTCCTCCTGAACTGCAAAACACAATCTCTCACTTTGAACTCCATAGCATTTATCTAAGGGTGTAAAATGTTATGAACATTTCATCACAAAATAAAAGGTGCTTGTTTAGCTCCCTCTGTCAAGGGATGAATAAGTCCATTCCATATGCCTGAAAGGTCTTTTCCATATGCCTGAAAGGTCTTGAGCATAGAAATCACAGAAATGCCATAAGCTATCTGAGCCTGTTCCTACAAATGCATACATCTGTTAGCCAATGGCTTCCCAGACCTGTTTGAATTGAGCTTTCTATATATAAATATAAATGTCTTCATGACATTTATATCATTTCTGTGGTTTCTTTTTTAGTATTCCCCCCATTTTATGTGTCACTATTTACAGACCCCCCTTTTTTGTTAAGGAATTTTCTGAGTTTTATCAATTGTACATAGCTCTTTTAATATGATTCTTTTAACTGGTGATTTTAATCTACACATAGATAATCTTTTAGACCCTGTTGCTAGGGATTTTTTAAATGTTCTTAATTATATGGATTTTACCCAACATGTCACGCAGCTGACTCACGACAGAGGACACAGTCTGGACCTGGTCATCATGTATGGAATGTCCACAGCTGTGTCTTCTGTCGTTGACTTGGCCGTCTCTGACCATTACTGTGTGTTTTTTAATGTCACCAGTTTTACCCAGCGGGAGACCTCGGTAAGAGCTGTGAGGAAACGTCATCTCACCCCTGAAGTGGCTGCAAATTGTATCGATGTTTTAGAGAAATGTTCTCCTATTGTTCTACCTGCCCCCTGTGATTTTATTATTGAACATTTTAACAGCAAACTCAGGTCAGCGCTTGATTCTATCGCTCCTTTAAAATTAAAGAAACTCCCCACAAAACCAATTCCTCCATGGAGGAATGAGGAAATTAAACAACTCCAAAGACAATGCAGGGTGGCAGAGAGAAAATGGAGAAAAAACAAAATTACCATAAACTACCAAATATTCCGTGAACAACAAACAAAAAATTACAATAACACAGTAAGAAACACAAGAAACAATTACTTATCAAAAATGATCAACAATAATTAAAACAATCCCATGGTACTCTCTCTACAATAGAACATCTAATCAATCCTGATTTTAACAAGACCAACTTTACTCCAAGTGACTCCCTTTGTGAGGCGTTTGCAGACCACTTCAGGGGAAAGATAGACACTATCAGATGTAATATTGTATCTACTCAAAATAATACAGTTTTAAGTGCATTTAGTTGTCTATTTGTTCCAGAGGAAACAGTGCACAGTTTTGTCCAGGTTAATGCTGAGATGCTTGATAAAGTTTTCTCCTCAGTGAGGCCCACCACATGTCTTTTAAACCTGGTCCCAACCCCGTTTTTAAAACATTTTATGGATCTTTTAGAGATGAACTTTTAAACATGATGAATTGCTCTCTTCAGACGGGGGTCTTCCCTGCTGCCTTTAAGGGGCGGTAGTGAAGCCCCTGTTGAAGAAGAGCAATTTGGACTGTAATGATGTTAACAATTTTAGACCGGTATCCAACTTACCATTTTTAAGCAAAATCTTAGAAAAACTTGTCTTTATCCAACTTAGCGACTTTATAATTGCACATGATGTCCTTGAGAAATTTCAGTCTGGCTTTAGGGTAAACCACAGCACAGAGACGGCCCTTTTAAAGATTGTATATGATTTTAGATAAAATTATGATTCCAAAAAGTTGACAGTGTTGGTTCTACTGGATCTGAGCGCCGCCTTTGATACAGTAGATCACACTATTCTTTTAACTCGTTTAAAACACATCGGCCTCTCTGGTGCTGTCCACAAATGGTTTACATCCTACCTCACAGACAGGATATATGTGTCTGTGTGTGCGGGTGGGGTGGGGGAGGTGCGGGTTGTTGTTAGTTATGTATATTTGCTGGTGGGGACGATTTTAATTATTTTTAAGCACTGTAAAGCACTTTGTGTTACATTTTGTATGAAAAGCGCTTTATAAATAAAGTTTGATTTGATTTGATTCTTTATCATTATAAGATGATGTTTGGTGGCCATTGGATGTGTATCCGACCCATAGATCTACATAATAGTGATCTGTGGGTCCCAATAAGCCCCATTTCATAGTAATGATCCCCAGTTGTCTGTGAAATTAACACGGCTGCTCTGTCTCCTCTTACAACTTCTGTTCCTTAAAAGGGCAAAAACACTTTGGAGCCTGGCTTTTAAGCAGTTTAAATGAGATCCAAAGCTACATTACAATCCTGTTTCCAGAGTGTCTTTTTGAGTACCCCTGACTACCAGGGGGTGGTATTACAGCAATGTCAGATCCCCCGTCATGAGGACCAAAGAGGTGGGCTTTCCTCACCCATTGATCCGACCCCACAAAAAGCAGAAAGTTATGTTTTATGTTTTATTGATAGGATCTCAGAACTCAAAATCTTGTTTATGCACTCCATGTCCGGTAAATCCAAATTCGGTTTTCATAAGCAGAAATAATTTAAAGTTTTCATATCTGCTGCAATGATGCAATGCAAAGATCTGCACACCATTAATCTTATTTATAGCCATTTTCTATTTTGCCTTTGCATACAATTTGCACACTGAGTTGCAGTGCACCACAGTCCACCACAATCATACACCTGTTTGGCTTTTCAGTGGCATGTCTGTTATTATAATTATGTGTATCAGTACTGAGTGACAGATTATTAAATAGTATTTCAGGACCCTTATTAGTTCTGTTTTTTCTTTCTACAGAGAATTACTCTCAAACCCTTTGTATAAAAGACACAAAAAAACACTGCATGCAGAGCAATATCGGATACATTGCTTTTTAGTATTTGGGTGATTGACATGACGTGCATATTTTTGTGTCCGAGTGATATATTTCTTTTTTAAATAATTTGATCTTTTCATTACATGTATCCCTTTATTCTACAAAACCTATTTAGTTTAAACATATTTTCATCACATTTCAATAATAAACATTTTTTTATGTTTTCACACCTCAAACCCCTAAAATGTCAGGTGGTGCAACCGTCCGAGCAAATGATTAGACTAATAAAGCTTCTAAAAATTTTATTTTCAGGGTAACAATTTAAAAATAAAACATCATGGCATAATTGTATGTTAAATATCTTTCAAATAAGCCGTCATTTGTGAATATTAATAGTTTTAAAGCTTTTGAGTTCACAAAAAACCTTTTGTCCGACAATTTGTAATCTTAAAATATCAGGGTGGCACAACCGTAAGAACAGGGCTGGTATTTTCAAATGAAGAATAGTATCAGAAAACAGGATATGACATCAGCCAGAAGAACAAGTTGTCTTTATGTCTGAGTGAAAAGGTTTGAAAATCTCTTTCAAGAATTGCGAAAAAATAGATTTTTCCGACTCATAGGTAAACTGTCACACTTTTGGTGTCAGGTGGTACAACCAATGTAAATATTATTATTATTATTATTATTATTATTATTATTTTATTATAAAAGTCTTAATTTGTTTTAAAAGTAAATGTTTACCCATGCTTACAAATGCTAAAGCTAATATAAGAGTCCATATAAAAGTCAATTTAATTTGAAATTAGTTGCTAATGTCAGGTGGTGCAACCAGACAGTCAAGTGGTGCAACTGCAAAAAATGTCAAAGTACCATCTAAAAATTATAGGGATGCACTGATTCAATACTGGTATAAGTTATCAGAGTCAATAATAATAAAAAAAAGATCAGATATTGGTTTCAAATATCAGATACTGAACCGAAAACTGTTTTGGGCTGACACCGAGCACTCAGTCCATGGTCCTCCTGTTTTATTTTTGATTACAGCATCAGTCAGTTACAAATTACAGATGAAATGTTCAGAGGAGAAAGGCTGTCTAAGATATACTTGGCAAAGATTTGACTTTGTACAATTTTTTGGAAACTATTTAAATTTTAGAAAGAACTCGGTTGCGCCGCCTGACACGTTTTTATACAGAGAAGCTACAAATACATAAAAAAATACTTTTAAATACTTTTAAATGTTATTTAACAAACATAACTTGTTTAAACACAAAATTATCGACTCAAAAATATGCACGCCATCAGTTTTGAAAAAACGTTTTGAAAATATGTTTTTTGAACCCTTATACGGCATTGACCTATTTACACAATAGGGTAAAGTGTTTACATTCTTTTTTCAATCTAGACTTTCAATGATAACACTACATGTCGAAAGGCAAGTACCATCCTCAACAATAAAAGCATGACGGGGAAAGGTGAGAAAATGGGGCGTCAAATTCAGAACAGTATCACGCTAGGATGGCGCCCATGTCCGGTAAAACAAGAAGGATCGTTCTCGACGGCCTTCGGAAAGTGGAATTGTCTTTAGACTGATGACAATGCCACGGCATTGGTTTTGGGAGCAGCGGAAACACGGTGAAGGACAGCATTTATAACACAGGAGGGGTAAATGGAGGAAATGGAGTCTACTGACCATTTTATAAATAAAATCCCATTTTAATCGGATGCGACAGCCACAAAGTCAGCTTCCTTTTTGCGCTAATGACCTTGGTGTTGAAAAGTTCCTACTGGGATTGCACGGTAGGATATTGCAGATGATGTTTGGTGGCTCTAAAATTCCTTTTTTGGTTTCAGATGACATGACATACTGCCCTAGTATATAATTTAGATGGGAATGTCTATTCATGTAAATTGCACATTTGTGGTGTGGTTAGATCAGGGGCTCTTTGTCCCACTGGCGCAGCCACGAGTATATGCCCAAATTGGGAGCAGGCACAAAGAAAATATTTTCATTGTGCCTGCATCAGCCCAGTCTGTGCTTTAGCGTATTATGTGCCTGTACGCCGCTCACATTCATCTGCCCGCTTTCACTGAATGAGCCAATGTATTTACGCAACTGTAGTCTCTTTATGAGTAAACGGGGAATACACCGCGTTCCAAATTATTATGCAAATGACATTTTTTCTAATATTTTCTAAATTATCAACTCAAATGACAGACAGCATCATTTTCAAGTCTTTAACTGTTAGATGATAATATGAATGTGATTGGAAAAAAAACTCCCAGTGATAACAGTTTTTTTTTTTTAAATAAATATAGTAAAAAACTCAATCTACTGTTCCAAATTATTATGCAACTCATAGTTTCAATACATTTTAAAGGATGTAATTAACTGAACATTTTGGAGAGTTTCTGCTTGGGGTTTTAATGCAAAACGTCAGAATAGCCTTCCAGAGCTGCTGTGTGGATGTGAACTGCCTCCCACCCTCATAGATGTTTTGCTTGAGGCTCCAAAGGTTCTCAATAGGGTTGAGGTCAGGGTAGGATGGGGTCCACATCATGAGTTTCTCTCCTTTTATGCCCATAGCAGCCAATGATGCAGAGGTATTCTTTACAGCATGACATGGTGCATGTCATATGAAGATGATTTTGTTAGGGAAAGCACGGTTCTTCTTTTTGTACCGTGGAAGAAAGTGGTCAGTCAGAAACTCCACATATTTTTCAGAGGTCATTTTCACACCTTCGGGGAGCCTAAAGGGGCCGACCAGCTCTCTCCCCATGATTCCAGCCCAAAACATGACTCCGCCCCCTCCTTGCTTGACGTCACAGCCTTGTTGGGACATGGTGGTCATTCACCAAACATCCACTACTCCATCCATCTGACCATCCAGGGTTACACGGCACTCATCAGTGAACAAGACTGTTTGAAAATGAGTCTTCATGTATTTCTGGGCCACTGCAGCCGTTTCTGCTCATCAGCTTCAATGAACAGTTTAGGGGAGGCCGGATAGAAGGTTTATGCACAACTGCAGCCTCTGGAGGGCCCTACACCTTGATGTTCGGGAGACTCCAGAGGCCCCACCAGTTTCAAATACCTGTTTGCTGCTTTGTAGCATCTGTTCTCTTAAGCTGACGTATTTGTCTGGCAGAAACCGTCCATATTGTGCCTTTATCTGCTCAAACCCATGTGTGCTCTGAATCAGCCACAAATCTCTTAACAGTACAATGATTACACTTGATCTTTGTGAAATATCAAAGGTTTTCATGCCTGGTCCAAGGCATTCAACTATGTCATGCTTTTCATCAGCAGAGAGTTACTCTTTTCCCCCATATTGTTTGAAAATGCTGGTTTGTTAATAATAATGTGCTTAATAATGTCCTTTTTCAGTAGTTTTTCCCTTAACTGGACTCACCTGACAACTAATCATCCCAGGCGTCTGAGATTGATGTCAGTCATTCAAAGAGCCCTGAGACACAATACAATCAATGGGTTTCATTGAAAAACTTTTTTTTTAATTTTTTTTTTACCTTTATGGCACTGAAATACAATTCGCATAATAATATGGAACATGGTGTATATACTGTATCATTCATAAACTTATTGGGACTGGAGGCATCTCTCAAATGAAGCCTGAATCGATGTCAGGAGGAGAAGCAGTGCACTTCTGCATGTTTAATTTTAAGGTTTGGAGAGTTGTTTCCTAACCAGGACGTTCCAGAGTTCAGTGAACCATCAGTATAGCACAATGACAGGCGAAATTCACCTGATCAAGTTCCTAGACTAGTAAGATAAAAGAGGCGCTTTTGCGTTGTTGCATTATTAGTACACTGAGCTATTTTTCCCCCCGTGCCTCTAAATGTGCTCGTGGATTTATTGTGTTGAGATAAGACACATATGATAAAACAGTCTGTTATATTGTTATTTAAGGAAACTGAGCATATTTTGTCACAATCTGTCTCTGCTCATCAATTCTCACAACAACGTGCTCTGAACAATTTACCAACATTTCAGTAATTATGCTTTTACACAAGATAATAGCTTAGTTTTAATTTATTTTAGCTGAAATGCACACTGATTAGCAGCAAATACATAACAGTTTATCCATTTGCTTGAATCCTAGAGCACTATAGAGGCCACTGTGATGGAAAGTAAAGGCACCATGTTGACCATACACACACATGCTGCTGTGTGACTTAAAGGTAAAATACTCACATGTCAAGTTTTTTCCACATAAAATGTTCCATAATGCACCTTTAAAGCTGGAGTACCTGACCTTTTGTTGTTGTAAAGTACATTTGTTTCTACCACCATAAAGTATGTTGTAAACACTGCAAAAAGCAGACCTCATTGCATGGTCTTCACCAATTTTTTTATGAAGCGATAGAAGATAGAAGTAGAATCTAAATCAGTGCAATTTATTTTTAGGGTGGTCCGCCCCTTCTTCACTTTACCACAGCTTAAAGCTGCACACGGGCTTGAAATGTGCATACAAACAATTTGTTCGAACAATTTGGACATGCAGGAGGGATTGTGAGGGCTAGAAACAAGTTTAGGTCAAATAAAAAAAAAAAATCATAGTTTGTGGAGGAAAAATCAGGTACCCCAGCTTTAAGATAATATTAGTGCTCACAGTGGAGAAATTCACTTGTTACAACAGCTCTCAAGTACACTCTGGGGGGTTAGTGCAGCAAATAGTATTTTTTTCACTACAATGCTGAAATTTGGCATATCCATAAACCAATTTTTGGACTGGGTGTCCACTCAAAATTTCAAGGTTTTATGTTCAGTTTTTATCCCAGGTTCTACATGTCTCCGATCATTTGTTTCTGCATTTGCTTTGGCTTTATGTATTTAAGGTAGAGTCAACAAGCAATGGTGAAAGGATTTATTTGATATTTCATAGAGCAGACTATAAACAAAGATGGAGTCTAATATGGCCCCCTCAAACCTTAAAAAATGGATTTCAGGATTCAGTAGGCATTCTTGGAATGACTTTCTATAATTATCAGGCTACAATTCAGGTGGTGGTTTCGCCTCGGTGTCTGTCTTTCGTGCGCGAAGACAGTCACGTTTCTTCCCATGCAGTGCACACCACGACTGACACGTGTTTCGCTGTTTACAACATGCACTGAGTGGACAGAGGATGAAAGCAGTTTCAGCGATATTAATGAAACTTTCTGCACCAGGCGGACGAAAGGAAGTATGTAAACTCCACAGCGGTAGGACCTTGTCACGCACAAACCGCGTATTAATTTAGATTCGCCTCTGCCTTTGTGGGACACAATTTCCACCTTTGGCTTTGTCCTGACTCCTGAGCCTCCGCACTCGCCCCAAGGTCAACTGCCGCTCACTGGAGCAGCTCAGCACACTCCGACCACATAGATGCCGCGCACACGCACAGAGGGAGCGCAGTGAAGAGTAGGGTAAAGACAGGTATTACGCATTCATCCTTGTTTATTTGTGTCCTTCACAAAGCACATCACACATTCGTCGCTCTGTTTGTATCCTTCACAAAGCGCAGGCACCACAGGAGAGAGCGAGTCAGCCCCTCTCTTCACCATTACCATAGAAACCTGCTACCACCAAATGCATAAGTGACCACATAATGTTAAAAGAGCTTGACGTTATAGTAGACCTTACAATCATTAGATGATCAAATGTAAATTAGTATTTATGCAAACGATATTTTCTGTCCCTAACACAACAATATTGATGTTTTCTCCATTCTAATTGAATGCAACATTATTTAAAATATATAGCACCTGAAGATTTTGTATGTGTCCTCACTTTTGAGCTGAAGTGTCCTATTTTTCAGGGAATGGTGACCCTCAGTGAGGACCAGCACAGTAAGGGAAGGCTCATAGACGGGAAGCATTGAGCAAAAGAGTTATTATTGCCTTTCTCATTGCCAAAGTCAATTCTAGTCAGGCGAATTTAGCGTTTCATAATGGCAATAATTAATCGCGACTAATTTAAATTTGAAGTTGGGATAATTTTTTTTATTTATTATTTTATTCCCGTCTACAGAAGCGTATTGGGTTCACTTGCATGTGTGTTATTTTTTCGTTGGTATCACGTTATTTCAAGATAATTTCACGTTATTTCAAGATAATTTCATGTTCGTACACTATACGGATCACGTTATTTCAAGAAATGAAATTATCACGTTATTTCATGATACCCATTTATCATGAAACAACAAGATAATTATCACATTATTTCAAGATATGAAATTATCACGTTATTTCATGATACCAATTTATCATGAAATAACAAGATAATTATCACGTTATTTCAAGATATGAAATTATCACTTTATATCATGATACCAATTTTATCATGAAATAACAAGATACTGTAGTAGACGGCAGCCTACTGTTCATGTAACTTATGCTTATGTATAAAAATAAATAAAATGATTCTGAGCTTATTTGTTGGTCATTATTTCATGACAGTGCTTTCATTTTAAGCCAGCAAAGATGGTTAAGTTTAGCCTTGGCCATCACGAGCGACAGACGACACACAGCTACTAGGCTAACAAGCTAACCCGCTAGCCTCATTGTGCTAAATATTAGCAGATTGATTGCGATTGGCAAATTTTGGTGAATGGATTTCATAAATTCACATTGATTACTTACTCAATCTTCTTGCATCCGCGATAAACGTCCTTCTGACACCCCTCGTTGTCGTAGGAAGGTGTAAAGCGGCTCCTTGGCCTCAGTCATTCTGCAAACCTGCCTCTCGGCGCACCTCTGCGTCTGGCGTCTACTACATTATCTTGTTATTTCATGATAAAATTGGTATCATGAAATAACGTGATCATTTCATATCTTGAAATAACGTGATAATTATCTTGTTATTTCATGATAAATGGGCATCATGAAATAACGTGATAATTTCATTTCTTGAAATAACGTGATCCATATGTTGTACGAACATGAAATTATCTTGAAATAACGTGATACCAGCGAAAAAATAACACACACGCAAGTGAACCCAATACGCTTCCGTACCCGGCCCTAATATGTGTGTGTGTGTGTATATGTATGTGTATATATATATTTGTTTACCTGTTTTACTAGTTTAGATCACTTCCTGTGATCTTAGTTTAATTTAGTTTGCTTATTTGAGTACACATTCTGCTCAAAAGGTGGTAGTGGTGGAGGTGGACACATCACCTCCACTACCAGCGTGATCAAAACCACTAAAGCAGGTAAACAAACCATCTGTCTTAGGGTGTTTGGTAATTTTTATAATAGGTTACATGAAGTCATGCATGAATAACATGAAATTATGCATGATTTTATGATGTATTCATGCATGAGGATATCAAGACTCATCATGAGTTAACATGACTTCATGTTCTTTCATAGATGACTTCATGCATGAATTAATTAACTACTGTAATGAATCCATGAGATAATCTTGTTAATATATCTTAGAATCATGATGAATTCACTAAAACATTTAGATTTTTTAACAAAAACATTAACTAATCGTAATTTATAAAGTGTATGCATGAATATCATGATTCATGATTCAAAAAAAGTTTGCAAGATATACATTAATACAACATTTACAGCTGTAATTAACTCATCATTAGCTAATCCTTAGTTCATTTATAAATTCATGATGAGTGTGTCCCCTATACTAAATGCTTTGGACAATAATCAAGGACAAAAAAAACACAAACTTCACAGACATTATAATTTAGAACTGTCCACAATGCATTATGAGTTTAAATTAAGTTAATGCTTTGTAGTCCATTACATGAACACTGCCTATTGCTTACAATTATGCTTAACTTAAAAAATAAAAAAAACTTATATTAACACTTATTCATGATGTAAATAAGTAAAAAATGTAGCACTGTTTTTACTCATGCACAAATTTGTCCAAAGCATAAAAGAGCATCACTTTAGTATAGGGGACGCAATCATCATGAATTTATGAACTAAGGATTAGCTAATGATGAGTTAATTACAGCTGTATATGTTGTATTAAGGTATATCTTGCAAACTAATTTTCTTAAAAATCATGATGAATCATGATATTCATGCATAAACTTCATAATTACGATTAGTTAATGGTTTTGTAAAATGTAAATGTTTTAGTGAATTCATCATGATTCTAAGATCATGATATATTAACAGGATTTTCTCATGAATTCATTACAGTAGTTACTTAATTAATCCATGCATGAAGTCATTTATGAAAGAACATGAAGTCATGTTAACTCATGATGAGTCATGATATCCTCAAGCATGAATACATCATAAAATCATGCATTATTTGATGAATAATTTCATGTTATTCATGCATGACTTCATGTAACCTTATTATAAAGTGTTTCTGGGTTTTTTCACACAGGCTCTAGTTAGGTCGACTTAAAGGGACTTTCGGCCGAGAGCAGCACTTTAGGGTCAGTGTGAATCTAACCTCAGCACTTTACGAAGGTCTAAACAGCCGCTCCGACTGCGGCTGAAACAGGTGGTCTAGGAGCAGCGCATCTCGCTCTCTGCCTCAAAACGGTTGTGGTGTGAAGGCGGCCGACCTCTGGTGAACTATTCTCACTTTGATGCCTCTTTTTTGCACGAAGAAAGAATGACCACGCGCTGCATGAGGACGTTTAGATTACTCTGACGAGGCAAAATAGATTAACTTTAAATCATCAAGGTACACCTCTCTTTCCTGTCTTTCCCTTCCTGCTACAGTGAAACTTTCCTCTCCATGTGCTGATTAAGTACATTTCTCCACGCTGCGCGTCAATAAGCCTCAGTGTATTTAACCACGAGGGAGAGGAGTGACCACTGCGTAACATCGGGGAAGTGTGCACGTACGTGTGCACATGTCAGTGTCGGCACATTGACAGGTCGATGCCCGTTGTCATGGGAATAAGTTCGTTGAACAGCTGATCATTGTTACGTGGCAGATGTTGCGATGTTTTGTGCGAGCGCGTGTGAACATGGACTTGACTAACTTTGGAGTAAATGCAGTTGGAGCTAAGGCGGTCTCGAGGCGACCTACAAAGCAACATGTGTGAAAACGGCCTTACTAAAATAACAAAATAGTAATAATATACTAAGTGTTGGGCAAAAAAGGCAATTGTACAAGGGGGCCAAGTTCAAGGAGGACCATAGAAGTCTTTATTCTTGTGTGCATTTGCTAACTCCAGTAAGCAAAGGCTTCTTCCTGGCAGAGTTTCCTCTTTTGCATTTGTTCTTTGATTATAACATTCACATTTCAGACCACAGCACGTTCATCTCTGGGACACAGAACCTGCTGCCTTTCTGATCCCTATGATGGCTGGACATTTCCATCATTGTTTTAACCAATGAACCTGGCACCTTCAAGTGTCTTGAAATCGCACCCAAGGATGAACCAGACTTTGCTTACAAGGTCATGACATCGTCATCTGGGCTTTTAAAAAAAAAATATTCTATTTGACCTAAAAAAGTAAGTTAATTCTGGTTTCATGTCAGACAGTGAGAAAAACATGCAAATGGGTCTTTTTATAAAGTGTATGTAAACATCTGGTTCCCACTGTAGTTAGGGATTAGATAGACATACATTCCAGGGTCAACAGTTTGAGCTTTACTTGGTGAAGGTTAATGGACACTTCATGACATCAGCAGGTGGTGATGAGGGTTCTGTGGTCTTGAGAGACTTGAGATTGACATACAGTTTGAATTTGCATACTGAATTTAAAAACAACTTTATTGTTGGTTGTTATGTGTGAGACAACATTATGACAAAGATAACAGCTGCAGTGATAAAGAAGTTGAGTTAGCATAAATTGTTCACTTTGTACTTTTGCGTTGAATTTCCGCTGCGCTGAACGATACAGTCCTCCCGGTCCCCTCTCTCTGATCCCTTATTCCACCCAGGTTACTGCTCGGGCCCCATCCATTTCCAAGCCATTGCCGCTGCTCGTACAGAAATCAAATGAAGCTAAATGAAAATGAGCCTCTTAAAGGGACTAATGAATGGAGAATAGCAATGGCCACACGTTGCTGTGGGCTAGCGCCAAGTCATGAAGCAAAGGAAATGGTTTTATATCCTAAAATCACAGATTAGACTTGAAAACGGTCCAATTACACGGGGGGTCTTAAGGGCATGGGAATGAATGGGTGGCTGGAAATGCGACGCAGCTCTGACGAGTTCAAACCATACTGTACTGTATTGTACCAAGCAAGGCCACAGCACACATAACTCCAAAAGATCGCATCAATGGCATTTCTATGCGGCTTTACTTGTTGAAAATGAACTGTTTTTCATTGCCGGATCTACTGAAAGCGATGTGCATTCTTATTGCGCTCTGGAATGGCTGGCATCAAATTTTTGGATCGGTAAGATTTTGAAAAGCATATTGATTGCATTCGATAGAAATGTAGCGAACAGGAACGGAAAAGTCCTGCTTTCTAATGATGGCAGACAGGACCAAGGTTATTGTGGCTAAAAGGACCAAAAAATAAATATTTTGTTTAGTCGAAAGTTGAAATTAAGATGTAAAAAGGGGGACTTTATAACGTGTTTCAATAAAGTGCAGCGTACACTTGCAGCTCCTGGCACCTGATATGGGTGGGCCAGTTCAACACTCTGCAGAACTAAGTATTAAGTTGCCCTTTAGTGTCTACATTTGATGATGCTAAAAAAGAAATCCACTGTGTATTTCCCATGTCTTGATGATTTTGTGTATGTGCTTTGCCTCAACTTTTACCTGATTGTATAACTTATTTTGCTAAGCTGATGCCTAGTCTCAATACACGTTGCCCGATATCTGTACTGATTTGGTATCAAAATATCAATACCATAGTATCGATCGGCCCATCCTTGGTTTGTATTTGTACATGAGAGGTGCTCTGTAACTCTAGTTGAGTCTTGTTAAACTGATTAAACACTGTGTATTTTGTATTCTTTCAAGCTATACTCTGTGGTGGTAAGCTACAATTCTAGCCACAGCTGCCCTGGGGTAGACTGACGGAAGTAGGGTTGGCAATCCGCGCCATGGACCTCAATTACACAGGCAAACACGCTCTCATTCAAAGACAAAATTGTGAGCGCATCTTGGATCCTTCTGATGTGAATTATAGTTCAAACAGATCAGTCTGGTGCTCATTGGAGATAGGAGTTTGATTCCTTCTATTTCAAATGAATGGCATAGCAAATTTCTTTATACCTCGCATTTCGTACACAAGGCAACTCAATGTACCTTGAGATGTGGTCTACCAGATTGATGAAAGCAGAAGATAAAAACAACACACTCCAAATTTAAAGTTAAAAAGCCTTTTGTACATGGCTTACTCAGTTAAACGCATCAACTCATTTAAGCTCGTTGGAGTTTATTTTTTTGTCTGCATTTATCCATCTGGCAGACTACATCTCTTTAATTTGAAATAGAAGGAGTCACACTCTCATTCATGCAGGCCTAATGTAACATGTGGTAGAGGGAACCGGAGTACTCGGAGGAAACCTACGCAGACACATGGAGAACATGCAAACTCCACAGAAAGGCCACACCCCCGGAACCTTCTTGCTGTGCTGCCAAACTTTCCGTTTCTTGTGCGTTTGCTGTGCTTTGAGAAATGCGTCCGAAAAGAGAGAAAATAAAAAGTGTGCAGTGTTTAGGAAAATGTGTGCTATGTGTATCAGGAACAGAGTCCTATAATTTGTGGAAATCTGTAAAATTCTCTCATGAACAATAACTATCTGCAATTCAAAGCATTCCATGAACCACCTCTTACGAAACGGTCTCCCGTTCGTGCCAATACCTGCAGTCTATCCCCTCCTTCCCGCTGTTCTCTTGGAGTAAACTCTTCTGCCCAAACGCGGACACGGACAGAGCAGAGTACCATCTGCTTCACGTTGGCCCCGGCGGAGTGTCCATGGCCCCACGGAAGTAAAGGAACTCTCCTTCCCTCTCTCCGCCGGGGCCCCTGCTGGCACTCGGTGGGGGAAAAAAAATCAACACATGCGCGACTGGACTGACACGCATCCACCTGCCCAGTATTTATTGCTAATTGGCCATCAGGCAACAGAGGCTTTGCCAATACAATAACAGTGTGCCAGATAATAGTGTGATTAGTGCCCCCTCTCCAATATTTTCCCATATCTCTCTCTGTGGAAGAAGACATTCATTTCAATGGAGAAGAGCTGCTCTGTCGCCTGCTGCTCGACGACTACCAAATGACAATCGTAGTCGAAGTTTCCAGAGTCGCCTCATCACTGAATAGGCAGGGATCGTCTGGAAACTTCTTTTTTTACGTCTCAAATACAGTTTTATTTTATTTACTAGTCAAATATAAGGATGAAAAGGAAGTGATCTGTTGGTTCAGATAGAGAAGACGGTTAACACGTTTAAACTGAGCAGCTGAACCCCACTGATCATTACAGTAACATTTGCTTGTGTAACTTTGTCACTTGTTGGTTTATAATGTCATTACAACCACAGCTTATATTCTGTCCCTTTTATATTGATATTAAATACAATTTATACAGACAATGATGTAGTTTTGTAGATTGGGAGTAAAACATACATGGTTCATTCACCAGTTCTAATCTATTAGCTGCTATTGCTAACGTTAACGTGTGTTTTAAGACAGAGAATCATGAATTAGGCTAATGCTGAACACGTTTAACAAGTCTGCATATTTACCGATTTAAGAAGTCACAAAGGTGGAGCAGTTTTCCATATGATGAGCCTTGACATAGAGCAATCGATGAACTATCTCTTAAGGTTTTCCATTCAAAATAAATTGGCTCCCGATCGTTTTCTGACA
Organism: Neogobius melanostomus; assembly: GCA_007210695.1. Lineage (NCBI taxonomy): Eukaryota > Metazoa > Chordata > Actinopteri > Gobiiformes > Gobiidae > Neogobius > Neogobius melanostomus. The sequence continues at coordinate 36,179 of VHKM01000042.1, read as the reverse complement.
GTTAACGAATGTGTTCGTGAGCCACACCGGCGCTTTTCCTGTGGTTATGACACTGGCATATTCCAATATCTAAGATTTTGTGTCTGCTGCCATGCTAAATCTCCCTCTGTATTCACCCAGAGGAGGCGGGGACAAGAGTGCCCGGTTGTCGCTCCCATCTATCCCCCTTCTCCGCGGTCTCCCGTATCTCTCACTCTTTCTCTCGCCGTCTAGCTTGCTGTTTACTCACACGCACTCCCCTGTCCTCTTTCATCCCGTCACCGGCGCGCGAGTTCACAATCGCTCGAGACGATGCGTAATTGGAGAGTAATGTGATCTGAAGGGCCAAATCCTGCGGGGGGGGAAATAAAATGCCATGAAAAAGACAGCTTATGCTTTCAGATTTGTTTTTTTCCTTCAGATGCACAGTCCTGGGAGGCAAGTCTAAATGTCCCTCGCTGCGTCCCGTTCCTCAGGCAGGAGTGCATTTGCATCCGAAAAGGTACACGGGAGATGAGAGATGACTGTTTAAATGGAGGTTTTTTGTTGGTATATTGTTTAAGAACGAGACACAACAAATTCTGAATTATGGATTGAGTCAGGTTTAAATTTCAATGATTATTTTGTTGCATTAGATATCCAACGTCTGATTAACTTTCTGTGCGCTAGAGTAAAGTAACGGCTATTTCCTGACCAGTTTGCTGCTATTTCAACATCTGTAGGCATCAGATTAACCTTAGCCTTTAGCTTCACACTAAAACACCTTTATACACTAAAACACATTTATAAACAGATGCCACCTCTGGGAAAGCCAGGGTCATTTTGGGGCCCCAGGCTGTAATGTTTGGTGGTGACCACCCCACACACAAAAGCAAATAATTCAGCTTATTGAACACACATTCAAACGCACACCAAAATAATTGGAGAAATAAATTGAGTCTGGATGTAAACGTTTTTTTCCCTCTGCTCCGCCTCAACTGCCAGGCCATGCTCCAGTTCAGACGCGTCCCCTCTCTCTATGGTCAATTTTAAACGTTTTTGTCTGTTGTGTGAACGGGCTGTGCGTGAAGTCAGGTACCACTCTGTGCGTCGTATCATCGGTTGCATTGGCGCAGATTTATAATAACTCATCTTTATGATTTTTGCCTAGTGCAATACTAATACAGCGGTGTAAATACTGTACCATGTCATTCAATCACAATGGCCTTACTTAATGTGTTGCCTCTCGGAGCACTTGACGACTGACGCACAGCGCGTTGTGGCACTGTTATGTCATATCACTGTTGACCCTGTGGCCTCAATACTCCGTATTCAAAACTCAACAGAGGAACGCGTCTCATAAACAGGGCTCAAAGCAAGGTCACATTGTTTGAGCTGCTTTTTCTGCCTAAATTTAGTACATATCCAGTTGTATCGATTTAGAGGACTCTGATTTTAGTGTGCATCATCCTGGATGTTCGGGAGTTCTTGCTTGAATAGTGAGCTTACCTACTCCTGGAGGTCATAAAAGACTGACTACACACGCTGCATAGATTTGCTTGATACCCTTAGGTACATAGTATGGGTGAAGCATCAACTCTATTAGATCTCTGGCTTTCATATTACAGGGGAAAATCTGATGCAAGTGAGCAGAATAATCAGACAGCGTTTTCAAAAGATGCCTTCGAGAACCTTAAAGAAATATCGGTGTGTTTTATTCATATCTGAATTACAGCCTGTACAATTGTGTTGAGGGGTCAACGCTTGGAAAAGGATACAGGTTGGTGACAAGGAATCGTGTGTACACCATTAGAAATTAACTGAATTGAAGCAGCAGCGCAATGCAACTGGCAGTCATCATTACTAAAAGAGTAAGGGATACTTTGCTAAATTGACTTTTCAGTGCTTTTTACCACATTAAAATGTTGTTCTCTCAAAACAGATGTGCCGCTAGCTCATCTTTGTGTCATCTTTGGATCGTTCCCAATGGCTGTTCTTAGCAGTGCGGCGAAAGCTCCTATACAGCTCCTACTGAGGTCCTTTGTATCCAGGAAATACTTTCCTCACGTCTCTCTCTTGCTCAGCTTAATCCAATCATGGATTGTGAAAACCCTTGCCGTAGCTTCACCACACACACACGGGCAGAGCAGGGTGTTTTTATTTTCTGTCTTTTCCAAACTGCGAAGTGGGACTAGATGAGAGGGGTGGGAGGGGCTCATGGGGCGATCGCTTGAAGGATCAGGAAGTTAATTTACTGGTTATTTTTGTCTCCGAATTTTTAGATCATCATTGCATTTTCTCGCCCAAAAAGTAATAAAGATTAGTATGAAATCTGCAAAAAATCGTATTACCCTCATTAATATGACTAGCATAATATGGATGGGTAAAAGGTTCAAATGCAAATGACAAATTATAAATCTTTGCCGTAGGTTGACTGGGCCCTACAAAATGCGCAAATGTGAGTTGGGGTTGAAAAAGTCATTTGAAAATATGTTTTCTGTAACTTTGAACCAGTTACTACATCAGAATAAACTAAAATAGGTTTTGTCCTGCAAAGAATGCTCATAGAAATGTACATGAAAATAGTTCAACACAATTTACAAAGCAATAAAAAGCAACCTCCAAGACGCAACCACTTGACTGGCCGGTTACGAAAGGCTCCATCTGCAGCTGCTTTCTACAATTTCAAATGATTACTGTAAAAAAAAAGACGAGATTGACTTGAAATCACCGACTCTATTGTCGAGCCACAACTGCCGCAATTACCGTAATGCTTGTCGTGCTTATTATGTTTTTAAAGCAACTTTCAACCACTTTGGCCATTCATCTGGTTTCAAACGGACTGGTAAAAATATGTTGCTTTTAGACAATTAAATCATGTACCCAATGTATTTTGCAAGATCTACCCATTTTTATAAAGTCCAGCTAATCTGTCCTTTACAATTTTAAGAGATGGTAAAAGTAGCAAGTATGCAATCAGCAGAGTTCGATTCAGTGGAACGCCGTGAAAACGTCACATCGGCCTATTCTAAACAAGGATTGGAAGGTTGAGTGCGAGTGGCTTTGAGAATGGCCACTTCACTTCCAAAGCCTGATAAGAGGGTGGGTGTAATTAGACGCTCCTAACTAAAGAGCCAGGAGCACTGGTATTAAAGTTAACATTGGCTAAAGAGAAGCGGATAACACAATTAGCTGAGAATATTTGCCCAATGGGGAGTTTGAGCGTCACAGAGAATAAAGACATGGTATGCGCTTGGGCATCGCAAATTGAATTATTCCAACGCTCAACGGGCAGTGAGCATTTTGTGGCGTGAAGCTAGTTCATGTGTGGTATTTAGTTGGGCCTTGTCTCTCAAAAAGTGCAAACTACGCGCTACATTGACTTGAAAACATGGAAGATAATAAAAATGTTAATTAAAAGGGGGGAGAGATTACACGTTTTACAGGCATTTGGTAACAATCTCAAATCCATCCATCTTACACTCTGTCAGAAAATGAAGTATTGATCTAAAACGGCTAAACCAAAACCACCCTTCCTGATTTCAAAGAACAACATTGCAACAAGGTAAAAAAGCTCTGTGGAAAAGTGGATTTTGCTCATAATAACCGCCTTTAAACAATGTAGCAAGAGAGGTGGTGGTAGAAGTAGAGAAAGAAAGAAAGAAAGAAAAGATGAAAAGAAGAAAGGCAGCAGAAGAAAGCAGCAGTGGAAGTATTTTTTCTCAAGTATGACGACACAAATGTACATTTCCCACAGACAGTAAAAGAGAAAATATACAGTTGCCTTTCATTGTCAGTCGAGAATGTCACGTCACAATGATTAGCGTTCATTCATTCGCACTGTACATGACACGCAGCAGAACACCAGCCGCCAACGCGAGTGTAATGTGTCGAGTGAATTACGTCTAAAAGGCGAGCAGAAAACTGGCTTTAAAAAATATTACAAGAAATCGTGTATTATGTAGAAACTTTATAGAGCTATGCAAGACATTCACACATTAAGGTTTCATTTGAATAAAAGTGGAGGGCAAAAAAAGCCCTGACTTTGTGGACCCAGTGTGTTCTTCGTTCCCTCCGGGCATCCGTCCCTGTGCTCCCCTGCCATCACCTCACGCCTCATTGGCCAGATAAGTTCGCTCACTGTTTGGGCTCGACGAGCTTTGGCGACAAGAAAAATAACACATCCCCATTGTTAAAGAAAATAGAGGAAAAACTAAGAGACGCACAAAATACACAGTTTTCTCGTTTTCGGCTGGTTCTCAAGCATGTAAGGTCTCACCGGGAAACGAAGATAATCTTGTTTTGTATCTGTAAAAACACTTTTCTCCACTGGGACAAACTAACTTCAAATTTGCATCTATAGACACCAAATTTTCAGTCTCAGTAATTCAGTTCCCAGCCATATTTCTCTCGCGTACCCCTTGAGTCTTTCATTTGTACCTCCACGGTGCACTCATGTTTAGATCAATTGGACTATCAAACATGTCACACTATATGTATCTTTTTAATAAACCCTTTATTGTCATCCGAAACATTAGCAAAACACTTTTCTTCCAAGTTTCCGAGAGATACTGCTACATTTTTCTATTCATTTTCCCTACTCACCTTATGCTTAAAAACGCACATTATATCCAATTTTGCTAAACCTTTATTTACACGCATCGCAATTACACTATCGACTTCTCTCCCTTCATTAAACTTAAACTTCATTTTCTGTCTATAATCCCACACTCGGTTCCTGCACTCCTTTCACCCCAGATTAGCGATCTTCTAATTCCCCGCCTTCTCTCATCTCCGTCGGCCTTCATCCTTTCAGCGTTACATGCTCGCCACTCCGCCCCTCTCTGCGCCAACAAAAGCGCCGTCCCTGCCTCGTTTTGCCTATTATTATCAGCGGCGAGGCTTAATGACTTTATCAGGCCACGTCACAGAGCTGCTTTTTTCTTTTTTTTCTTTTAACCCCTGCTGCGAGAACAAGCAACGCAGCACCGAGGCCCCATAGAATATAGCTTTAGTCTTTAATTAAATGTGTTGCCTTGGTTTGATAAGCCACAGCGGGGTGTTGTGGCTGCCAGCTACACGGCAATGGAAGCACATTAGAAAAGGGGCTATTTCAGTCTAGTCATATTCATCTATCATCAACAACACATAATGAGGCATAAGTACAAATATGGCCTACAATCTTTAGTGTAAATAATATGTCCATATTCAGATATTCAACCTGCTTAGGGGGATTATGGGTCGAATTACGAATATAGTTAGAAATGGGGATGGCAATTATCGCGTTTGACGTCACCTAAGCAATAGGCTATAAATAGGCATTATCAGCATGCATGCATTGTTTACGATATGTATAACTACTTGGACTACTTTCACATTATTCAATTTAGTATGATTGTGTCAGTACACTGGTCTCTGCCTAATGTAATTTTCAACTTATCTATCTACTCTACTTATCTCTTCTCACCTTGTATGGCAACGGGACCCACCATTACCACATAACAGGCCACGACCCACATAAGAATTAAATGTGTTATGTAATATAAAATATTGTATCTTACCTTCAAAATATTGTTGAAAGAGCATAGAGAATAAGCATAAGAACCGGATATCCTGTTAATAACACAAACTAATAACTGTATTTATAGTATTTGGATAAATATTGAATGAAGTTTCAAAGATCTGCTCTTTGCTGTAAAATATCCCAAATCTATTACTCAAGTCCCGGATTCGGACTTGTGACTTGTTTTCCAACAAATTTCCAGGATTCATGACTCGACTCGAGCCCCTTGTGGGTTTTCTGAGGGGCAGTGACTTGTGGTTCTGGTTAGTCCTTGCACTTATACACAGTTTGTACCTATGACCTCTGAATACTGAATATAAACTAGCTTTTTAATCATGGTGTTAAGTTTAAAAGTTAAAACCTCTCAGAATTCATAGGAGGGTCCATTTTAATGACTTGAACTCAGACTTGCAAATTGAACACTTGAACTACTCAGTGACTTGGACTCAAACAATCATGACTGATTGAGGTACATTTCTGATTTCAGTTCCCATAAAATATACAGGCATTGATAGTATCTGTTGAGGCATTTAGATTGTCTGAAGATGTTTGGTGTAAGCCCTCTGTCGTCCAGAAATGTTCCATTGTAGTAGACAGTGTATTCAAATATTATCAACTACTGTAGGTTGCTTAAGTTGAGGATGTTTTACATCTCTTCTTCGAAAGTGTTTTTTGTCGCACAGAAGTCTTAGGACAAGACAAAACTGGAAAACAAAAGCCAGAGAAACAAACCGCTTTGTACTTGAAGTTAACCAATGGAAATTGTATTGAAAGCCTCTAGTACATGTATACTCTCCTTCAAAAGCAAAATCCCTTCAAGACCTAACAAAATAAAGTAACTGTCCTCTCTTCTATCATCTGCCATCCATTGTTTGCCTTCCAGTAAAGCCTGCAATCTTCTGACATGGATTGTACATGGAAAGTTTCCTGGCAGCCCTGTGCGTGTTTGAATAATTGAATGCATACATGTGAAGTGTTTACTTACCATATGTCCATATGAATTAGTCTTGCGGTGCCACGAAGCATGCACATGGAGAGATCTAAAGGCCAAGGAGTGGTGCAAGCAAACCATGATGAAAAATATGCACTTATTTTCTAAAACGCTGGATCAATGACGATAATTACTAAATTACGTTTGGATTATCACCGCGAGTGCAAGTATGTGGGCTGCAAAGACGAGGCCAAGTGCCGGTTTATGATGCAGCAATTTCAGCTTGTTAGTTCAGTTCATGCATACAACATGACGATACTCATATGAATTATGAATGTGCGCCGAACATGAGCTACATGAGAGAGATTGAAATAGTGCTAAGATTAGCTATGAACTCTACTTTACTTATTGAACATTTTGTCAACAGTACCCCAAATTACGCAGAGCAAAGCAGCTTTCACATTATTTCATTTGAATACTGTCTCCTTACCAGCCCTGCCCACTTTCCCCCAATGAAATGAATTAGCTCTCAAAATGGCAAGAAAAAAAAAAACTTTACCAAGCCCTGTACTGTAGATAGGCGTGTGCTTTGTACTCCCCTCACCTGGGCTACAAAGGTGAGGGGGCAAACGTCAGGCAGCAGCTCATAGGAAACCATACATCCTGGGGATAAGAACTAAACTGCAGTGTGATGGAATGTAAAATAAATACGCCACAACACAAATAAGTTGTGCGTTTCTTGTACACAAACAAGACCAATTGGTTACCTTGTGAACTACAAGTGTAATTTATTAGAAAATACAATCTGTTTTACTCATGTGACGGAGCCAAAAACAAGTCAAAACACTTAAATATGGGCATGTGTGTAGCCAAATTCAATCGACTCTGCCTGGTAGCGTTTCGTGGTGGTTTGGTCTTTAAAAGATTTTGATGCTGAGTCGCTGTAGCTCTTTAGTTTACCCTGATGTTGACACGTGGGGCTGGTGAAACTTACTGAAACGTCATTCTGACTTGTGCTCTTGCCTGGCCAGCCATCCACTCCTGCTTTTTGTGTCTGATCAAAATCTTCAATGCACAGGAATGTACCTGCATAGATGTTGATGCTTTATCTTCTCTAAGAGGATTTTCTTCTTTCTGCTTTTTATTTTAGCTTTCAAAAACATATCTGAGGTACTCAAAACACTGACGTAATGGCCACGATTGACAACTTCCATCATCAATGGAGAACATTAGGTGCATAAGTACCGACCTCCTATTGAGTGTTTACACACGAGCGCTCATTAGGCAAGATGGAGACGTCGGCGTTCAAAAGCTTATCTGTAGGACCGCACTGGTGCAAGGTTGAAGGGTTAACACGCCGGGTTATCGATAGGCAGACTCCTGAATATGTGTACATGACTTTCCATCACGCTATCGGCAGGGACAGTCAATCAGAGGCCGGTGGGAAAGAAAGCACTCCTCTGCACATTCTAATGGCTGTATAAGAGATGGAGCTGGAGACACTGTGGGCAAAAGTCAGTGTATTTTATTTTTAGGTTGAGGGACAGTGCACTCCCCTCACATATCAACTTTCAACAGGGAATAAATATAATAAATAAATATCAATATTTTTTAGCCTTAAATGTCTTTTTTTTCACAAAAACATCAGATGAATGAAAGCTTAACCTTTCTGTCAGTAATCTACAGGAAAAGTTTCAAATTGATACTCTATAAATTAAATTGTCCACGTGCCCTTTCTCGCCTTTGAAGGGACGGACCATTTCTAATAAAAATTTGGAGAGGTACTAGCTTTTTGAGGGGTCATCGTTGAATAAGAGACACTGGACTGTTCTGAAAGGCTGGAGTAGAACACACCGGTCAATGCTTTTCATTCATGAAGCATTTTTGGTTAAAATGAACAGCTTTTATCGTGGATTTGGGTTTTTTAGTCAATTGCTGGAGAGGCTGTGGAATTGCTGTAGGTGATTGAAGTGCGCTGATTATCTTGGTGTGCTCTGCGTTTCATTCACCGGAGGTATGCATGAATTTGTCTTGTTCTTTTTTGCATTTATCTTCAAAATAAAAGTTTGTGTTGGCTCTCAATTCCTAGGTTGGACGAGTCAGAGTTTAAAGCAGTGGGCATTAACCAATGTTAATGCAGAAGACAAGCCATCATTTTTAGCCAATGACATGCAAACAGTTACTGAGTGCAGAAAGGCTCCTATTCTTTTCAAAGTCGTGTAGTCTGGGATGCAGTATTATTGTTCATTTGTTAAAGTAGTCATGGAGTAATAGGTGAAAGGATAGTTAATTTTTCCTCTTTGTTTTGCCCCTTTGACCATTCCAAAGATGCCGTGTCTATTTATACTCAATTAAATCCAGGAAATAATTGATCTGAGCCAGGATCAAAAGTGTGACCATTTTGCGCCTAAAAATTTCACTCATGCGACTAAACATTTGTCCTGAGTCTCACCGGTGCGACTGCCCTGATCCTCACCACACCCCTTCGTCAGACAATTGTTATCACAGTAAACACTGATCTGCTTGTGCACATCCTGAACACAAAGGAGAATTTACTCGTTCCAATGCCTCAGAACAGCTTCTGACCATACGCACAACCTCAGGCGCAACACGGACAACACAGACTTCATTGTAAGGATTTCAGCAAAGTTTTCATCATTAGTTTTAGATGTGAGAGAAATAGTTTTTTGGAGACGCATCGTCAATTACAGTGAAAGTATTCTGAATCGACGTTGGATTGTAATCGGGATTAATTTAACTATTGACTAAATGTTATTGCCTTTTACATTGGCTTTTCTACCTATTCAAGTCGCTTTGGGAGGGATACCGTTAAAACTATTTTGGCAATTAGGCAATCGCACTTATACAAGGATTACAAAACGTGGCGGTAAGATAATTAGACATGTTTTATCATCCACAAACCCGCAGTAGCTGATGGGCTGCAGTGGCGCTGTGTCTCTAAGCGCGGAGACACTTACCGGTGCTGCAAGTCGACTTGAAGGGAACCGTGTGTCCAGCTGTATCAGAATAAACCGCATGTCCAGAGTTACATCCACCAGGAAAGTCTGCGTGGGTCAGTTTAGCGTCAGCCCAGAGACGAGCACGACACGCTCCACAAAGTTGCAGAACTAAAATGCAGTCCTCGCCGTAATCTCTCATCTTCACGTGTCCAGGTTAAATCTTATTTCCAGGAATAAAATGTAACGTAAATTGTCCAAGAAGAGATCCCAAAGCAAATATCCACAACGCTGCCTTTGAGCAAATGTCTGATCAAAAGTGAAAGTCCCTTTTGGTCTCGAGCAGAGAGCCGATCATACATGGGTAAACTATAGCTACTATGAATTAGTTTTGGAAAACCTTTAGGCTACAGATCAATTTCCCCTTACTTTATCTTTATTTTTCAGTCATAAATTGAATGAATTATAGAAATGTAATAAATAAACCTTTTTACAGTTATTACAATTTAATTTATCAATTAATTAAAACACCCCTCCTGGAACTTCCACCTTTAAGTGGTGGAGGGGTTTGAGCACCTGAATGATCCTGGGAACTCTGTTGCCGAGGGCTTGGTGCCCCTGGTAGGGTCTCCCAGGCAAACAGGTCTTAGGTGACGTGTCAGACAAAGAGCAGTTCAGAAGTTTGGCACGGTTGCCCCCACGACCCGGCAACCAACAAGTGGAAGAAGATGGATGGATGGATGGATGGAATTAATTAAAACAACTTGAGTATAAAAATTTACATATAAAAACAATCATTTTTTAAATGGCGTGAAATACAAATGACTGCTTCACCCTTGAGTTCTGCACTTTTTAAAAAGATGCCACATTTTGAACAGCTCTTTTAACATTCTGCTCCTTTAGAGCTATGTGATGTTAAAACACAAATGTCACTGTTTAATATTTATTTGGTCAGACATATGAGACTCACGTAGACATATTATGTATTATGTATGAGTATAGAAGGGGAATTGAACGAGCAAATGATATTAAATATGAAATTGCTACTGGCAGTGAATCCTGTTTGCAGAAAAATTAGAAACATTTCTAAAGTGTTGCGCCCAAGTTATGTCCTGGTGTGTCTAAATGATATTACTTGGGCGCTCCAACACAACCAACATAAAATGTTTATCTGGAGCCCTGATCTGAGACCTTTCTTAGATCAGGGCTTGTTGTTTCTTTGTTGAAGAAACAACCAAATTAAACAGGATTACAAGTTTATGCAAAAATCAATGGTTCTTTTAAATGAAAGATCCGGCTCCAATTACAGTCATACATCCCATTACTGTACTGTATAGTATAGCTATCATACACTTTTGTTGATGTTTCCACTTTTTGCCATCTCCAGCTAAAGCCCTTGAAAACAAACCACTGATTTCCTCTCAGTAACCAAAACTTCAAGCTTGCAGCATCCAAATGCAGAAAATACCCCTTTAGTGAGTGTCTTTTTGGTGAATTCGTGCTCTTTCTCAGATTGCGTGTGCATGGCGAAGGGGCTGCGCCACGCCCGGGATATGCTGCGGCACTTTGGGTAGACTGGAATCGGGATTTCAGAGTTAATGGACAGGGTGACTGCTGTCTCCTCAATGTGTCAGACTTCGTTACACGCTTTGCACACAGAAGGCGCCGCCGCCACGAACGGGGGCCAGTGCAGGGGCTCGGCAAAATCGGAAATATTCACACAAATACAGCGCTTTGTCTTAGGGGCAGCACCTTGCAAAACAACTCTCACAACAGCTCCCGCCAGCTTGATGTGAAAAGGCAGCTTTGATTGGTCGCAAAAAATACCCGAGAAAAAGCCCAAGATATACCTTTTTCGGTGAACAAAATCTCCAGATTAGAAAGATATAAAAGTCCTTGAAAGGAAAGAAGAAAACTTGGACATTTATAAAAAGAGGACAGTTCCGATGCTCACTTAACTGTTTTCTCTATAGAGTCTATACAATATTGTTTCGGCTAATATTATTCTACGGACATTGGCGAATTTTCATGGTACATTTAATATATAACAGTCGTCAATCCCAGACTTTGGAAAAGCAAAATCCTGGTGGAAAAATGCTTAGCCACTGCACCACTGTTGCTAAACCATGCATTAAATGGTATGTAGAGACTAGTTCTTTAAAAGGCATTTTGTGGACATGCAATGAAAATGTATTTAATAACCCCAAGTTGAATTAGGGAAATCAAAACCATGTCGGATATAACTGATGGTTGAGACGCATAGTTAGCTAGCATCGCTTGAGTGGCAAAGTGGAGAAGACATACTATTGCGATTACAGTTCCAATTCACAAATCTTTTTTCCCTTTTTAAACTCTTTTAATTTGTAGAAGATTACCTTACGCTTTTCAAGATGCTACCTGCGATCATTAAGATTGCAATTTAGCTTTGACGGCAGCTGATCTTGCTTTGCTTTGGGCCGCACAAACTGTATAGTAAACAGATGACCACCGGAAAATATTTCAGCTGAAATCCATTCAAAACCTTCCCTCCTTCCCGTGTCGTCTTCCTCTTACAAAAGGCACAACCCAAATTCCCTCCATTTCAAACTCACATCTGCACCTCCATTCCCCATCTCCATTTATATTTCTGCTTGGGTGTGCTTCGCTGCCTGCTAGTGTTGTTTACTTCACACGGCTACATTTCTCTGTAGTGCTTTTTGATTTCAAAGCCGCAGAGTAATCCATGCTGCCCGCCGCGCTAAATCGTCGATGCCGCCTGACACCAAAGACCTCGGACTCAGTCACCCAAATCGAGCCCCTCTACAAAGGCGAGGTCTCGGCGCGGGAAGCCAAGCTAAAACTGCAATCCAACACGTCTGCCATTACGGGTCAAACGCTGCGGCATAGGATGGAACGGAAAGCAGCCGCCGCTCCTTATGGCTCGGATCTATATAGTGCAGGGAGCTGTTTGCAGTTTACATTCAGCTGGAAAGACTCTGCGGTTTGTAAATCGATGTGAAATGCCAATTTCCTTTTCAAAATTTCAAGAACACGAAACACAACGTGGGCTTCAGATTATTCAGTACCTCACGAAGAGGAGGTAAAACAAGAGAAAGGGCCTGTTCAGAGACAGCATGTCGTACTGAAGTATTTGTTCCACAGACATCATGCACATGGCGAGGAAAAGCGGCAGATGCTGGGTTTTAACGCGTAAAGGGGAGCAGGGGTGGAAAGGCAATGTGTCTCTTTGAACGGTGTTGACGACACTTAACGGCAAGAACAAGCAGATGTCTAATAATAACTTGAGCATTCTGCACAATAATAATTAAGTGTCTACACAAAAGACAAATTACAGTCTTCCAACAGTAAGGGGAAAGCTTATGTCAAGTAAGTGTTGAGTGGGTATTCTCTAAAAGGTCAAGTGTCATTACACAGTCAAGGTGCATTGTTAATTGTAAATGCATCACTTTGAGGGAAAAAAAAAATCAAATTTGGGAACATTTGATAGATTGCTAAAATAGAGACGAGTCTGAAATCGGCGCTAGCTGCCTCCCCTGCATCGTTGTGCATTTGCCGAAACATTACATTTATTCTTGTGAAAAATCTTGGATGTGCAGGAGGGATTACGGGATTGAGGAACGAGGTGGGGAAGCAGCCAGCTACATCCTTTCCATTCACGGTTCTTTAAACGGGTTCCCCAGCACTTAAGTAGTTGTAAATGTAAATGTGAAACAAACAGCAAGGGAGGGCATGATCAGAGCTATATCAAAAATGGCAACTGTATAATGGAGAGCAGATTGTGTTGCTTTTGGATCATTTCCTGTTGTTGTGCCGCCGTGTCTCTCCCAAACAAACTCATTCATACAAGCCCGCTGCACATTGTCATTCCCACATGGTCTCCCATATATTTTTCCCCACATCTTTTTCGTTTCTAGTATTGAAGTTTTTGGACCATTTTGCTAATATTCAAAGTAGTATGTTTAGCTATCAGTGTTTTTCTAATGATAGGAAATTGTATTTTTTCATGTTGTGGTGACAATATCGCCACTTAAAGTAAAACGCACAAATGTTCTAGTCTTACAGTTGAAAAGACTAGAACGTTTTGAACTTTGAAGGACGTTTTGAACGTCCTTCCAAATGTTTTTTTGAATGATTTATCAGCTTTTAGCCTGATTTATGGAGCTTTGAACCCTAAAAAACAGGACAATATTACTTATTTTAGAGATTTTTTTCCCTCCAGTAATAGCTTACTCAAAGACTCCTTGCGTCTTATACTGTATGTCAACAAAATAAACCCAGAAACCAAGTCAATTATTAACACTTTGCCGCCATTTTTTTACAGTTAAAACAAAAACTCATTCTTGCATTGCCAGTCAGCTACAGCCAAGTTTTTGTTTTCCTTATTCACCTGCACCTTGATGCACCTTGGCTAGAAAAGAAGATGAACGATGTGTTAAGTATTTACCACAGCCTTACAAGTGCGTTAGAAGTTTGTAGTTACAATCAAGTGTTACCGGTATTCCGCATTGCCATCCCAGTGCGGGTTTGGTGGCCCATCAATTCTCCACGGCTTCCCTTCAAGGATCAGCCGCCGCTTCTTGCCATCGGCTTTAGATGAAACCGTCTCATATGGGATAAGCCTTTAAAAAGAAAAAAAAAGAGACAATTCTCCTGCCCAATCTGTTCGCTGCAAATTTCCCATTGTTGCTTGTGCGTTAATCTCGCTGTGTGCTCGGTATCTAGGGTCTTGATCAACAGGCGCTCTCCGTTATCGAGCGCGGACTCGCGACAGAGCTTCCAAAGTGGATTATGTCTTTAAATAAGCTGCGGGGTACAGTGTGTCGGAGTTGTCTCCCTGTCTATTTGGGCGACATCTATTCCCCTGCTTTTTTTTTTTTCTTACCACACAAGCTGCCTTACCTCTTCACACGCGCTTTGGGTAAATGAGATGTGATTTTCTTTTTCTTTTTTTTGGCTGAATGCGTTTGAAACACAGGGGTGCCACGTTAAACCCAAGAGCTGTGCAATAGGAAAACATGATGACTGCTTTCTTTCGCACGCCGCTCAACTCCGGGGCACTCCCTATCACCGGGGCTATTGTCGCAGCCTTCGTCACATACAGAAATTGTGTTTAAAGTCGCCTAAATCCTTGTCAAAATTTCCCCCTGCGTGCGGGAGATTACCGGCAGCTTGCATTATTCGGGAATGGCTTAGGCCGGCGCGCTCCCTCCCCGTCAAACCTTTGAGCCTGTCGCCTGATTATTGCCTTCACAATGGCGCACAAAAAGCCTCATTTTCAGGTCTTAAGTTAACCTGTAAATCACCTTGGCAAGTTTCCACAAGAGGAAAAAAAATGGCATGAGAGCTGCTGAGTTGGTGCTGTATCGTGCAGAGGAATAGGTTACATGCTGACAGGACATTAAGGATTCCAGTCATTTGGTTCAACCTTTGGTTTCTAAAAGAATCCAACACCCAAACAATTTAACATACCTTTATTAGAGATGGTCATTTGAGATTTTCAGTTCCATGAGACCATCTGTATTATGTGCATAATGAATTACAGTCTATTTTGATTTAGACCTAAACCCATCCTTTAACATTAAGCCCCATGGTTCTAGGTCGTGGAACCCTTTTCAGTAGGTCACAAGCATTTCTTTCAATATCGGTCTTCTTAAAAAGTACAGAAACACCTGAGTCTGTTAAAATGACTGTTTCTGAGTTGATTTAATCATAATGTTTTAGTTTTGTAGGCATTATATGTAACAAATATAATTCTTACAAACAACTTGTAGGAGCGCTCATCAGATCCAAGCTCAGTATAAGCAGTCTGGTGCACTTAAGGATCCCAAGTGGGCAGAAAATTGCTATGCAAAATAGGGCCGGGCGATATGGCCAAAAATGTATATCATGGTATTAAAAAGAAATCACAATAACGATATATTTGGTGATATAATTTACACCTGGCAAAATACTTAAAAATCAAAGCCTTTAGCCGGGAACATTCATTTACAGCTATTTTATTCTCTTTATTCATCTAAATTCACCTAAATCTCTATTTCCATCTGGAAAAACACAGAAGATAAGATAAAATATTACTACAATTATTTGCACCTTCATCTCCATCCCAGTAAAACGCTCCTGTAAGTACGCGCGCGCGCACACACACACACACACACACACACACACACACACACACACACACACACACACACACACACACACACACACACACACACACACACACACACACACACACACACACACACACACACACACACACACACACACACACACACACACACAAAACAGGAGGGAAAGAGAGAGGGAGAGAAGTGCGTATATGAGCTTGTCCTGAGACTTACATGAGCGCTCCTGATGAGAAGGATATTATTAGCCTTTAACCGCGTTTGCAACGAGGTTTTCTTCGTGTTGTTAGCGTGAGGCTAAGAAAGTTAGCTAGCGAGCTAGGCAATGCTACAACTTGCCGGAGTTCATCCAAGACGCAAACCCTGAGCTCTTTCCTCACAAATATGTCATTAGATTATTTAAACACCTGGCCCTGAGGCCTCCAGAGTCATGTTTATGGTGCTGCTTTGAGTGACTCCTGAAATCAGCTACGCATGCAAATTATATCATCTACCACGGTATGAACGTTTACACCCGTATACATATACGATACCAATACGATACCAGTATTACTGTGCACGTATGATATGGACCAACCCTAATGCAAAATAACGAAATGAAATGAAATGAAATGCGAGGCACACAAATACTCCTGCTGGTATTACCTTTTGATTTTAATGTCAATGCATTTCGACTCATGTCAGAGTCTTCGTCAGGGCAGTGTTAAATTTAACTCTTATTTGGGTTGTGGCTTGTCATTCTAGGATCATAATGGGTCCTAACATCATACAGGTTGAAGACCACTGAAGGAATTGCAGTAAAAGATTCAGCATTTGTGGTGGAAAGTTGGCCTACTGAGCATTATGGTTTATATTATATTTTGAGGTTTAACCATACTGCATGTATGATAAGACATACAGTACCTTGAGGTAAAACATACCTTGAGTGGTGTTTCATTTCATTTACACATTTCAGTGATCATTTTGTCTCCCTCCTCTCTCAAAACGCCAGCCAACACCCCGGTGTATGTCAGAGATTCTCACGATGTCCCTATGACCTTTGCAGTCTTGGCCACATATCTATAATTTTTGCAATCCTCACCAAATTTCTTCTGTTCTTGTCCATGGCCAAACTCTCTTCTGTGCGCAGAGGCATGTGTGGGATCATTTTCGTTGCCATTTTTCTGTCACTTCTTCTCTTTATTTGGCAAACTGACGGATATTGCGCCTTGATGGGTAAGTGGCACTAGCTGACTGATGATTTGCATATCCAGGCGAGTCTCCACTCTTCCAGAGGTTTCCATCCAACTCTCTGCTGGCGTTTTGTATAACTGCATCTACCTACATTTAATTTTTTTGAGACAGGTACATTATTTTAAGTTAAACTGCAAAAAATACAGAAGGAAAAAAAAGCTAAGGGTTCGGTAACACTTTATTTTACACTACCCTTGATTGTACCTGCCACATTTAGTACAATGTAATGTTCTATGTAACAATGTGTACCTACATACTGTAGGTACTTGTTATTACAGGTACCTACAGTATGTGTCCCATACACAATGGAATAATATGTATTAGTAGTTCCGAGGTACATAATGTAATAACATATAAGACCATAAGCTTCAGCCCTAACCCTAAAGGTCTTATGTCTTATTACATGATGTACCTGCAAATTACTAATACACATTATTCCACTACATAGGTACAAGTTATTACACATTGTTACAGAGCAAATGACACTGTACTAAATTTAGTTTGGTATAATGTATCAAGGTAGTGTAAAATAAATTGTTACCATGGGTTCTAAAGTCATTGCAAAAGGTGCTGGCATGTCTTGAAAATTCTCTCTTCAAATTCACAAAATACAGTCTGTGCAAGTTTAAATGACCTTTCACGAGGAGCTGATTTTCACTCCGAACCACGACTCTGCCAACTCCTCGTGCCCGGGGTGCCATAACTAGATTCAGCCAGTCCTCCAGGTTATCGGGCCCCCTCTCACACGCTCGGCAGCCTACGATCGAGCTGATCCCATCTGGCCCCTTACAGCTGGGGCCACAGCTGGAGGGCGCGCTGACAGCTGACTCGCTGCACTGCACCCCGGCTATAGAGATGGATGGACGGGGCCAAGCAGAGCCAATGGTGGGGAGATAAGTGCGCGGGGATGAGAGATTGCGAGAGAGTGCCAAGCTGCCAGCAGGGCATTTATTTAGCATTTCAACAATGGACAGGCTAAAACTGGAGTCATTTGTCTCCCGTGACGATGCTTTGGATGGATGGTCAATAAAGAAACTCTGGTGACAAGGGAATTAATCGTTGACGAAGGAATGCTAAATTGATTGGATTGGAATCAAGACATGAATGGTTTTGGTATCGTGGCTAATGTTAAAGTTGTCTTTTCGAGTCGAGGGTAGATGGGATAAGGTGCATTGTTTTGAAAGCTGTTAGTTATGGTGATTTCAGTGTCCTCACTGGTTGACCATACCTTAATGTTAACATGTGGATCACAATAAGGACTTATTGGAGGATTTGCCAAATTAACCTGAATCAAGCATTTGTACCTGTTTTCAAATACAGCACAATAGAAGCTTTTTGGATATGAAGGCGTTAGTTGCGGTTCAAACTTATTCCGAACACATTCCTAACATCCCGACTCTGTCTGAAGATGTGCTTATAAACACCTTACATAGCTATCATGGCAGACTGTTCTGTTAATGTTTACAATATTACATTGCCAGACCAGTCACAATGTCACACTCTCCCATCATCATTACAAGATCGTGATCAAAAATGAATGCAACACTGGATCTTTTGACATTGCATAAGCTTATTGAAACAAGCCACAGCTGTAATCAAAGCTAAAGGTGGTCCAATCAAATGTTGAAAAGTGTGACTTTTTAATGGTCAGTGCTTTTTTACTTTGGTGCAACTTGTTGATAATATTATGCTTCTGTCTCTTATGTTCCCACACCACATATTGGATGCAAAATATACTCGCTCACCTGTGAGTATAAACAATTTATACAGCCCCATGAAAGTTCGGCGGGAGTTCATAATCAAGCATGGGGGGAACATACAAACACCCATAAAAAGGCCCTCATGTTTGGGTGGTGAACCAAAGGTCAGCAGTTAAAGTAAGCGTGGTCAATGTGTATACAATACGATCAAAGTTCAGATCCTGATTCTCAGTTTGAGGAAATGGCAAACCCTAAATAACTCAAAGTGTGCTTCCTGTAGTAGTTTTTCATGCAACTCAAGTGTGAATAAAACATTCCACTGCAGTGTGCATTTGTAAATGCCAAAGCTCAGCGGCAAGGGTACACTGCTTTTGGTCTTTTGACTAAAATAGTTTCTTCTTCTTTTGTCTTACAATTTAAAGATCAGCACCCTGTTATGACTGCTTCATGAACAGTAGTTATCTCTTTTTATGTCTTATGAGCTACTGCAGTAGGTGTTTCCCCTTTTGGGATATTTGTGCACAGGAAATAACATTAAAAGTGATAAAAATCAGTTCATAAATTTTCAAATAGCACTGCGGCGGATTAATCGTGGCAATGAGGTGCCCCAATTTGGGCTGCAGCTACAAGCTATGAGATTCACAGTTCTTGGAATAAACAACATATACATTGATTTGAAAATAATAACAAATAAATAACTTAATATAGCACTCTTTGCAACCACTTGGTTAGCCTATGCCATGGGTGCCCAACTAGTAGATTCCGGTTTACTGGTACACCGCAGACGGATCCCAAGTCGACCATGAGGGGTGTAGGAAAAGAGAAGGGACAGGATTGTGCGATTTTGCTATTGCAACTGCTAACGCAAAATCAAGAAAACTCAGCAAAATCAGTGCACCACTGTGACTGGTTGTGCATAGGAAATGGCGTCCAGTGCCTCCACGAGAGCCATCCCCCGGCCGCCTCCCACTCTGACCCGGGTCTGACACGTTAAAAACAATTTTAACGCCTGGTTTCTATTATTTAAACACTTTTCTACGGCTACATATTCCCCCTGAGATAATGCTGGGTTAGTTACAATTAAAGAAACCAGGCTGGTTTTCGTGAGAAATTTTTTAGAAATCTCGTAATGAGGGCTGGACTGTTAGCAATGGAGCTGTGCGAACTACATGTCACGCAAGGGCCGAGTCTACAGTGAAGATCCCGCCCTTATGGCCTTTTTAGGAACATGCTTCGTCAGAGCTGGGGAGGAGGAGTCTGTAAATCCGCCATGATTTCCCCCTCGAATGTGGTCATTGTGGTAAACGGGGAGGAGTGAGTAATGACAGTCTATTAATAATGTCTATGGTCTGACTTCTACTGAGGCGGGAGCTGCAGCCCTCTGGGCAGTGTTGTATCAGACTTGTGTGGACTCAGAGGCACTACAGCGGACAGGTGCCTGTCTGCTCCACCCACTTTTCACAGCTGAGCGGAGGAGAGAAGATAGGCCTACACACAGATCTGTTTTACAGATGATACAAGTACAACTACTGTACTTAAAAACAACTCCTACTTGAGTTATTTTCATATTCCCAAAATCCTCTATTGCTGTAAAGTATGAATTTAATGTATCTGTTTTATTTTTCTGTTTGGTTCATATTAAGGACTGTTGGCAGATTGGTGTTTGAGAGATGAAGGGTTTGTGATGTCTAGTGGTTGTGTGACAATAAGAAAACTTGTAAGTTTAGTTGTTGCAGGCTGGAAACAATGTGTGCGAGTTTGCAATCTTGACATCTACTTGAAAAGTAGATATTGGGTCAAAAGGTTTGGGCACCCCTGGCCTATGCCTATCACAAAAAATAAATCAACTATACCATCTACAGTTGGGACTTTAAGCCTTGCAGACGTTTTGCCGCTCTTCCAAGAAGCTTCGTCAGCTACTAAGGATTGTTTGCATTGCGAAAGGCAACTTGCCTTGCCTTTCCACAGAAGGCCGAATTCACATCAACCCATAGGACGGGTTTAACGTATTGGATCGGTAGGCCTATATATTCTTGGATGAGAGGCGAAACAACACTTAAGCTACAAAGTACAGATCATGGCTTTGGAACCTTTGTCTGCGATGGAAAACTCCTGTACGACTGAGAGTTTACACTAACTTAATAATAATAAAAATAATAAAAATGAAAGCTGCTCTCGGCGATAAAGGCCCTCGCCCCTTGCAACCGCGCCCCCTTGCGACCGCCACCCCCCTCACTTGCGACCGCTCGCTCTCGCCCAAACCTGCTCTTGCCTCGGCCTTAGACCCAACTCGACCTCACTCTTGCGCCCGCTAACTCTTGCCCCGGCAAGTTTTTCGCATGTTTTTTTTGAGCGAGAGGAAGCAGGTTTATCATGAGCAAGGAGCCTACAGCAGAGAGGAGCGCAATGGCGTGCTGGGTAATTAGGAGAGTGGAGACGTTTCCTGGTGGGCCACTCAGTTGCGGTTCTTTTAGGCTGAAAGAATTAAATAATGAATTAATAACAGATGCACAGTTACACAGCACATACCTGGTGGAAAGGCTTTAACTGGGCTGCAGCAGGAGGCTGGGCTGCTGTTCCAGATATACAGTAAGTAACACAAGCGTAACTGTCAGGTAAATCTATAAAAAATAACGACTGACATCTCAAAATCAGGGAAAAAGAGTTGCATCAAACTTTTAATTCTTGTGGCAGGAAGATACTATTTTCGTTGAACTGCTTTAGTTGAAGTTGGTGCAGTCCAATCCAGCAGAGAATAGTGTCTGCAATGGTCTGCACGAGTAAAGAGGGAAAAGGCAGTGAAAGGTAGAATAGTGGACAAATACATAATTGTGTCTACATAACTTGGTGCTCATTCTGGAGTTGTATCAGGCTCAGACAATGTGTGCAGCAGCCCATGTGAAAAGAGAAAGCATTCTAAAAGTGCTATGTGCCGTGTTTGAACTGGCAAACTCTTGCACCAGAGACCAGCACACTATCATTATCCCTCCAATAAGTCAACATTTAATTTAGCATTGCCACTTGCAATTGGTAATTTGAAACTAATATATATGTCCAAAATGTTTGTGGAAGCACACTCACCCTCGATATGTCTTGATGATTTGTAAATGTACCACAGTTTAGATGCCTGTAAAACAATCTGTATTCATGCATATTTTACAGCGCAGGTATATCGATTGACCTTTGACTGGAAGCGCTGCGCTCTACAAGATTGCGATTTCGCTTATATGGGCAGCGGCCCACTTGGTTTTGGCGCGTTTCATGCGTGATTCCCACGAGACCCCACGTGTGAATCACAAGTCTTTTATTTATTTTTCCCCAGTGACGCTGCAATGACCCAAACAACCACCAGGTGGCACTTGTGAGCAGGGTTAGGAACGTTGGAATTTAGCACCATAGGCCTAAGCAAATGATTCAGAAGTGAATTAAATCCCAAGGCAAGCTGAAAATCTTCTGCTTTTAATATAACCTGCCCTGCTCCAAACATAGTTTATTGTAAAACGTGAAACTATCACGCAGTGGTGTGCTGGGACCTCATTTTGGCCCGCCAATTTAGAAAAGACCAGCCAATTTATCTGTGGGATTATAGCTCAATGATAAGGCGCTAGTCTCTGGTGCAGGAGGACCCTGGTTCAAGTACGGCTTCGACACTTTTGATACAACTCCACAATCAGCACCAAGTTATGAAGATACAAATATTTATTTGTCCACTTTTGTACCTTTCACTGGCTTTTTATCTTTGCAGGGTTAGGAACGTTGGCATTTAGCACCATAGGCCTAATCAAACGATTCAAAAGTGAATTCAATCCCGAAGCAAGCTGAAAATCTTCTGCTTTTAACCTCTTAACTCCCACCTGAACTGAGCACATTTTCTCCAGTGTAAAAAGCTTCTAATAAAAGCTACAAGAACTTTTTACAACCTGTCGCTGTTTAGCTCTATTGATACAGTCACTGACTGTGATGCGGCGGGTTCCTAGTTCAAATCCTGGTCAGCTCAATATTATTTTTAAGTTTTTTATTTATTTTTTTACCATAATGCTAACTTTAATCATTAAATGATTACATTTTGTTGACATTTAAATTTTTTCTAAAAAAAAAAACTTAGTAATTAGGCCAACATATTTAAAATAGTTGGTGTGGTGACACCAAAGAAGACAAGAATGATATCTTAGATATCTGAAATGTTAATTTTAGATTGGAAGAATGTAGTTTTAGATGTCTCGAAATTTCATCTTGATAAGGAAAGAAGATAACAAGCAGATAATGTTACGTAATTGCACACCAGCCAAAATGCATCAGCCAGGATTCGAACCCCAGCCTCCCACACGCCAGCCTATAACACTAACCATCAAGCCACGGGCACTGTACAGATAGAGTTTGCAGGCAGTCTTATACTTGAGCGTTTAATTTGTTAAATTTATCTTAGCTAATAAACCAATATTTGCAATATCGTGAGAATGTATTTTATGTTTAAACGTGTTGCTATTGAATGCTATATCTAAGTAAGAGAATACCAGAGACAGCAAGTTGCATTTGCAGTTTGGTTACTTTTTATTGGAGTCACATATGCAAAACAGCCCCATCTGGACATGTGGACATGAAGTACACCGTTTTTCAAGATTATTGATGGCTTATACCTGTAAAACCCAGAGACTGGTCCACTGACCCAAAGGATTTTAGCTAATACCTGTCCTCAGCAGCTTTTGTTATGTGAATGGCTATTCCTATAGGTATAAATATCCGGTAACACTTTACATGACAACCCGCTAACTACTAGGTAATTACCTAGTAATAACACTAGTAATTGCAGTAGTAATTACTAGTAATAAATATCAATAAAAGTGGTAGTTCTTGGGTAATTAAAGTAGTAGTTAATAGTAACTCTGCTCAATAACTGCTAGGTAATTGCAGTAGTAATTACTAGTAATAAATATCAATAAAAGTGTTAGTTCTTGAGTAATTAAAGTAGTAGTTAATAGTAACTCTGCTCAATAACTGCTAGGTAATTGCATAGTAATTACTAGTAATAAATATCAATAAAAGTGGTAGTTCTTGGGTAATTAAAGTAGTAGTTAATAGTAACTATGCTCAATAACTGCTAGGTAATTGCATAGTAATTACTAGTAATAAATATCAATAAAAGTGTTAGTTCTTGAGTAATTAAAGTAGTAGTTAATAGTAACTCTGCTCAATAACTGCTAGGTAATTGCCTAGTAATTACTAGTAATAAATATCAATAAAAGTGGTAGTTCTTGTGTAATTAAAGTAGTAGTTAATAGTAACTCTGCTCAATAACTGCTAGGTAATTGCCTAGTAATTACTAGTAATACATATCAAAAGTGGTAGTTCTTGTGTAATTAAAGTAGTTATTAATAGTAACTCAGCCCAATAACACTAAGTAATAATCTAGAAGTGGGGGGTAAATAACTGCAAGGTAATTGGTGTGGGGACGACATAATTGAAAGAAAACAATTGTATTTATTGATATTTTAATCACATTATAAATAACACTGCATCAAGAACAATATATACAGATGTTGCCATTAATACATTTCAATGAGATATTAATGTAATTCCTTACCACAAAGACCTGTATGCCGAACTAGTAACAACAACAAAAAACTACCAGTAACATCATGAGTAGGTACCGGGTAACTATCTGTTAGTTACTACATTTCCCGGGTCTTCATCTGACGTAGAACATAAGGGTAAGTACTAGTAACACCACAAGTAAGTACTAGTAACAACACAAGTACCAGGTAACTATCTGGTAGTTACTACATATCCCGGGTCTTCATCTGACGTAGGAACAACCAGTAACAACTGAAGTAGGTGCCAGATATCTTGAAGTTTCTACATTTCCCGGTCTACATCTGACGTAGAACATAAGGGTAAGTACTAGTAACACCACAAGTAAGTACCAGGTAACTATCTGGTAGTTTCTACATTTCCCGGTCTACATCTGACGTAGAACATAAGGGTAAGTACTAGTAACACCACAAGTAAGTACCAGGTAACTATCTGGTAGTTACTACATATCCCGGGTCTTCATCTTACGTAGGACATAATGGTAAATACTAGTAACACCACAAGTAAGTACCAGGTAACTATCTGGTAGTTACTACATATCCCGGGTCTTCATCTGATGTAGGAACAACCAGTAACAACTGAAGTAGGTGCCAGATATCTTGAAGTTTCTACATTTCCCGGTCTACATCTGACGTAGAACATAAGGGTAAGTACTAGTAACACCACAAGTAAGTACCAGGTAACTATCTGGTAGTTACTACATATCCCGGGTCTTCATCTGACGTAGGAACAACCAGTAACAACTGAAGTAGGTGCCAGATATCTTGAAGTTTCTACATTTCCCGGTCTACATCTGACGTAGAACATAAGGGTAAGTACTAGTAACACCACAAGTAAGTACCAGGTAACTATCTGGTAGTTACTACATATCCCGGGTCTTCATCTTACGTAGGACATAATGGTAAATACTAGTAACACCACAAGTAAGTACCAGGTAACTATCTGGTAGTTACTACATATCCCGGGTCTTCATCTGATGTAGGAACAACCAGTAACAACTGAAGTAGGTGCCAGATATCTTGAAGTTTCTACATTTCCCGGTCTACATCTGACGTAGAACATAAGGGTAAGTACTAGTAACACCACAAGTAAGTACCAGGTAACTATCTGGTAGTTACTACATATCCCGGGTCTTCTCTCACGTAGGACGTGGGTACCATTACATTACATTACATGACATCAAAAAACACTAATCACCGTATTTGTTCAAATGGAGGTGATGGGAAAAATGATATAACTAATAGTACTGGTATCTGTCAAATGCTGATGTGGCTACTTCCTGATTACTTACTTTATATTCTGTCAACATACATTAACTAAGGGATACAAATAATTAATTTTTTATACATATATTCATGACTTTCTCTTGCATGCGAACGCAACCTAATTATTAATTAAATAAAGGAAAAGTAACGCTCTGTAGATCGTAGGGAGCTCGCTAATTACACCAATTCTCTGTACTCTAATTATTTTTGTTTTATTTGAGAGCTTACAATTACATGGAATAACAACAAATAATGTCTCTGAGCTAAATACAGATTTAAAGTTGTCTAGTTCTATAAATACGTATGTGCCTCCTTTCTAATTCAAATGATTTCCTGGTGTACAAGCTCAAGGGTAGGGCAGGGTACCGAAAAGCTCCGGTACGGGGGTAAAGCTAACTGTGGGCTAGCGCCACTTTAAACAGTATTTACAGCCAAGTTTGAGTGAAAAAAAAATATTTCCATTGTGTAATTGGATGTACAATATCCCTCTCTCCCTTCGCCTTTTCTGTCAGCGTAGTATTTACTCTCACGGACAATTAATAAGTAAAAAAAACACAACTTGCTACGACACCTGCAGTTGCGCTTTTGGCCTCTAACGCCTAGAATACTTACTTACTTAGTACTGCTTTAAACAAAGGCTAAATTAATGCATGCAAAGATAATTAGCTACTTCAGCGCAAATGAAGGCTGTTTTCTTAAAGCAAAGTTATAGATAAGTTAAACTTTTGTAATTATTAGTGGCGGGATCTGCGGCAGGACTAACCCAGGATTTAGACTACACCGGTTGTAACACAGCTGTAAACTAAACCGGTTATAAACCAGGACAAAACCAGGACTGAATAAGAAACTTGTTTTTTAAGTCACATTGAAAAGCATAACATTGCAATGACGACAAGAAAGACATCTTTACCATTAGCTAAAGATACGCAGAAGTTGACTTTACGTGCCTGATTACTGAAATAAAACCGTGTCCTGATGTGAATCACGCCTGTCTCTGCAGCTCAGGAGGTAATAATGTCCGATTTATGTTTTTTTTTTACATTGCTTAATTGGAAATTGGGTATTCAGACCAAAACATGAAGTTGCAGGTGACGCTGCTGTAGCCAGTGTTCTTTCTGTTGTGCCGTTGTATGACATCCTGAATGATACATTTTAAGACCAATTATTTTAATTTAATTAAAATAACATAGGTATCGAAAAATGTACCATTAAGGCACCGGTGCCGAAAAGCAGGCATCGTTAAAGTATTGAGAAGAAAAAAATAGCGGTACCCAGCCCTACTTATGGGCCCTGTCGCAGTGTCTATTAGGATCCTCATATGCGCCCTGGGCCCAACTTGGGATCCACTGTACTGCTGTGATCTTTTTCCTGGTTCTATTGCTTTTCAAGTGGTGGGCAGCTTGCCAGCAGAAATTTGTATGGAATTCCATCAACTGAAATCAAGTCATCAAGTCTTCCTTACACCACCATGGCATTGCTGGGTACACAGAAGTCAAGCCGTTCTCTGCAATACACAATGTTTACAATGTAAAGTTCATGTTGAAACAACTGTGTCTTTTGGAATACAGGTGTTTTACTTACCTTTGCTTCATGGCCATTGATGTGCGTCTTAAATCAAGGATCAAGGATAAAATAGAAAACCTAACAATTGAAAGCAGAACGTTGGTTAGACATAAGAATTTTTGCTCCAATTCTCAAACATGTGTTGGATGACCACATGTACACAAAGTGGGAAGTAATGTCCCACTTTATTTACATGTATAGTCTGTTTATTTTTTTATTATTTATGTTCATTTTACTGTATATAGCTACTGTTTGCCCCGCTTGAAGTTTTTGGTAGTCAGTGTATATAAGATACCTCTATTTACTATGTAATTTTTTTTGCACATTTTCTTGTCTAATGTGCACACCCTGAGTGTTTCTGAGGGCTGAATGTAACAAAGTGAATTTCTCCATTGTGAGATCAATCAAGGCTTATGTTATCTTATATGCTACTGCACCATCTATACATGGTGCACTAGCATTTACAGGTGGTGAAGTTTATGAGACTGACCGTGACCATCCTTTCAAAATGCTCCTGTGGCACAAGATGGGCAAACACTGTGCTATTTTACAGGCGACTGTGAATGTGCCAAACGAATCTTCTCAACCCGCACCTGTACGGAGCGAAAACGCACACGCCCTGCTTGATCTAATTTCATACAGTCGTAACATCCACCAGCTCCTCTAAACACCCACGCAGCCATCAAATAGCTTTGGCAAGGCTCATTTCAGCCATATATGACATGTAAACAAGTTTAAATTGAGCCAACCGCTCACCTCTCTACACTTCACCTGTGTCCTCTCCTTCAGGCACGCGCGGCTATATTTTACCGTGTCCGCATTGCTTTCATTCAGCTTTTGCAGCGCTACCACAGCGCCAGGACCTCAAGACTCGAGTAAAATATCCAACATGCGGGCTAACGCTGCCACAGTGCGATTCTCTGTCGTGCGTTCGCCGTGGGCAGCTAATCGAGGCTCGTAGCACCCAGCACACTACAATACAGACAGAGCGAGCCAGATGTAGCGCGCATGCGCTTTAGCCTCCCGCCGAATTTTTGAATTGTTTCAGGTCTTGCTTGCAGTATTCACGATAATATAGTACGTTCATGGCAACAATACGCAATAAGTCACAATCATGGACGCCTCTTAAAATTCAAACCTTAAATCTGGTTTCTCGTACCTCTGCTGTTGTACTTCTTCAAACACTTTCGAGTTCATGCCATCAACATCGACTGCTAACGCCACCTACTGTGTCTGAGCGGAAAGACCCCAACACACCTTTTTATCTCTCCACATTTCGAGAAAGCAGTTACTTCATATTTTCTTTATAACTATTATGAGGTCTCTCATCTAAGTTGACAGCGACATTTGATTATATTTGTAAGTAAAGATTTCCTATGTATGCACAACAATATTAACAGCAAACAATATCTTGTCTAAATGATTTTAGTAAAACACTTAACAAAATGAAACATTTATACACACAAAATTGTAACAGAACTCTTTCCAAATATTTAAACGTAAATTATGTCAATTACAACCAGAACAAAACAGTAAAAAAATTAACTATGTAACTTGTACACAAGTGGCATCAGTTGCCCTTTTGGGTTAGGGTAAGGGCAAGGGCTTGTTAATGTAGATTTCAATCTTCCTTTATGTAAGTTGCCCTCACTTTGTCGTATTGTTTGTTCTTTTCAGTTCTCTTTTCAATTCTCTAAATTAAATCTTCATCATTTAAGACTTGTTCTGAGTGTATTGATAATGTCGACAAAAAAGTGATCTTTTTATGTCATACCTTTTATACATTTAAAGTCTTTTTAATATCTATGGAATTGTACACATAAAACATACTATTTATGCTGCATACATAATGTAAAATTACAGATGCATTTCAGCACATACAGAATGTTACTCCATATTTTTAACATGTACATATACACGCAAATATATGTCATTATGTACCCATGAGTACAGACTCAAATGTTTAATAAATAGTTACCTTTATTTCAGGACACAATATAACTGTACATGTACTAAACACCAAGTAGATAGACCATTGTGCCATATAAATAAGCATATTTTCTATATCATTACATTAAACACCATTTGCATAACATTTGCAACTAGAATTAAAAATGAACCAAAAATTGTATGACATTACTCAAATTTGTTTGTGACCAGTGGTAACAAAACATTTTATAGATGAGGGGCTACTTCAAGAGCATTCAGTGGTTCATAATCACCTGTTAAAAAATAATATCACTTACAGTTACACTGTCTAATTATACACTATTAAGCATATTATATGACTAATTTAGACAAATGCACAAAGAAAACCAAAAAAGTTATTAAATATCACGATGCAAGAAAATGAACATTTAGAACAATTCTTAAGGGCTACTGGAGATGCCACAAAGAGCACTTGCGTGCCTGTGGACATCGGGTTGGTGACCCCTCATGACATAAACTTTAAAACCATTCTAAGATTTATGTAGAGCTAAAGATAAATGTAAGGAAGTAAGTATACTGACTTTTAATAGCCTACGCATTTTTTGGGTTAATGTTTTATGTGTAATATCACTGTTATTACCGAGCCTATCCCGATGAGATGTTTTTTTATTAATAGTTCTCTTATTCACCACATATGAACTAAACAATTGTTCTACATAGTGCTCGTGAGAGGTGGAAGGCAGATTCAAAAATGTTTTGGTGATTTTAGTAGTGACACAATTCTTTGTGCGTTTGTTAGATCTAAAAATGAAAAAACCCATTTCTCTCACACTATTGTTTAAAATGTTTAAAAGATTACAGAAAAAAGTCAGTGATATACCACATTAATAACAATAGCAAGTCAATAATTTCTATTGTAAATGTACATTGTCAATCTGGTTAAATTCTCCAAAAAACTGTCTACTGATGTCAAGTCAGTTTATCACAAAAGAGAAACAGATGTCCTATTGTATTGTACTTGAAGAAATTAAGTTTCCTCTTCTGACAGCATCAGGAAATGGCACCTGCAGAAAATGAAAATGTAAAATAGTTAAGATGGTGAAAGACTATTGCGTTCAGTCCGTCCTGGCTCAACTGGAATGCAGAGTTTCACAGGTGACCCTCAGTTGAATAATGGCGTGAGAGACAGGAAAGAAGGGGATGGAGAAGAAGCAAGATGAGGCAGCAGGAGCGGCACATGAGGAGGTGGAGGATCAGGAGACCAGTTCTCAAACAGGGACAAACTCAGGAGGCGGTGCACCATACCAAAGAAGCACTGAACACACCCAGCCATGTTTACTCTGGGTGCTCGATGTCGCTGGTCAGATTTGCCCACAGTGGCAGCGCACAGAGTCGCAGCGGTTCAGGACTAAACCAACATCAGAACAAATTTCCTTGTACAATTGTAAAATGACAAATAAATCAATAACTTACCTTTTAGGAGAGAGGATCTGATTGTTAGAGACCCTTTTACACAGCATCAGAGTGTTTAACTACAACATCTCTCTGTCGCCCACCCCAGTGAAAGTCATACTGAAAAATACCATGAGGAACAAATGAGAAAACATCATGCTTCTTTAAAAAAATATAACAGAATATGTTTAGTTTGTATAACAAGTACTTGCATATTAGCTTTGTTGGGCACAATATAAATCCTCAACATGGAATGTGAATCTTTTGTTTGATTGCTGGTCCAGTTGAGGGATCCTGAAGAGACACAGAAAATGTGAGGACAACTAAGATTTTTCATATATTTTTTAAAAAAAAGGAAAGAAATATGAACAAAGAGGCACATAAGATAAAAGAATATATTTTAGTTTGTAAAGTACATTTTGTCACAATAGTTACAGTCTTTAGATCACTAGAATGAAAGGAATTTAAAATACAATATTGAAGATCTTAAAGTATAATATAGAACAATCCAAAAATTCAAAATCTACAGATATTTTATCCATTTCTTATCTCCTTTAATTGATATTGAGCCTGTCTATTCACTGCATTGTTCCTAAACAACTCAATAATATGCAAGGGTTAATGTGCTTTATTAGTCATTATCAACCTAAGGAGCAGCGCCCGAGTGGAGCTAGGTTTGTAGCAAAAATCAACTGGCTGGAGGATTAAGCTTTTGTGCATGTTCGGCTGATGGTTTAAACCGGAGAACCAGAAGGAAACCAACCATACACGGGAAGAGAAACATGCCAACTACACACAGAAAGGCCCGCACGGCAGGAACACTAATTGCACTGCTACCATACCTGAATACTCTTACTGTAAATTTAACTTAACATATAACCCCAAAATAAATTTTTAAACTGAAAAAGGCCAACACTAAAGCCTCTTTTAATAAGCAAGTGCTTGGCCAAACCATTTTTGATGGCTGTAAAGGGAACTATACTAGGCCAACCGCCGATCAAACATACTGTTGATTAAAACAATTTATATGGATTAATGTCTGTAGCATTAATATTATTTTCTGTAACCCATACTTGCATTAACTACACAGATTTCTGCTAATTGAAAACTCCTCACCGACAACCTCAGTGCTCTTCCATCTCAATGCATTGAGACAGTCCTATGTCCATCTCTCAGGCCGTTTTCACACATGTTGGAGCTTTGTAGATCGCCTCGAGACCGCTTTAGCTCCTACTGTATTTACTACAAAGTTAGTTAGGTCCGTGTTCACACACGCTCGCACAACACATCGCAACATCAGCCACGTAACAACGATCAGCTGTTCAACGAACTTATTCCCATGACAACGGGCATCAACCTGTCAATGTGCCACAGGCGCACTCATACAGGCACACTTCCCCAATGATACGGGGTGCGTTGGTCACTCCTCTCCCTTGTGGTTAAATACACTGAGGCTTATAGACGCGCAGCGCGGAGAATGTACTTAATCAGCACATAGAGGAAAGTTCACTGCAGCAGGAAGGAAAGACAGGAAAGAGATGCGTACCTTGATGATTTAAAGTTAATCCATTTTTCCTCGTGAGTGAAATGAAAAATATAAAAAGGTATGCACACAGAATTCCATCGTGGCAACAGCATAGCAACAGAGCAACATTATAAGTCTGCACTGGTATTATTTATACAAAACTTTGAGGTCTTATTTTGAATTTAAAAAATATGATTGCATACCTTTGGTCAGCACTGATGTCTGCTTTGAGGATGATGCTTGGGACCAATATATTTATTTCTGTAGCAGTGAGCCTCATCACCTTCATTTCATCATCAGTTGTCTAAAAACACACTTTAAAGGAAACGAGGGAAATTACTTTATTTGTAAGCTACTTGTAAGTACTTTGTGGTATGCTACCTTTATTTCCACAGCTGCCCTGGTGTAGACTGACAGAAAGCAAGGCTGTCAATCTGCGCCATCGGTCCTCCAACCACTCACTGGCACATACACTGTAATGTACCCGTTTTCAGAAAGACTACACAGTCAACGCCACAACAAGCTATCCATGTTTTTTTTATATGTTTATACCTCAACAAGTTATCAGAGTACTTGTTTAGGTACCATTTGCACAATACTGGTTGTGAAACAAGTCAAAACCATACCTATGCCAAGTAGTTAAAAACACGTATTTGTGCCTACTTACTGTGCTGAAGAAATTATGATGACAGTTAAGGTGAGAAGAGAATGCAAGTAGTTGCCTTAAGAAAAACTGGACGCTTTAGAGAAGAAGCCGGGTCATGATTATCAGCAGCATCAAACTATTATCGGTGGTCCTTGTCAGGCTTTATCCTGCAGATGTGACAGGGAAACAAATTACATTTTCTGTTAATGTGTATAGTTGACAATATCTGAGCAGTGAGCAGAATAATGTTCGATCTTCATTATAATGCTTGAACAGAGCTTTTCTGTTAAAGTAATTATTATTTGTTTGTTATTTTAATATAAAATGGGGAACACCACTCTCAACCGGATATCGGTGTCAGGAGGCACTGGCAACTAAAAGAGTGGAGACAAAGTTGCTTTCTCCAGCCTGCTTCTCCAAAATCGCTTGATGTATTAAAGGGCTTCATCAAGGGACCTGTAACAATCAGAAAATAATTTAGGTATGTCGCATGTATGCAACACATATACATAGGGCCTGCATACTATCATCTTATTTAACACCGATTAATCGGGATAAGTATTTTATTTCTATTCTGAAAGAACATCTATTTATGACTTGATAGCCGATTTTAAAAAGGAAGAAAAAAAACATAGTGTTAAACAATGAATTTTCGGCTTAGAAATAACATAATATTTTTTCATTTCTCTTATCCCAGTTTTCCCAAAAGCAGGCAACATTTCACTCTCATAAAGGAACCGTGTCCTTATCGTCCATGATGAGGAGAGGAGAGCAGCTTCATAGTGTCTGTTCATTATTATCAGTACTTTACTCTTGTTCAGTGAAGTAGGTCCTGGGACTTCGAACATAATCTCTGAATCTTCTCCTGAAGCTCGAGATGATTCATTCTTTCCCAGGACCTAACCAGAGGGTTCCTTTAAAAAGAAGGGAAATACATTTGAATTACTTTTGTATAGTTTGCATAGGCAGGGAATAATGTGTCATTTTAGCATGGTTCATAAATGTATTTGTTGTGAGCATAAAAGATGGCTATGAAGGAAACTTTAATAAGGTGAGAACAGTAATGACTGTTTGGGTCATCTTATTTTTGCTTTTGAAATAGGAGTGACACCTCAAATAGTTTAAACAGAGACCAGTGGGACAATTTTGGCCAGAACTTTAAGTCACAGGAGGAATTCTTTTTTTTTATATATGTTTTTTATTATATCAGGCGGATGTTTCATCAACGCACACTTCTCATTATAAAGCTTACAATAACACTGGCGCTAGCAACAGATCACCATATATATTATAATATTAAAATAAATAAAATTGGTAGGATTCAATGCAAAAAGTGGGACCATGTTTAAGCACCAGGAGGGAACAGAGAAGACATGGCTTGCAGTACAACAAAAGAGGGAACAGGTGGTCACGATTTGATCGTGATTTATAACTTAATTTTAAATCGTTAGATACAGGTTAAAATATTTAACGCAAAAAAAACTGCTCGCGGCAATGGAGACAGTAGATAGAGTTGGATGTTGAAAGTCTGCGTTTTCGGAGGAGTGGAAAATGAGATAAGTCGCCCATCATACTTTACCTTATTGTCACACTTTGACACAGTGATGAATGTGTATGATCGTCCTGTGCTTGATGGTAAATCATCATTATGCCAGTGTAGGCATTGTGTACGCGTGCATTTGCGCGGGAGAGCCGTGACCTTTCCGCCTCTTAGCCTCCGTCCTACCTATCTTCGCCTTCGTTCTGAGTTTTCTTCTTGTTTGAGCCGTGTTTTGATGAATTCAGTCGGCCTGGTTCCGTCTGCTACCTGGTTCTGCGGCCTAGGAGTATTAGCTCACTAGCTCCGCCTCGGTTGATACTACCATATAGTGAGTTGTGCTCTTTCAGAAGCGGTCGGCGGAACAAGCGCCGCTTAACCCTAAAGTTCCGGGCGCATTAAGCGGCCCGGTTTCACGCGGTTTTAATGAGATATATTAATTAAGCGAGATGACGAACGCGGTGAAAATAATGTTCGAACAGCATTTTATCTAATCGCGTGTTATACTATGTATTTCGTTGCAGCCCTTAATACACACACACAACACACACACACCACACACACACAACACAACACACACACACCACACACACACACACACACACACACACACACACACACACACCACAACACATATTATATATACTATAGTAGTTTTATTTTTGTATTTATGATACTACTGCAAACTATAGTGATATTTATTTGTAATTGAAACGAACGACTGCTCACCTGTTTGATTCCCCTATTTCATTTGTTTAAATTGTAAACTATCGAAGGTGCGACTTAAACAAGTATTTGTAGCAACATAACCTGGCAAGAGCCAGATTGATGATTGTGTAGAACTTAATGCGTGTCTCCACGAGTGGTTTGTAGAACTCACACATACCGTGAGAATCGCTTGCAGGCAAGGTTAAAAGCTTTGTTTGGGGTCTCTCCGCTCGACACTAGGTATAGGTGGCGTTAGCAGTCGATTTGATATCATGAACTGAAAGTGTTTTAGAAGAAGTACAACAGCGAGGTACGAGAAACCAGATTTAAGGTTTGAATTTTAAGAGGCGTCCAGTGATTGTGACTTATTGGTATTGTTGCATGAACGTACTATTATGTCGAATACTGAAGCAAGACCTGAAACAATTCAAAAACATTCAGGCCGGGGAGGTAAGCGCAATGCGCGGCCTACATCGGCTCGCTTGTCTTGTCATTTGAGTGGCTGGTGCTTACGACGCTCGATTTAGCTGGCCCACGCGCCGACGGCAGCGGACCAGAGAATCGCATGTTGGCAGCGTAGCCCGACATGGTATTTTACTCGAGCTTGAGGTCCTGGCGCCTGTCAAGTTAGCGTTGCAAAAGGTGAATGAAAGGCGAGAATGCGTGACACGGGGTAAAGACGTATGAAGCGCGGTCTGAAGGACGAGGTACACAGGTGAAGTGTAGAGAGGTGATGCGGTTGGCTCAATTTAAACTGTGTTTACATTTCGATAATATGGCTGAAATGAGGCCTTGGCCAAAGCTATTTGATGGCTGCGTGCGGTGTTTTAGAGGAGCTGGTGGTGTTACGACTGTTATGGGAAAATTAGCATCAAGGCAGGGCGTGTCACGTTTCTTCCGCTCCGTACAGGTGCGCGGTGAGAATGTCGTTTTGGCACATTCGCAGTCGCCTGTAAAATAGCCAGTGTGTTGTCCCATCTGTGCATACAGGAGCTTTTGAAAGGATGGTCCCTGTCAGTCTCATACTCACCACCTGTAAATGACTAGTTGCACCATGTATAGATGTGCAGTAGATATAGATAACAGTTAGCCTTGATTAGATCTCACAATGAGAATGTCACTTTGTTACATTCAGGCCCTCAGAAAACACTTCAGGGTGTGCACATTAAAGAACAAGAAAATGTGCAAAAAAATTACATAGTAAATAGGGTATCCTTATTATACCACTGCTACCAAAAACTTCAAGCGTGGCAAACAGAGCTATTAACAGTAATATGACTAATAATAAAAAAAATAAAACAGACTATACATGTAATAAAGTGGACATTTACTTCCCACGTTGTGTACATGTGTTCATCCAAACACATGTATGAGAATTGGAGCAAACAATTCTTATGTCTAACCACGTTTGCTTTCAATTGTGTTACGTTTTCTATTTTATCCTTGATCCTTGATTTAAGAGCACATCATGGCCATGAATGCCTCTATAATA
The DNA here is from genome assembly GCA_007210695.1 of Neogobius melanostomus. Taxonomy (NCBI): domain Eukaryota; kingdom Metazoa; phylum Chordata; class Actinopteri; order Gobiiformes; family Gobiidae; genus Neogobius; species Neogobius melanostomus. The sequence goes on along the minus strand of VHKM01000042.1, from coordinate 6 downwards.
ATATCT